>CALNHX010000120.1:0-497927 GCA_940337035.1 Agriotes lineatus
CCGGCTCAGATTTAAATAGCTTTTTTTTAATTTCATGCCCATTTGGCGGTTCGAAAGGTTAGTGGGAATCAGAATTTAAATTTTAAAGACGCGTAACTATTGTTAGCAGTTTGTAATAAACATTGTGTCACTGGTATCGTATCGTAATTTACATTTATCAAGAAGTTTCTATCAACAACTTCATGATTTTTTGATCTGCATCTGCCACGAAAACGTTCGTTTGGCTTTCACCATAGGATTTTTATTTGTTTAATATTGTGATATTGTTAATGTTCACGAGAATTGTCTGTCGAATTTCTTCAATCACGGGGTAAATCACTCCGTTGTGTCAATAAGTTTTAATTTTATGTCATGTCCACCATCTTGGACTTAAAAATAAATGCCATTTTCGCAATCAACGTCCCAAAAACCTCAATAACGACACCCATATCGACTTTTAGGCTTATTTATCCCATTTCACTCCCTAACAGGTTGATTTTCGGAAAATCACAAAATACGTGTTTGGTAATTTTCAAGATGAAATGTCTATTTAATATTATTTTTCCATACAAAATTGGAACCCCTATTTTACCCCTTTAGGTGTTGAATTTCGAAATATCCTTCCCTACTCCTTGTATGCATCATAAAGGGAACCTCTGTGCAAAGTTTCAGGTTTCTAGGTCCAAGGGTTTGGGGTGGGCGTTGATGAGTGGGTCAGGACTTTTCTTTATATACAGCCTGTTCAAAATTAAGTGTGCACTATTGCTATCTCGGTTGCTATTATAGCTACGAAGTTGGTTAAATTAGTAAAATAGTAGCATCTTTCCAGTAAAATAAGGTAAACCGTTTAAGGAATAATAAATAGCTACCTAAAATAACTGAGAAGAGTTGATCATTGTGTCTTGTGAGGTAAAATGTTGAAAAACTGTCAAATTATTATTTAATTAAAGGAAAGCTACATGATTTAATGTTTGAACATAATTGAATTGATATTGAATCTACGGGACTAATTTATTTTGATTTTTTAGGTAATACCACGTCGGAGGTGGTGCGATGGTAGAGCCTCTGGTTCTAAGCCTGAAAATCTGGGTTCAAACCTCAATGACTTTAACGGTCACAAAAATCTTGACGCTTTAACAATTGTGGTGTCTTAATGCTTCCTAAGCTTTTACAAAGAAGAAAAGTCGATGCTGCTGCAGTGAGGATGCATCGACAAAGCTGACAACGAGTACTTCGAACAGTTTTTGAGATATCACCATGGCTCTTTTTTATGTGATAGTAATTCGTGAACCTTCTTGAAAATGTAATGAAACAATCGACGATAGTGTACTTTCTTTAGAAATATATCGAGTGTGCACTAAATTTTGTATTGAGCGACAATTAGTACATTGGTGGACTTTATTAAAGTTTCCTGCAAACAGAATAAAGAAACAATATTTAAAAAATCCACTTTTAGAACATTTTGCGTTGGCAAATAAATTCACAAGTATTAAAATGTATTTTAATTTCGATATAAGCCATCAACGCACTTTTAAGATCTATATTTTTGCAATTGTTAACAAATAAAAATCGTTAATAAGCATAAAAGGCGAAGCAGTAGAAATATTTAAAAAACGAATTTACTGCTTTGTAAAGTTTGTTGTCCGTTCAGATTTATTTGTCTTAGCAGCTGCATTTTGAAGCAAGTTTGTTTTCAAGGTAGCCTGCAAATTATGAAAAATAGAAATATACATTTGGAGAATAAAAATAGTGCCCACCATAAAAATAAATCAACCATAAAAAAGACTAGAAGCTAAAACAAAGATCAAATTGGGTAAAACCCTATAACGGGCTAGTTCGTGCCACCTTAGCATTTAATAATCATCTTGGTATTTAACCATTATTCTGCTAAGCATAGAACTGTACTGTACTTCTTACATTGTAGTAATTAGATTAAAACGTATGGTGTATTTAAAGCTCACAATGAATATTCTGAGCGCTCGAATAGTAAAGGGCAAGCCAGCGGAATACTGATCCCTTGTGCTATTATTAGAACTGCATGCGACGGAGTGACGTACAATAGGGACGGCACGCGAAGTATTATAAGTGCCAGCCTGGGGAAGCAAGTCCGAGAGCCAAAAGCTGCTATTCGAGCTTCTAGAAAACCGGCCAATTTTCTAACGCCAGACGCCTATCGGAGCAACTACCAAAGTTTTGGAGCTGAACGTTTCGTTATCTTGCAACAAGGAAAAAGCCAAATTTAATTATTATAAATAAAACACACTCTTGAATGCCCGGAACGTAAAACTAGGGGCCGAACCATAATAGCGATTCACAAAGGAATTGTAGCAAATTACGCAATCGCCTCAACGAACATGCTGCTGATTCAGGGCACCAGAACAAAGTGCTTACATCATCTTGTTGGCACATCGCTTCAGCTGATTTCAAGCTACTGGAGTCAAGGCCGTATTCAGTGAATTCGAGTGCGGAATTTAAACATTGCATATAGATTCAACATTAAGCTAGTGGACTGTTACGTGCTACTATTAATAGCGCATATAACACTTATACATTAACATTGCGTATTCTTGTCATGTATTTCCATGTATGTTTAATTTACAGAATATATATATTTCCATGTAAACTGTTTGGTTTTAATTTCTGGCAGTATTTATATGTACAATTACAGAATTATCCGTAATCACGAGCAGGCCGGATCGAGCAATATTGGCATATCCTTAGCTGCACTGAGGTAAACGTGGGTCTTGTACTTCTACGACTCGGCTTACTAGCATACGAAGGGCAATATAAATTCATAGCGCAGTAGAGTATAAGGCACGGGAGAAGCCACATTACAACACCCAATATTGGTAATATCACATTATAGCCCAAGAGCCAGCAACGGATTCTTACAGTATTTTTAACAAGAGTGTAACTGTTATGATAAGCCCCTTTGAATATACTGAGAAGGGAACCCGAAGTCTGGCAAGCCTGCGGGGGTGGTTTTAGCCCCCTTGCATCCTTGAAGGGTGGAAAAAAAATAATGTGTCAAAACTGACACAAAACCTATGAATAATATGTTGGTAATACTGTAAGTCTATGTCAAATTCGATGTTAGCAGGTTAGGTTTTGCGTCAGTCTGTGTCACAACTGACGATAAACTTAACCTGATAATCTCGAATTCGACATAAACTTACAGTGTCATCAATACATTATTCATATGTTTGAATTTCCACAACCCGCTGAAGATAATTTTTTTTGGGATCTCATGATATTTTACTGTCAATGGTTAAGTTTATTATGCAACTTTATGCGAATCTGGGGTAAACTTACCACTCACGAAAGCGTCTGTCAATTTTTTACTTACATAAGATATGATTACCCTTAACACAGCAAAGCGGCTGATTTGTTATTATACTTGTTCCTTATGATTTTTTTGCATCCTTCAAGAACGCAAGGGGGCTGAAGCCAGACTTTGGGTTTCCTTCTCAGTATATTTAAAGGGTCCTTCCATAACAGTTACACGCTTGTTAAAAATACTGTAGCAAAACCGCTGGCTCTTGGACTATTAGAAATAATTACATACATATACGGAGGAAGCAGAGCAAGAAGTACTAAGAAATTTAGTAAATTGCAGAGATATACCATACGAAATTATTAGCAAAAATAAATAAAACAGATTAGAAGAAAAATTAGAGCATACACTGAAGGCAACGCAATATGGATTCAGAAAGGGAAGAACTCAATTTTCATACCACGAACAGCAATAGGAGACAGTATAAAAAAATTAAACATGCATTAAAGAGCTTAAAAATGAAGTAGACAGGCCAACAATAAATATATTGAAAGCAATGTATTACAGAACAAATAATTTTGTAAGAACGATTTTAAATCAAAAGATTTAAAACGCGTGCTCACTCCATTAGTGTTTTAAATTGCGATAGGTGGAGCAATAAAGGAGACAAATCAAAAAATGAAACCACAGAAGCTAGAGCTGGAAAATGAACAAAGTAAATGTAAGAAAACTCTTCATGTGACATAGTAGTAGATTCTACTGCACAACCTAAACACATTAAATAAAGCACTAAAAAATGAGCACAAAACAGAAACTACACCACAACACTAAATTATAAAGTTTATAACATCCCACTAGAAGGTGAAAATGTAGAACCAGTAGGTAACTTTAAGTATTAAACGGCCATCGAAGAAAATGGAAGGCAAGACAGAGAAGTTAATAATAGAATAGACAAAGCCAAGCCATATTTAGTTCCCCAAAAACATTTTTCTGACAAAAGTGAAGTAACAAGGAAAATAAAAGTGGAGGTAGTAAAAAAGATAGTCACTCCAACATTAATTTATCGTAGTAAATCATGGACACTTAAACAATAAACAGAAGCCGAATAAATGCCGCTGATAGGAAATTAAAAGAAAATAAAGAAAAAACATGAAAAAATAAAATCCGAAACGAAATCTTCAGAAAAAAGTTAACGGCAAAACCGGTGGCAATAAATATACGAGAAAGACGACTGCGTACATTAGGGCACATAAACAGAATATCAGGGGAAAGACTTACCAAGAGAGTTTAAGAAATCAGAGTTCAAGGAAGCAATGGAAAAGGCAGATCAAAAATAATCTTATGTACTGTTTGAGGCTTTCGCGGTTACTCGAATTATTCTCCTTAGCATAGAATTTCGGCTTAGACCGCGTAGTATTTGTATATGAACACCCAGCATTTTCTGGCTTAATGTGTAAGGCACATTAAGCCAGAAAATGCTGGGTGTTCATATACAAATACTACGCGGTCTAAGCCGAAATTCTATGCTAAGGAGAATAAAAATAATCTTGCCACGAAATAGTAAATCAAGCGACATCAGAAAAAAACACTAGGTGGAAGAAGAGTAATAGGTTATTCAAGAATAAGAGAAAATGAAAAAATAAAATCAACTCAACTCAATAGTGTTATACCTGACGCTGGAAAGAATTACAAATTTAATAACTTGTGTATTTTTTTTATTGGGCGGCATATCGTTACGTAAAGAAGGTTATTACAATATTTGGTTTGGACGAACTAAATGGAAAAATAAAAGTAACTCAACTACATATAGATTGCCAATATCCAGTTTTATGTCTGTAAGTATTAGACGAATGCACTAATAATAAAAATGTGCTTCGTTGTAATACATTAGTAGTTACATTAACTATCGTCAGTATTTACTAGTATTTAGGTGTTCAATTTCAAGATGTGCGCTGCCTGTAATGGGTTTAACCTGGCTTGTTTGAGTGTGTTCAAAATACTAGTATTTCAATATACAGCCGATTTGTACATGTGTATTTCTTGTTTTAAGTGTGCCATTAGAAATTTTAAAAGCTCGCCAATGTGTTTGAGGATTCCACGCCAATATGCGGATGCGCATGTCGCATTGCGGTATCGAAAGCGGTCGGGGTTTTCACAGCAAGACGGACTCGAATTAGAGCTTTTGAAGAAACACTTACGTGTGTTTTGGTTTGCAGTCAGCAGTGAACGCCGGGAGAGCAAGTGCGCTCAGCATCAGTTAAAGGCAAGCATTCCTGGATTTTCTGAAAACTACGAGAGCAGAAAAGCGCTACAATAGCGGCCGTTGACTTGGTAGAAAGTGCCGACGCCTTGCAGTTTGACAATTTGGGGGCTAGAAAGACAACCAACAAAACTCTCTCGTTATCGAGCGACGCAATAGTGAAAGCATCATTTGGGATATTTGCGAGAACCAGTTGCAAGTATTGCGCAATTGGCATACGTTAGTCATCACTAAACGTATACTGTCCCATGAGTACTAACTGTCCAAAAAGACTCCATGTGTCATCACAGTGTGTTAACTGCGGGGAACTGCAACTTGTTAACCATAAAGGATAAACTATTTACAAAAAAGTTAGCCAGAAGACACATGTCAATAGGCAACACCAGCCACGACTGAAACCGTTGATAATGCTGTGCTAGCACAAAGTGAAAACCTGATAATAACAGGCGAACATCCAAAACTCACCGAATGAGATGTGTACATAGTATGATAATTTGCAAATTAAGATAAACATACCAAAAAGAAAAGTAAAAGTTGAACGAGTGTTAAGCCAGATAAGCAATTTTTACCCCATAATAAACAAAAAGTCACACCTCGAAACAGAGTGTGCGTCGCTAATTTATAAATCAATTCTAAGGCCTGTTTTAACCCACGCGTGCCCAGTGTGAAGTGATGTATCAGAAACGCAACCCAGAAAGATCCATGCCGTCCAAAATAACATCGGTAGTATTGCGGTGAACGTTCCATGATTTGTACGTAATATAAAATGTTAAACGTTGCAATGAACGCTTTTAAAGCCTCTAAAATTACAATAGCAATTAATAACATTCCCAGCATTTCAAATATTAATTTACAAAATATTCTATAAGTGTGCTACTTTAGTTTTTGCAAATTGTATGAATAGCATTGACTTTGAGTTAATAATTTGTAAAAACGGTATTAAAGATAGTATTAGCCTTGATTGAAATATAAAATGTAGTGAGAGCAGGCTTAGAAATAATGAATAACAATGTAACATGGCTGTAAATAAAAGAAAAAAGGGGGGAGCGATGCCAAGCTGTGAGGCTTGTTGTTTTGGCTTCCCCAGAAATAATCTATTTAAAAGCGAACAAATACTTATTTTCCCGATTCAGTGTTATTGAATTAGTGCAGTGTCTTTTGGGTAGGCTGTAGAAGGGTTGCTTTGATTCGTTGCACCTCTACATGAGTTTTAAAAGGTGTTGAATAGTACGTCGAGTGGTAGCTGGTGTTCGTGTTTCAGGTTGTGGAGTTGTTGCGAGGTTAGCATAGCCTTGGAAGCGGGAAGAAGGTAGCAACATTTGTGCTGAGCAGTGCGGAGCCCTAGGAACTGGGGCATAAACGGAGTTGTAAGCAGTTTTGGAGTGGTGCAAGCTGCATGCGGCGTTCGAAGAGGTAAGTGGCTTGTTACAGCAGGCCAACGGAAAGAAAGAGGAGCCCTTGTCTCTCGTGGGACTTGTTGTGGGGACGCCTGGTGTCCTATTTTGCATCAGAGAAGTTAAATAAGTTCAGAAAGTTATCCTAAAAATAGAATTTGGTAAAATTTTTAAAGTGGCGTCGGTTTTTTATCCGTTTCCGGAAGAAGCGCATCGTGAGTGTTTTGGTAAATCACTTAGGCAACACACTCTTACATAATCACTTATGTAATTATTAATACGAAGCCAAGTTGTTCTGAAAAATTGTGAGGTTGGAGCGCCATGTTTGTAAAGTTGCCCCCATCAATTGAAATATCTAATTTTGTAGCGGTCTCATTGGAGAAAGCGATTACTGTAAAAAATCATAAAAACCACGATAATGATCTTAATAGCAAAGCTATTACCTATAATTATACATTCAATCATATTTGCTAGGATGTAGAAAACCCAACCCGTTGAGATGATAGTCATTTATTTAAATAAAAATCTAATAATAATAATAATATCGAATTATTTACACATATAACAATATACTCGCACATTTCCAGTATCGAGCTATATGTCTGCATATATTAGACGAATTTGCTCATTGTTATAGATTATCATCATCATTTGCCAGCATTTAGGTGTTCAATTTCAAGATGTATTATGCCGCAAGCTGCCTCCAATATATTCACGCTGTGATTCATCACACCCTTTGTGTTATACATTAACACAATCAAAAATACCAAAATACAAATTGCTAACGAATTAATTTTTCTTGTCTTATTCACACCAGAATCGTACAGAGAGAAAATCCACTTTTTTGAAATACGCAGCTAACTCGTACACGATTGTAAAGAAAAAAAAGCTTTCAAATGGTTGCAAACCAGACTACGATTTTCATTTAAAAAAATGTTACTTTTGCAACTCAAGAACAAAATGTAGAATCAAAATGTAAGTACTAGGTTTTTGTCGTACTTATAAACTTAGACACTTTTCCTATAGGTACACTTTTTGTCCTATTTTATATGATCATTAGTATACTACTAATTTCTGTGGATCTTGACTGAAACAAGCCCTGAGAATTGTGCAGTGCTTTGTTTGTGAAACATCTGATATTACAAAGGCATTAGGTAATGGGTATGGATTAACACTAAATTCTCGGCCTTGCTGAGTAGAAAGGCCGACGATTGTGAGAGGTATCTTGTGGTAAAAGAAATAATGCTAAAACCACTGCATAATACCCCAGTTTGGCTTTCGCAGCATTGGGGTTTTAATAATTAAAATTCTTCTCAAAGGGTAGAGGCCGATGCTCCAGTGGTGATGCGTTAACAAAATTGGTATCCATGAAGACTACTACAAAATTCAAAGACCTAATAAGATTTACATTTTGAATATTGAGCAGTAATTAGAATTAATAGCTTAATAACTTTGAATATTTCCACGTATCCTTTTTTTTTAATTTCGTACAATGGCAGGCAGGTAGTAGTGAATATTTGCACAAATACCAACAGTCGGGTATTTTTACATGTCAAGCAGAAAGAAAACTAAATTTAAAAATTGACATATTTGAGAATGTTGATCAATTTTTACATGAAAACACGTTACAACGATAATGCAGAAGGAAAAGTAAACATTTTTCTCGGGTAATAGTCTGTCAATATATTCCTTTTACAGAATAAATACGGGAATATTTATTACGCACTCGGGATATAACTAGTGAATATTTTCAGTTTCAGATTAGGACTTTTGCTGTCTTCGGCGTATTCAGCAATACGATGCCGAGAAATAACAAACTGTAGTTAGTAGCTATGGAGTGTTTATATTTTGTGAGTTTTTCTTAAACTGGTAGTGGTTTCCACCGTAAAATTCGAACGCCTTCAAAATTTAATACTTTTTTCGTGAGAAGAAATTCAGTGCAGATCATCCTAAATAAAAGTAAGTAAGATTGAGAGAGGTATCAAAGAAATGATAGAGTATAACAGAAAAATACACATGTGCTTCGCCAATTTCGAAAAGGCTTTTGGTAGAGCTAATAGAGCAAAACTGTGAAAAGTTTTTACAAGAAAAAAGTGTAAACAGAGAACTGCCTAAAACCATCTAAAGTTTACATGCAAGAGCCAGCAACTCTACGAGAGTCTGTTTTAAGAAAGCTGTAGTACTTGAGTCAAGAGCTGGAGTATGGTAATGCTGTGTTTTAGCCTATTAGAATCAATAACAGTGTGGCAGTGCTATTATTCGCTGATGGAATGGTGGTACTGGGAACTATAGGAGAGGACCTACAATACAATGTGAATACCATAAAAAAAGAATTAGAAACGAAAAAGCTAATAATCCAGTTAGACAAGATGAAGAGAAGGAGAATAGGCAAAGGTAAACCTGCAATACAAATTTATGAGAGGACACTAGAGAAAAAATGAGTAATAGAAGATGCTTTACTACATTGAAAACAATTTTACACAGAAGAAGAACATACGAAACAAAGGTAGCTATGTACACTGTACGCATCTGTCTTTATGCCAACATTGTCACACACTTGCGTATTCTAGACAGTAAGAAATAGAATGAGACTCGACTCGATACGCAATTAACATTACCTCAAAGAACTAAAAGTGAATCCTCTGGAAATCTGTATCCCACAAGCACATCTAAGATGGTTCATACTGTTATCAAACTAGAACAAGAACGACGGACAACGAGAGTGTTCAAGGCGATCCTCAGTGACAAACGTAAACAGGAACTTCAAAAAAATTTTCGATGGAGGACCTAAACGACATGGTAAGGCTAAAATGCATTAAATAATAGGATACACAGTGACAAAGTAGAGAAGCGAAAAGAGAAAATGTGGAAGTCTGTAAGTTTGAACTGGATGAAGACAAAAATAATTGTAAATAACAAAAGCACATAATGAAATAGTGCAAACGTAATTGACGATTATACAAGCTCATAAAAACTGGAAGGAACTTGAGAAGCTCCTGTTGAGAGCAATACTGCTTTGTAAAAAGCTTCGATGAAGTTACATAAGTCGTCAATAAAAATGAGGCCTTCGTACTATAAGCTCAAGCAAATTTTTATGTTGTTTACAGCTAATAAATTTTCCTAATGTCTTCGTTAACCAAAACCATGTAATAGTGACTCTAAAGAAATTTCAAACTAAAATTTGCAAAAGGCACATAAAAACCCAATGAAGCGACGACTCAGAGCGTCTTAACTGAAGTCAGAAAGCAAAAGGGCACGAAAATTAACCAGCTTCCACAGGCAAAACATATGAGCGCCTGCAGGGAAGCAAAGGTCGAGACGGAAATAGCGGCGAGGTAACTTCGACAATACGTAAATGACTAGGCGTAACCTTAGACCAGTAAAAAACTATTTGGAAATCCAAGCAGAAAGGAATAACCTAGAGCACCAAAAACAGATGCAGTTTTAAGGTAAATATTATTAAACATTTTTAATATAGGTATTCTCCTGTATGAAAACAGGATATTTTCCTAGGGCATGGAAATTCGCACACATTCTTATGTTTCTTAAGCACGGAAAAAACAAAAGCGATTGCAACGTTACCGCCCTATAAGTCTATTACCCGTTCTTTCAAAACTATTTGAAAGAGTAATTTCAAATCGGCTCAATGATTCACTAGATGGAATTCAAATAATCCCTTCAGTTCAGTTTGGATTCAGAAAGGGGCACTCAACTGTACAGCAACTACAAAGAATCGCAGAAATACTGGAAAGGGGATATGAAAACAAACAATTCACGTTAGCAGCATTTCTAGACATTACCAAAGCATTCGATAAGGTTTGGCTAGAAGGGCTAAAATATAACATGCTGCAGACTGACTTGCTACATTATCTGCTGGCAATTATCTTTTCGTTCTTAGACAACAAAACATTCGCAGTCCGGGTCAACGCCTCCTTATCGTTTACAAAAAACATACACTCAGGAGTTCCCCAAAGCAGCGTGCTCGGGCCAACGCTGTTTAATATATTTGTCCACGACATTCCCACTCCACACTTCAGTGAAATAGCTCTGTTCGCCGATGACACCGTCATAATCACACAGCACGCAGATCTCCACACCGCCAACTACCAACTTCATTTGGCCGCGGACACCCTAGGCAGCTGGCTCAACAAATGGTGCATATCATTAAACCCCAATAAATGCGCAACAAAAATATTCACGCTGAAACACATTCCAAATCACCAAAACGTAAAAATGCTTGGAACTGAGATTGATTGGAATACACAAACCGACGCAATTAAATACCTAGGAGTTTATTTGGACACTCGTTTAACGTGGAGCATGTAAACCATAAACTTAACCTAGGCTATACCCGTTTGAAACAGCTGTACCCGCTTATGAATAGGAAAACACCACTCCGCCTGGACTGCACCATGTTGCTATACAAAGCACTTTTAAGGCCAATATTGACCTACGCATGCCCTATGTGGAGTACTACTTCCAAAACTGATATTAAAAAAGTCCAAGTTTTCCAGAACAAGGTTCTCCGTATGGCTGTCGATGCGCCATGGTTCGTGCGCAATAATCAAATTCATATCGAGCTTGGAATTGACACGATAGAGCAATTTATCAAAAGAACCACAAGAACATTTTTGGACAATCTGCACAACAACGACAACAATATCCTTTAACAACTCGGCCGCAAGAACATTCACATTAGGCTCAAAAGACGACTACCTCAAGATTTACTATCGAGTTCAGATGAAAGTGACAGTGAATAAAAACAGTCAAAATTAGAGGAATCATTTTCCTCCGCACTAATTTCTACTTGCCAATAAATATTTATCTATGTTATATTAACCATGCATAACATTGTAAAATGTTGAACTGGTAATCCTAATAAAAAAATAGGTATTCAGCTGCATTTCAAGGCAGGAGCGTCCAAACTTCCAGAGGTTAGTTTTCGTTTTCAAGTTACGTACAACGGGAAAATCCGTATATTGCGTACGTGAACGTAATTAACCAAGGTTTGTGCTTTTTCACTTAAAACTGCATATATAGAAAGATTGCACAACCTCGCGTAAGTGAGGATTTTTTGGATGCGTTGTCAACAATCTTAGCGAACTGTGACGTCAAGCATCCGTTTAAATTGAAAGTATCCGATTTCATCGTCAAGCGCGGCAAAGTAACGGGAACCAGGGCCGGATTCAGTGTTATTTAAAATTAGAGTATAAGACAATTTGACGGATTTGCTTTAGATACTGTTTAATTTTAAATGTATATCAGACATAGCATACATACTAGTTTCTTTAACTGATAAATGCAAGTAGAATCATGTTATACTTGTTACGTGCGAAATGCGCCGCCTGCCATAATTTTGAATTCGAACGCTATTTTCTCGCGCGTTGTGCAATGACTTTATCTGTCTTCGGGCGATGGTCTTTTATCTGGAAAAACCATTGGCAGGCCGGGACCCGCTGAGTTCTTCTTCGCCAGCTTTCGAAGCGAGCAGTTCGCTAATAGTGCTATTCACTAGTTCGGGGATGCTTATTTAGGGCTATTTGGTTGGTTTGGATATGTGGAGTTAGGAATGCCCTCACGTTTCGTGGATTGAAGCTCCCGGAACATATTTAAGGACGTTGGTTTCCTTCGCTACGGCGGATATATCGGTGTTAGCACACTCGAGCTGTTCTTTTCTGCGCCCAAAAACCACCTGGAGTGAATAACTATTTCGAGCTAGGAAGCCTGTCCGTGTGTGTTCTATTAGAACCTTTGTTTTCCCTCTTACAGCAAGTCGTACTTGGCACAAATTGCGTTTTCGCTCTAAAGTCGCTGGACCTTTTGGCCATGTGCAGTAATGGCCACCGTCGACTGCAAAACGTTCTCTGCCGATGTCGAAGTACGATTGCAGCGACGTCCAGAATCAGAGCTCCAAGTCTTTCGCGGTGAGCAGCTGGTGTGGTTGGCCATTTTAATATGTTGTAACCCCAATGTTCTGTCAAAACTGTAAGTACATTTAGCGCATGTGATATTTAATTAGGGCGGTCATCACCTTTCATTTCATGCTAGTTATAAGTTAGTCAATGTAAAAGATATATATTGTATTTCTGCATGAAATTAAACGATTTTAAATTATCTTTATACGAGTTGTGTTAGCTACGGATCGTTTGCCTTTATTGAAGCTATCTTTTAGGAAGCATTGCGTGCTAGGTATAGAGTTTACAATTTTTCCATAGTTCACTGGGGTGCAATTGTCGCATCTTTAAAAATTGTTGTCGGTCTGGGCTTTTTTTATATTTAATTAAAACTCTACCGATATTATTCTTGCTGTCATCCATCCCGCGGCCTACTACCGATTGAGCCGGCGGCCGGCAAATTGCACCCAAGTGTACCTATTGTGTTGTTTGATGCTGCTTTGAAAGATTGCCCAGAATCTTAGATCTAAAAAGGCCTAACAAGAAGGATTTGGCGCTCGAACGTGAGGCCTGTTTTTGTTAAGTGTGCTTTGGCGTTTCCAAATTTTGCTATTTAATGTGATAACCGTAGCTAGCGAACCATTTCTTTTGCACTCGAATTGTTAGGATGTTTTGCGCCGATTTAAATATTTAATGATAGTATTGTATGTGTTGTACTAACAGTATTTTAAGCTATATTTATTCCATTGGTTATTAAGATTTGTGCATGAACCTAACCCATTATTTTAAGTATTGCAAATTTATGTAATTGTGCTCTGGTTTGGAGGTTATTGCTATCGGACCGCGTTCAATTTTCAAGTTTTGCACGATTGCGTCCGTCGTGTGCCCTCGCGACGCGCATTTTTATTATTTAGAATTTGTCGATTTTCTATTGGGTTTTCTTGTCATAATCATTCAGTATGGATATCGATCGGCTTCTTGTAGATGAGTTAGATTACGAACTGCGAATTAGGGGTGTCTGTTGTGACGGTAATTCTGGAGATAAGCGTAAGCTATTGCGTGCACGGATTAGATTGGAGAAGTCTGGGAATGCATCTTTTCCGGGAATTGAATTTACTGTTGCGGAGGAACTAGATATTTGTTTCCGGAAACTGGAAATTTTAGGAAATTTCGGCCTGGGGCATCTTGTTAGTAATAGCAACGATTATAAGCGCCTTCAGACTAGGTTGTTGCATGTGTCGAATCATCTGGAACGCTTGAATCCTACGGGACCTTTGTGTGATAGGAAAAATGAATTGTATAATCGCTGCTTAACAGCTATGGATGATTTGGAAGCGAAATTAGCTTCGGTTGCGAAACTATAGCATCTTCGATTTCACGCGTAGCTAATTTATTAGATTTGGATGACAATTATTCGCAGGTCGATGAGCAAAGTCTCGATGAGGAGCACGATCATCCTCAGAGTCAATCTGGAGCTCCTGTCGAGATCCCTTCACGAGTTCAATTTAGTTTGCCTTTGGGCCTAAATAGCACCCAAGCGTTTGATCTCTCGTCTCGCTGTAACAATCAGTTACCGATTAATAAATGGAACCTTAGTTTTGATGGCCATTCGGGACCGTCTAGTTTTCTGGAAAGAATAGAGGAACTACGTATCGCACGTGGCGTTTCGAAAGAGCAACTCTTCCGGTCCGCTGTTGAATTCTTTACTCATCACGCATTAATTTGGTACCGCTCGATTAGGGATACAGTATATGATTGGGATGCTTTAGTTAGGGCATTGGGTGCTGCCTTTCTCCCTTGCGATTATGAGTCCGGGTTATGGGATGAGATTCGGAATCGCACTCAAGGTGCTGACGAACCGGTCACTAGTATTCGTGGCTGTCATGGAAAATTTATTCCGCCGCTTACCTTCGGTGCCCTTGACGTATACGCGGCTTAACTTGATCCGACGAAATTTATTGCCGCATTTCCAAACACATTTAGCCCTGGAGACTATCCATACTATCCCAAATTTGATGCAGTCTTGTAAGGCAGTTAAAGATGCACAAGGGTTTCGTGGACCCCCAACTAACGTCAGTCGCATGTTAGAGCCTGACCTCGCGTATCAAAGGCCTAGAGCCCATCCTAGGATTCATACGATCGCCGTCTCACCTAATGATAATCGCGCTCCTTCTAGAGATTCTTTCGCAAATTTGAATAATCCTGTTGGTGCTTCTCCACCGTGTTGTCGGAATTGCAATCAACTTAAAAAGTACGAAAATAAAATATCCCATCTGGAGCAAAAAGTCAAGCATCTAGAACAGCAACTTGAAGAATCTAACTCAGCCACCGATAAAATTCTGGATGCCCACGAGCAGTACAGCAGGAAAAACAGCCTCCGAATTTTTGGACTCCCCGAAAGTGCCAACGAAGACACCGATAGTGTGGTTATCAAAATGTGCAAAGATAACCTAGGCATTGAACTACCCAGGTCTTCAATTGATATCAGCCACCGTCTTAAGGGCAAGGAAGGAGCACACCGGCCGATAATAGTAAAGTTTGTGCAACGTAGCATTAAGAAACTTATATTTAACAATAAACGGAAGTTAAAAGGAACGAAAATCCTTATCAGAGAAGACCTGACATGGAAGCGCATGGATATCATCAGAGAGGCCTCCAAGAAGCTGGGCTACAGATCGGTATGGACCAATGATGGCAACATCTATGTAAAAACTACGAGCAACGGTATTCGCAAAATTAATACTTTAAACGATCTAAGTTCTATTTAAATATAATCTGTGAAACGTGTGGTGCACTATTCTTTTTTGTTTTCATTTTTAGGTTTGCAGGCTACATTCCTTGGAATATCTACTTTCACAGCGGAGACATATGAATATTAGCAGCATAAAAGCAGCTCACTTAAATATCTGGTCGTTACTACCGAAACTAGATTACATTAAGCGCATTATCACAACCTATGATATATTCTCTTTATCAGAAACATGGCTTTCACCAAACGTAAGTAATTTAAACCTTTCAATTAAAGATTATAATTTGATACGGCAAGATCGAGATAGTCGGGGTGGCGGAGTTGCGGTTTACATAAAAAACTCCTTGAAGTACAAGATAATTAATACAAATAATAACATAGAGCAATTATGGTTCACGATTAAAAATAAATCTGAAACATACGTTTTTGGGGTAATCTATAGACCACCGTCTACAAATTATAAAACATTTGTAGACGAACTTGAGACGTCGTTTACATTGTGTACAACCATATCGGAGAATATCATTTGTATGGGGGATATAAATATTAATTTGTTAGCAAAATCAAATCCACCAACGAAGTATTTTATCGAATTCTTAGAATATCTTAATTTAAGTCAACATATTTCAGAGCCAACTAGAATAACTCAAGATTCAGAATCACTTATTGACGTCATTTTATCTTCTGATCCATCTCTCGTTAAATACTCGGGGGTGGAGGTTAACAATGAATCTGATCATGAACTCGTGTATTGTACTATTACTGCAGAGGTAGTTAAGCACGGTACGCGACATTTGGGCGCCGCCGTTTGGGCGCTGCCGTTTAGGCGCCGCCCTTTGGCCGCCGCCGTTTGGGCGCCATACTTTTGACCGCCGGACGTTTGGGCGCCAGCAGTATACATTTTCAAATAGTTTGAAACTTCTAATAATGTTGCTAAATTATTTTTAATAATTTCACATAATGTCTTCTTATAACTGTCATTAGTATAAACCATTTTACCACATGAACTTAAGAGATAACGAGGTAACAGAGACGCTTCGATAATTTTTGTTCTACATGAAATATTTTCATAAGAATTTGAAATAAAATTGTAGGCTTTAGTTGTGTGTAATTATTATTAGTAAAGAATATGCCTTGTTAAAAAGAATATTTGCGAAATTCTAAAGTTCTGTTAAATATCGTTGCCACAAACATGAAGTGGACGGTTACCTAAAAAAATATAAATACAAATTTTACAAATACGCTTCAAGTTGCTAAAACGTATTTAAAAGTAATGTGGTTGTGGCTACTTTAAATACGTATAAAATCAGAATAATAAAAATATGTATCATACGGGGCTAATACAAAATTTTCAAAAAAAGAATAAAAATTCGAATATGAGACTGTGACTTTGTATTTGAGCATAACTTTTAATTCTAAACAACTGTTTTCAATAAAATTTTGCTATATTTTTTGAAATAAGGTAACTTTATTCTTGAACGAATTTCATAGTTTTTGTCCTGCCCTGTATGCTGTTTGACTTGGAGCCATTCTAAATGCATCTGATTTGGTTATCGAACATGCACTAACTCCTGGCGGTATTTAAAGTTCGGTTGTACAACTAATAAAAAAATGTCCCATTTGTTGCACACTTAATGGACCACACTGTATATCAAATCTATTACACCGTGAGCAATGACATTTAAAATTTCTTGAAAAAAAATAATATTTACAGAATAATCGTGGACTATTTTTTATGTTTCTAAATTTCGGCGCCCAAATGTCCAGCGCCCAATCGGCGGGGCCCAAAAGTCCCGGCGCCCAAACGGCCAGCGGCCAAACGGCGGCGCCCAGACGGCGGCGCCCAATTGTCCTGCTTCGAGTTAAGCAAACCCCTGTTGTCAGATTCTATCGTGACTTAAAAAACTTTAACTTAAATGAATTCGTAAATGACTTTAAGCTACTACCACTACAACAAATCTTTTATGTAAATGATATTAATGCAAAAGTCAGTATACTAAATAGCAATTTAATCAAATTGATTGATAAACATGCGCCTTGGAAAACAATAAAAACTACAAAACCGTATATGCCTTGGATAACTGACAATGTAAAACTAATGATGAAACTAAGGGATAAGGCAAAACTAAGATTTAAAAAGTCAAAAAGTGCTGTTCATTGGGAATACTATAAAACATTAAGGAATCTGACAAGTGCTAGTATTATAAACGAAAAAAAGGCGTACTTTGCATATAAGACAAAAAATTGTTCAACAAAACAATTGTGGAAAGAATTTAATCACTTAAATGTTAAACACACACCAACATTTAAAATTCCCGCAACTATGTCTGACCCAAATCGAATTAATAACTTCTTTATTGATAGTGTTCCTAAATTGCAAGTAGATGAAACTGTAAAAGATTTTTATTTAAATAACTTGAGAAGGGAAAGTGCTGTCAAATTTTCTTTTGTATCTGTATCTGAAGATGAAGTGGCTCGCTATATTGGTAATATCAGAAGTAACGCGATAGGTGCAGACGGAATTAATATCAAAATGATAGCTGCTTTTTGTCCGCATATATATAAATATGTTACACATATAATTAACTTCTGTCTAACAGAAAGCGTTTACCCTGACATTTGGAAGCACGCTATTGTAACTCCGAAACCTAAAACTAGTGATCCGGCAGAATATTCTGATCTTAGACCTATAAGCATTTTACCTACCTTTTCTAAAATTCTCGAGAAAATTATGAATAGTCAAATAATGCACTACCTAAATACAAATAACCTGCTATCAGATATACAATCGGGATTTCGACCTTCTTATAGCTGCACTACTGCACTGATGACCGTTACTGATGATATTCTTAAGGCAACTGATACTGGAAGATTGACAATACTCACCCTATTGGATTATAGCAAAGCATTCGACACGATTAACCACGATCTGTTGTTTGCAATACTTCAATACGTAGGTTTTTCTCTAAATGCAATCGATTTATTTAAAAGCTACTTTAATAAAAGAACTCAAAGTGTAAATGTGGACGGTAATCTTTCCTCAGCACGAACCATATTGCAAGGCGTGCCTCAAGGTTCGATTCTCGGCCCACTACTGTATACTTTATATACTTCAAAATTTTCTGAATTTGTTGAACATAGTAAGATGCATATGTATGCTGATGACACGCAGATTTATGGCTCATTTCTACCATCCGATTTTAACCAGGGAATGACAGACATCTCTAGCGACTTGAATAAAATATTTGATTTGTCAACCAAACATTGTCTACTTTTAAATCCATCGAAATCCTGTGTTCTTCTGTTTGGCAGAAAAGTTGACTGGGAAAATGTAAAATCTTTAGTTCAAATTACAATCAATGGGTCAGTAATACCACTAAAAGAAAATGCCAAAAACTTGGGCCTTGTTTTGGACAATAGTTTTAGATACAGGACTCATATAAACAAATGTATACAAAAAGCATACCTGAATCTGAAGCTACTGTATCCACATAGATTGTATCTAACTAAAGATCAAAAGAAATTGCTGTGTGATGCTCTAGTGCTCTCTCAGTTCTCATATTGCTCAGAGATATACTCACCTTGCTTAGATTATGATTCAGCTGAAAGGGTACAGAGAGTTCAAAACGCTTGCCTAAGATTTATTTATTGTATTCGAAAATTTGATCATATTTCACACAAATTAATAGAAGCTAAATGGCTTAACATGCACAACAGACGCCTACTACATACAGCTTCATTATATAATAAAATAATTATTAATAAAAAACCGCCTTACCTATATAATAAGATAACATTCCGAACGGATGTACATAATTTAAACTTAAGACACAAGGGTCTTATTACACCGCCACAGCATAAAACTGCTCTTTTTCAACGTTCATTTCAATATAACATCAGCAATATATACAATGAAATACCATATCCGTTAAAAGAATTATCTACTACTTCCTTTAGAAAACATTACTTTAAATATCTTTTAGAAAAGAATTAGTAACATGGTACCTGCTAATATAATACAGCTAGTTGTTCGTATTCATATGGCTCTGCTAAGTAACATTTTATTTAGATTTTAGTGTAATTTTTCTTAGTTAATGTAGGCATTAGTTGTATATAACTGGTCATCTATAATTTCAAGGTTTAGTTGAAAAACAGTTTAACTGAACTGAACCTTGTGATTTTGGTGTGTATAATCTATATATTACTTCTAATTGTGTTCTGTATAACATCTACCCTTCACCAAAATAAATACTTTATTATTATTATTATTATTATTAATCATCGTTCTATCGATTGTCCCTAGCCGAGGGGACGTCATTGTTTTCGCTGCGGGAAACCCGATGTTACGGTTAGGACGTGCCCTTCGTGTTCGGGAAACGGAATTCAGCGCCGTTAGGAGACCGACTAGCGTGCGTTAGAAAAAATCATCAGGTTACTAATTCTGTTATGGAGGCCTCCTGTTCAAAGGCGGTTCTAGATTTTATTTTGAGTCATGCTGGCCCTGATGAGCGACCCTATCTACAGATCTCGATTTTTGGAAATAAGCTTCTTGGATTATTGGATTCTGGCGCTTCACGCACTATTCTAGGTAGAGAAGGTTGGGAATTGGTCAACGGCCATTGCCGATTTGAGTCAAGTCAAGCCCCCGTGTGTAGTATCGCTAATGGCATGGAATGTCGAAGTTTAGGGACTGCAACTGCTCCGATAACTCTTCGCGACAAAGTTTGCTTTATGGACATAATAGTTGTGCCTTCCATATCACATGCTTTAATTTTGGGTACTGACTTTTGGCGTCGCATGGGTATCGTGCCGGACCTTCTAAGTAATGAGTGGACGTTTTCTAAGGATGCCTTAATTCCTGTCGTGAACGCTATCCAGGCCGTCGAACATTTGACGCAGTCTGAGCACGAGCAACTTGACGTTTTCGTTAAGAACACTTTTGAGCAAATGGGAGATAAGCTCGGTTGTACGCATTTAGTTGAGCATGACGACTTCGCCCCCTATCAAACAGCGATATTATCCTATTTCCGCTGCTCTTCAGAAACAGGTGGATCTGGAGTTGCAAAAGATGTTGGAAGAAGGAATTGTGGAACCGTCCACTTCGGCTTGGTCATCAGCTATCGTCATTATCAGGAAAAAAGGTGCTAGCTATCGCTTTTGCGTGGATTTTTGCCGTCTCAATAAATTTAGTCAGCCTGATGCTTATCCTATCCCGTATAAACTTCGTGATGCGCACTAGCTCACTACTCTCGATATTAAATCGGCGTATTGGCAAATTCCTCTTGCAGCTTCCTCGTGGCATTTGACTGCGTTTACTGTCCCCAATCGCGGGTTATATCCGTTTTGTCGCCTACCGTTCGGTTTGCATACGGCCGCGGCCACTTGGCAGCGGTTAATTGACCGTGTAGTTGGCGGCGATTTAGAAATCTATGTGTTTACGTACCTTGACGATATTGCGATCTGTACGCCCACCTTCGATAAGCACCTGTCAGTTCTTCGGGAGGTTGTATCTCGTTTGTTGTCTGCTGGCCTTACCCTAAGTAAGGACAAATGTCACTTTTGTAAGCCCGAGCTTAAGTACCTTGGTTACTTAGTGAATTCCAATGGTTTATTGGTCGATCCGGAAAAAGTGGAGGCTATCACGCGTATCCCCACTCCTGGTTCGGTTTCCGAGGTACGCCGTGTTATCGGTATAGCGTCATGGTATCGACGCTTCGTACCAAACTTCTCGTCCCTTATAGGCCCGCTGACGACTCTTCTTCGGAAGAACGCTAAGTTTGTATGGGATGAGCCTTGTGAACAGGTTTTTCGAACAATCAAGGAACACTTGATTTCGGCCCCGATTTTGGCATGCCCGGATTTTTCCGTGCCCTTTGTAATACAAACTGATGCCTCGGGTTATGGCATTGGCGCGGTCCTTACCCAACAACAGACCGATGGTGAAAAGGTCATTTGTTACATTAGCCGTTCGCTGACCGAGAATGAACGCAACTTTAGCACGACTGAGCGTGAATGTCTGGCTGTCCTTTTCGCGATAGAGAAAATTAGACCGTATGTTGAGAGAACAAAATTTACCGTGGTGACAGACCATTATAGCCTGAAGTGGCTTAACGATATTAAGGACCCGGTTGGTACCATTGCGCGTAGGGCTGTCCGTCTGCAACAGTATGACTTCGACATTTTCCATCGTAAGGGCAAAGAGCATGTTGTGCCGGACACTCTGTCTCGTGCCGTTCCGGCTATTGATACAGTTGATGTTTCACCTGAACCTATTCGCGACCTGTGGTATAGGCGTATGTGTCAACAGGTTGGAACTAACCCTCGTAAATTTCCTCAGTGGCGACTTAATAACGGCCAGCTGTAGGTTCAGTCTAACTACCCTGATCTAGCGGATGATGAAGAAGATCATTGGAAGCTCGTGGTCCCTAAGCCCCGACGCCGCGAAGTTATTAGGCAGAATCACGACCACCCCACCGTTGGTCATGCTGGCGCTAACAAAACTTTTCATCGTATCGAGCATAAGTACTATTGGCCGAGATTACGATATGACGTTGCCGCGTATATCCGCCGTTGCGAAACGTGTCAGCGTATTAAACCCGAACGAAGAGCCCCTGCTGGTTTTATGGGGTCATTCCTCATTTCGAAGCCTTGGGAAGTCATCTGTGGTGACATTGTAGGCCCGTTGCCTCGATCGTCGCGAGGATACGCGTATATTCTGGTTGTGGCCGATTGCTTTAGTAAATTCGCACTCACGTTCCCCTTACGCTCCGCGTCTGCTAATTTGGTCGCATGTCATTTTGAGGAAGATGTTTTCCTGATGTTTGGCGCTCCGAAGCGCATTGTGTGTGAGAATGGTGTCCAATTTTGTAGCCGCGAATTTCAGTCCCTAGTCAACCGATATGGTTGTAAGATTTCGTTTACGGCCAATTACCACCCTCAAGCCAACTCGACCGAACGCATAAATCGTGTGTTGAAGACCATGTTGACTGCGTATGTCACCGATCATTATCAAGATTAGGACAGATATCTCTCTCATGTCGCTTGCGCGATTTGCACTTTGGTTCATGAAGTTACGAGGAAGACCCCGTACTTTATTAATTTTGGTAGGGAGATCTAGGTTAAACACGAACCTCCTCCGGCCAACGAAAACCCGGAGCTCCAATTCGATCGTAGTAGAGACTTGAACGCCCGTGCCACGCTCATCAATAAACTTTATGCAGAGGTAAAACGTCGGTTAGGTAAAGCGTATGAGAAATCTAAAGCGCATTACGACCTTCGCCGCCGTCCCCTAGAGTATCTTCTTGGACAAGCCGTGTTGCGTGGGAACTACGTGTTGTCGGATGCTGAGCGCCAGTTCACGGCCAAGCTCGCCGCCAAGTTTGTTGGCCCGTTTATTATTAATCGGAAATTCTCTCGGTGGCTGTATGAACTTAAAGATCCGGATGGGAATGTGATGAACGGTACATGTCACGCGAAAGATTTGAAGCCTTATGACGACTCGGCTATGGACTAGTGTCCCTCTCGTGTAGCGTTTAGGGTGGTTGGTTGAGCATGTAGGGCAGGTCACTGTTAGGGAACATTGTCATTGAGTTCTTCCCTTTGCTGCATTTGTAAGGTAGGTCACTGTTAGGAAACGTTTTCATCTCGTTTTTCCTCGTATAGAGTTTGGGGTGTTTGGTTAGGCATTTGCAGGAAAAGTAACTATTTTGGGAGTGTTTTCAGCTTGCTCTCCCTTATATGAAGTCTCTTTAGGATATGGCCCTACCTAGTTTTTTTACTGCGGATGTTACTTCGGCTAGCACCGATTTTGCCTTCGGAAAGAACTACTGTTAGAGATCCGCTATCGCGGTCTGATATGTCCCTAGGTTGTATAATGTAGTGTTGGGGCCGGTTAATCCTTCATCCTTCGGCATCTTGTCTTATGAGCTGTATCTGGTTTCCCCCTTTCTCGTCTGATGTGGATGTGTTCTCTGTTGTAAATGGACCCTCTGGTGCGAATGCGATGAATCTGGCTGTGCTTATAATTTACTTCTCTTTGAACTGGTGTGATTGTGGTCTTTAGTGCTGAATGGATCTTCGGTGTGAATGGGATTAAGACTTCGGGGCGCTGCAGGGTCTCTCGGTCAGTATGTGTGTCGAATGGCGTGTATGTTGGCTCTGCCTATCACTTCTTTGGTTTTTGTGGCCCTCTTTTCCCGGGGTTACCTTCTCCCCTTTTAGTGTCAAAAGAAGGACCCTAACCGTCTTCGTTGCTTAGTGTCGTCCCATTTCGGTCTCACAGTACCTCAACTGTGGAGGTTTTGCTTCCGCCTCGGGGTTTTGTTTTGTAGGAAGTTGTGAGCGGGGTACTTGGGAAGATACAGGGTGATGTTGGGGGGTTCTTGGGGTTAGAGCTTCTTCGCGATGGGTCGTTACGGGACTGTTCACCGGCGCAGCATTTTCACCCAGCAGCGACGAGCAGTCTCGATCCCTGTCGTGGGGTTGATCTGGCCACGAGTTCCTCCTGGGGTCACTACCGCCTTCTCAAGTAGTTGCCTTATCGTGGGGTGGGTTTGGGTTTTCAAGTGTGTGTGTGTGTTTGTAAGCGTATTAGCGGGGTGATGCTCTTCCTGTTTTTTTGTTTTGTCTGGCTGAGCTGTCTGGCGTAGATTTCATTGAGTGTAGAAAAATGTCTGCGAAATTTTTCTGTTCTGGTAAGGGGGCAGTTGTTACGTGCAGAATGCGCCGCCTGCTATAATTTAGAATTCGAACGCTATTTTCACACACGTTGCGCAATGACTTTATCTGTCTTCGGGCGATAGTCTCTTACCTGGAAAAACCATTGGCAGGCCGGGACCCGCTGCGTTCTTCTTTGCCAGCTTTCGAAGCGAGCAGTTCGCTAATAGTGCTATTCACTAGTTCGGGGATGCTTATTTAGGGCTATTTGGTTGGTTTGGATATGTGGAGTTAGAAATGCCCTCACGTTTCGTGGATTGAAGCTCCCCGAACATATTTAAGGACGTTGGTTTCCTTCGCTTCGGCGGATATATCGGTGTTAGCACACTCGAGCTGTTCTTTTCTGAGCCCAAAAACCATCTGGGGTGAGTAACTATTTCGCGCTAGGAAGCCTGTCCGTGTGTGTTCTATTAGAACCTTTGTTTTCCCTCTTACAGCAAGTCGTACTAGGCAACATTTCGTCATCGCGCCGTACTTGGCACAAATTGCGTTTTCGCTCTGAAGTCGCTGGACCTTTTGGCCACGTGCAGCAAAGTTAGCGAGGCGATCTGTTGAGCCTCCACGGAACCGCTTCTCCTTGTCGCCGGCGCACAGTTAGCGCACAAAAGGGTACCGTATTGTGGAGTGTAAGTAACCCCGAGGTTTGGCCTTTCAACCCGTGGGAGCGGCGCTGTTATTGCCGGCCAAAACAGCCACCGTCGACTGCGAAACGTTCTCTGCCGACGTCGAAGTACGATTGCAGTAACGTCCAGAATCAGAGCTTCAAGTCTGTCGTGGCGAGCAGCTGGCGAGGTTGCCCATTTTAATATGTTGTAACCCCAACGTTCTGTCAAAACTGTAAGTACATTTAGTGCATGTGATATTTAATTAGGGCGGTCTTCACCTTTCATTTCATGCTAGTTATAAGTTAGTCAATGTAAAAGATATACTGATGGGGCCATAATTATATATAACAGCAATGGGATAACATGAACAACAAAATAGAATGCTTGAGTAAGAAAGAGATTACCATACGAAAAAATTATTTTAGTAGGCATGCTTGGTTGACATCTGTCATAATTAAAATACGCGTCAGCCTACTCCAATATTTGCTACTATGTTTATCTCTTTCTTATTCAAGCAATACGTGTTATTTTCTTGTTTATGTTATCTTATTGCTGTTATATATAATTGTGGCCCCAACGGTATATTGTATTTCTGCATGAAATTAAACGATTTTAAATTATCTTTATACGAGTTGTGTTAGCTACGGATCGTTTGCCTTTATTGAAGCTATCTTTCAGGAAGTATTGCGTGCTAGGTATAGAGTTTACAATTTCTCCATAGTTCACCGGGGTGCAATTGTCGTATCTTCAAAAATTGTTGGCGCTCTGGGCTTTTTTTATATTTAATTAAAACCCGACCGATATTATTCTTGCTGTGATTCATCCCGCGGCCTACTTCCGATTGAGCCGGCGGCCGAAAAATTGCACCCAACTGTACCTATTGTGTTGTTTGGTGCTGCTTTGAAAGATTTCCCAGAATCTTAGATCTAAAAAGGCCTAAAATACTACCAGTAATTTTTTATGTTATATTTGATTTTTTGTTTATTTTTGTGTGCGTAAAGCCAATATATATGTCTGTACTGCATCGATTGTGAGCAAATTGGATTTTATTTGAGACTTGGAACATTTACTTTTAGGTTTTCAACTGAAGTGGGTCTACTGCGGGAGATTTGTTTCATTATTTATTATTATTATTATTTACCTATAATCTCCACTGGGAACTAAAGGTAAGAGTTCTTTGGTTACAAGCAGAGCTAGCTGGCAACAAAATGGCAATTAATTTTTCAAATATTAAGGCGTACGAAAGATTTGGTATCAATACGACTAAGGATGGGTTAGAACCACCGCAAAACAAACGAATCCTCGTTACAAGTGGACGAAAATTGTTTAAAAATTCATGAGCTTTTAAGGCCCCTATTATTTCAATGTCCCTCAGCTACTCTGTAAACGTTTACCTAATCCAATACAAACGGCCCCACATCTGGATCTTAATTTCTGCGCTGTTTCTCAGCTACGCTTGGTAGTCAGGCATAACTCGAGTTACTGATAGCATTAACTAATTAGAATATATCTTAAGAGCTTCAACACATGTAAGCCGTTAGCAAGCTTACAACTGTAAATCCTAATAGTAGCGGATTACCTGACGCGAAGCACTGCTTTCGAGGCTGCTCTGGGAGGAGACGCTGGGAGTCCTGCACAGGGGTGGCTGCCCTCCTGGATATGACTTCGACTGATGCTGCAGAGGAGGAACACTTGAAGAGTTTTGGCATACATCTAGTGGAGTTTTCAACAGTTCTGCAGTCAGTGCGTGAGCCGAGACGTTTTGCGGTGGCTGGATTTTGTGCTGCTCCCTCGCTACGTTAAACTCCTGAAAAAAGGTTGCACGTAAGCAACGCTTATCGAAGAGACTGCAGATACCTTACTAATTTTATGATAGATTATCTATAATGAGGGGAGTAGAGATTTGACTAAACTTTTTAAATTTCTAACTCACGATAGTGAACTATATCTGAGTTTACTTCGCAATATTTACCCGAGATTTTGTTTTGTTTGCATAAACAGTGATAGTTGTTTTGAAGATGTCTTCAAATGATGTACCCAGTTCTATTGCACTACCAATTACTATCACATTTTTATGTACTAAATTTGATCGGTATAGATCGTTGTCATATGCCCCAAACGTATATCAAACGTTGCAAAACTTGCTACGACAACTGTATTCTGGAATAGTCAAGGTTCAATTTTGGTAATTTCTTAGTTGGCGGGGAGATTATAGTTGCAAAGTGTTACAATCAACTTTTTTAAAAACCAGAGAAGCTGTGGGGGGACAGAATGATGCCAATTATTAATGTATTGATATTCTTCTCTATATGAAACCTCCCGTATATTGCCCTCTTACCCCAAGCGTGGAAAGTGCAGACCTACCTTATAGTCCTGATTTATCCCGCTAGAATGGATGCATTGTGGAGTATATGGGAATTCACGTAGAACATACCAATGTTTTATTTAGCTAAAGATAGAAATGCGCAACGTTTGAGCATCGAATATGGCACATCGAAGAAGAAAAATTATTAAACCAAATAGATAGGAATCCTCAACTTTATTTTTTCATAATTAAAGTGAATTTCATGCTGATTAGTGCAAGCTATTGAAAAGTGAAACATGAGCTAAAATTTAGAAACTAAAACGTTAATTATGTACGCCGAAAGATATGTCTTTTGAATTGACACATTTGAGTGTTTTTCTGCATAAAGATGATATTTTTATGGAATTAAATTCAAAATTTATGTTAATTTTCTGCATTAGTTTTTAGGTTTAAGTAACCCCCGTGCCCCCGGAAGTAATGCGTGAGCCGTTTCCGAGAGAAATGGTAGTCGATAGGGAAAAGACAAAAAAAGTACTGATAGATATAAATAAAATGTAGTTTTTATGTAGCCTCGATTCTAAATTGTGACGAGTCTTGTACAAAATATTACCAAAAGTAATATTTTTAAAACCCCCAAGAAGCTTGAAAGCCTCACTAAATGTGCATAATTGGGTTAATATATTTTTTTAGACTTTCAACATTACATGTGGCATATGTACGTTGTACATATTTTGTGATGAGTAGAAATTCTGTGATGAGTACTCACAGTGAATAGAAGTATGTTGTGTCTGCTGCAGAAAATAAATTTTCAAATAGTTTAGTTCAACATTTTATTCACATGAGTGGTAACAATACAGAACGTACAACACGTTCACAAAGTGTAGATAAGAAAGAGACTGTAACGGGATACCTACATCTCTCGCTGGTAATATTTGTTTTCACAGTTCAAGCCAAAACCAACTTGTATTTTTTATATGTATTTTCTTATGCATTACACTTAAACATAACTGTATCCTAAAATTATAAACATTTGCAAAGCCGGTTCTGCACTGGTGTGTATTGTAAGTTTTGCTTTTTGCGAGTCCAGCAACAAACACATACTGTACGCGAGATGGAGGAATTTTTAACACATGCAGATGTAACAAAAAAAGACAGTAGCCTCTGTTGAGAGGTACTTGTGTTTGTGCAATTTCTAATACGCGAATTCACCCAAGGCGATATAACTTCATTAGAAGCGCCCTAAATAGGCGTGGTAGTATTTAAATTGCTGCCACAGTATTAAAGTGCAGCGAACATGTGTTTACAAATTAAGTGAATGCATATTCACCATGTACGGGGTAAGCATGCATATTATGCGACATTCAAAGGACAAAGTCAGCCAGTCGTAGTTGAGGTGGCAAAGACAGAGATAAGAAAATAGCAACGGGTGTGGTAACTTCACATAGTTCACTAGTGCCAGAATTGGATGATGCAATCTGAGGTTTGAGACGATGCAAGACAGCGCAACTTCGAGGAGCGAAAGTAATTCGATATAGGAATGTGTTTTTATACGCGGATTTTATGAACGGGGCTGTCTTCACATGATTTTGATATTTGCATGGCGCCAACTGTACATGCAAGTAGACGCAGCTATCTTGCACGTAGATTACTCGATAATTTAAAATTGTTTTCTTTTATTTGATATGTGTTGCTGTGTGTTTCTTGTGTTTTGCAGTCAATAAATGATGTAATCACGTTGCCATTTCTTTTGCTTGTTTAAAGTCAAGTTTCAGCCTAAGACACCACTGAGGGGAAACCAGATTTCTGTTTTGGCATATAGTGATCTTTCATAAGCCACTGACTTAGGTATTAAAAGAGTTTCATATTCACTGAGTCAGCTTAGCGGATGAAAGGGCAAATAATTATTCAAATGTTAAGGCGTCTTTTTAAAATTTAAAGTAACGGCTGAGGGCGGCAACCTCATAAACTGTTACAAAAACCTTAGCCAAAATGTTGTGAAAAACGTATTACCAAAAAACCTTATCGAAAATCTGTTTGCGTCGATGACTAATTAAGTTGATCAACTGATAGATACTCCATCAAACTGTATGAGGACAGAGTTGCATCGATGAAAGAAAAAGTGTCAACAAAGGAGAACCTTTTGGAAAAACAAGAAGTGTGCCCCAGAAGATACGACAAGATATTTGGCATTCCTGAATGCACATCTGGAAATAACCAATTAGCTATTAATTGACCAGTGTAGTGACAAACATCATATTATCACTGAAATAGATTTAGATAACAGCCATTGTTTGAAGAACAAGATAGGGAATAATAAACTTATTATAGTGAAATTCTGTCATCGGAGTGTAACAAGTGATGTATTTCGTGCTAAATCGCTGTTTCAAGGTTACACTTTAGTGAGAAATGATAAATCTTGTAGTGGAGGCGATGTATATATCAGTAATTCATTTAGTTTCAGCTATTGATATATTTAACAATAACTTTGAACAAATATGGAATATTCTCACACTGTTCAAAATTAAAATGGTAGTAGGTACTGTTTATAACCGACATCAACATCATTATCGATTATTTTTGAATGAGTTTGAAAATGCTTCAATTACCTGTTTACCTTATTGTGATACTATAACTTGCCTTGTTGACTTTTATACAGGGTGAGGCACATAAAGTGTTACAGAGCAATAGCACTCAAACTATTGATCACATCCAAAAATGTTTCAGACAAAAGTTTCAGTGTTCGAGAAGGCCGTCATACTGGACCACCCTATTTTTTTATCGGTGGAAGCGCTGAAACTACGCCAAGGTCAACTCCAGATTTTTAAATGGAACCATGTTTTGTTTTTCGATGACATTATTACCGATTTGAAGACAAATTCAGCGACGTGAAACACAAGGTCATTCTAGTCACGCAAAGTATGAAAATAGTCGAAAAATCGAAAAATGCAACAGTGCAACAAACACGAGTCAACACGACGGTGCACCACCCCATTATGCTTTGTGTTTAAGACAAGTGATGAATGAGATTTTTGGCGAAAAGTGGATAGGACGAGGCGGTCCTGTAGCTTGGCCACCTCGATCGCCAGATCTAACATCAGCAGATTACTTTTTATGGGGTTTTGTCAAAGATCGCGTAATGGCGGTAGCACCTACCACGCCTGACGACATGAAAGACAGAATACGACGAGCATGTACCGAAATTACACCACAAATGTTAGCTGAAGTTAGACGGTCTTTTCATCAGCGAATTAAAAAGTGCTTACAAGTCGAGGGTCATCACTTCGAGCATCTTCTGTAGGTAGAACCAAACCAAGGTTAGTGGATCCTTTGAGAGTGATTATTCCGATATTTTTCGATTTTTTGACTATCTTCATACTTTTCTAACTAGAATGACCTTGTGTTGCAGGTAGCTGAATTTGTCTTAAAATCGGTAATAATGTCATCGAAAAAAAAAATACATAGTTCCATTTAAAAATCTGGAGTTGACCTTGACGTAGCATCAGCGCCTCCACCGATAAAAAAATAGGGTGGTCCAGTATGACGGCCTTCTCGAATATATATATAAATATTTTTGCTTTGCAAAAAGTTATCGTAAATTTTATAAGAGACATGTATTTTTAAAATGTTCTTATTGAACACTGAAGATGACACCAGGTGTCGAAATATATATGGACGTCTATTTTTAAACAATTGTTGTTTTCTTGGTAAATGTAAAACAACAATAAATTAGCTTCTGTTTCCTTTTGCTATTACATTATATTACAATGTTTCAGTGTGGTAAAAATGCCAAGTCGTCCAGCTGTTGGCTGTTCTAACCGAGCCGAAAAAGGATTTATTATGAAGCGCTTTCCCAAAGATCCTTTACGAAGAAAACAATGGGAAATCAGGGTGCGAAGGGAAGGATGGATTCCAAGGGGCATTTCCTATCTCTGTAAGGTAAGAATAACATCAAGCGTGAAACAAAAATTATTATTTTAGTAAATATGTTTTTAACGAGATTCCATTTCTTGTACCCTTATCCGTTAATGTGGATACCAATTAAGAAAATACAAAATGTTGCCGTTTATAGGTTCATTTTGAGCCTCAGGTGTGGGAGAAAACTAGAGTAGATGGCACACGGAAACTAAAGCACGATGCTGTTCCCACAGTATTTAATTTCTAGAAAGAAAAACATATACGTAAAGCACCAAAAGATCGAGCTCAGCCTTCGACAACTACGAAGTTTCAGCAAAAGACTGAAAGTGAGGAAGAAATAATTACTACAAATGCGTCTAGTTTCGAAGACATTGAAGCTGTGAAGCCGTTGGTTCCTGCAGAAGCAAAGGATACTTCAGTATTGCTAAGCAAAGTAAGGCAATATGAAAAAGCAGATCATAAACTGCTTTTAAAATATAGAAATAGCCAAAACTATTTGCGAAATGCAAAATTAAAAATTAAAACGTTAGAGGATACTTTAAAAAGTGTGAATGAAGAACGGAAAGATACAAAACTGTTGAATACTCATTTTACGAAGGATAAAATTAACACTTGTCGGGCTTTATGATACTCGTCTACGGCTCGTGGTCACCAAACTCCCCCACTCGTGTAAAAAGTGCTATTTTCAACACTTGTTGTACAATATACTATTCTACAAACAAAAACGAAGAAGTTGTGATTTGTAAAGTTAAAGGCCTAACCCTGAATTACAAAAACTCTAAAAGTCAATTTTGACGTGATGAAAGATATAATAGTTCATAATGCAGCTGGAACCAGTGCTTACGACATCATATCGAAACCTGAGCAAAAAATAGACCGTTTTCATTATAACAAACGTTGACGTATCAATGACGTATTTGATACACTTCCATACGGTGAAAAATATGGCGCATTTGATGACATGGTTCTATTTAGGGAAGCCGATGACCTTTAAAAACATCTCCTGTTGTGGAAACAAGTATTTTATTACTGCAGAAGGTGATTTCTGTATACAAAAACACTGCGGCATTAAAACAAGTAAACGCAATCGAGCACCACCCACGATCAGAAGCTGTTTCACATTTGAAGGACATCCAAAACGTAGACAGCACCAAAAAAGTCGCTATGCCGGTGCTAGATGGCGCCATCAGTATTTAGAACCAAGGTTGGTAAAACTGAAAGCGTGTTTAGGAGGTTGCCTCGTTCCCATTTAAACCCATAGTTTGATTATTTTCCCCCGCAAAAAGTAACTCGTGACGTCATACGAACCGCGCGAAATTTAAGATCGTAGTCGCCATATATCAATGTCAAATAACTGTTGATAAACTTTACAATGCCTGTGACTTGTGCAGTTTCTGGTTGTTCCACTAATTATCAACGCAGCAAAGAAAGCGCAATAAGTTTGCATTTATTTCCAAAAGATGAATTGCTTCGTCAGCAGTGGATTGCATTTTGTGACAGAGATCGACCGTTCAATCCAAAAACTTGGAGAATATGTTCATTACATTTCGTCGAAAACGATTTTGAAAGGAATCTTCAAGCAGAGGTATTGCAATATATACCAAGAGGACGTAAGTTAAAATTAGGGGCCGTGCCAATTTCTATTCATGGACAAAAAAAGTACACTGAAGTTGATGGTACATCTATGCACTGTAACATCTTAGAACCACAAGAATCGATGGAGATAGAAACTTCAGAGTGGCCGTATGAAGAAGAAAACAGTACCATAACAATTTTACAAAATATCATTGCAGACCTAAAAAAGACTATTCTTGAAAAGAATAGGAAAATACAAAAGATGCAAAAAAAAATCAATTTATTAAGAACAATGAGCTGTATAAAGAAAATTAACGTCGCAAAGAGTTGTAAATGTGCTATTTTTTCAAAAATATTTACGCCTTCTCAATTGCAAAAAATAAGAGGCTCTACAAATATAAAATGGACAACACAGGATATTACTCAAGCTTTTACTTTGAGATATTTGAGCAAGAGGAGCTACATATATCTAAGAGAATCCTTGAATTATCCATTACCAGGTTAATTGATGATATCCATTATGTTATAACATATCAATAAAATGATAAAATACCATACCTAATTACCTAATAATTTTTTTTTATTAATACAAGAATATCGACATTGCAACGTTGGGCATCTAAGATGGACATGCAGCAGGGTTTACTGAAAACTGTTTTTCAGTTCCTAAAAATTGCAGGAATAACTATGTCGGAAATAGAAAAGTTGGTAGTTCTTCAATATGATGAGATGAAGGTTGCTGAATCATACGAATATGATGTCAAAAATGACCGGGTTATTGGACCTCATTCACAACTGCAAATTGTCAATGCTCGAGGTTTAATTGGAAAATGGAAAACTCCTGTTTTTGCCGACTTTGATCAAAGGATGACTCCAGAAATCCTACATAATATTATAAATGCGCTGTACCATATAGGTTTTAAAGTTGTTGCGTGTGTAAGTGATTGCGGACCAACAAATATTTCACTGTGGCGTGATTTAAATGTTACATATGAAAACCCGTTTATTACACATCAATTGACTGGTTCAAATATTTACTTCTTTGCGGATGTCCCACATCTTCTCAAGTTAATTAGGAATTGGTATTTAGATTCAGAATTTGTACATAATAATTGTGTTATTAATAAGGATACAGTGCATCAGTTAATATCATCAAACTAACAAGAAATTAGTAGCTGCTTTAAACTAACAATGAATCATTTAACTGTCGAAGGTCCTAAAAGACAGAATGTTCGTATGGCAGCAGAATTACTGAGTCATACAACAGCAATAGCGTTAAGACATTACTATCCCGATAATAATGCAGCAATTGAAGCTTCCAATTTTATAGAGCTTGTTAACTCCTGGTATGACATCATGAATTCGTATACACCTGATCACGACCTAATTATTAAATCTGCATATGGTAAAACTATTGATGCTCAAAATGACATTTTAGATCAAATGTATAATTTGATGAGCACGGTCATTTTCAAGAGAAAAAGGGTCATTCAAACATTTCAAAAAGGAATCTTGTTATCTATCAATTCGTTAAAACATTTATATAAAGATTTACATGAACTATATGGTGTAGCTTACATATTAACGCACAGATTAAACCAAGATTCGCTAGAAAATCTATTTGGCCAATTGAGAACACAAGGTGGTTTAAACGATCATCCTACACCCATGCATGCTCTAGAACGGCTGCGATTAATTATATTGGGAAAATCTACCAACCTACAAATTAATTCAAATACCAATCGTTGTTCTGATATTTATATTGTTGGTGAAGTTATAAGAGAGTCTGGCGCTGAGATTCCTGCTGAAGATTCATCAACTTCAAGCTTGTCAGATACGTTTGAAAACATGGAAGTCAAGAAACCCCATGACGACGTTCTAAGCCATTATTTAGAAAAAGACGGTCTCCAATATTTAGCAGGATGGATAGCCAAAAAACTTAAAACTAGCCACCCTCATCTGGGCAATCACACTTATAGTTTACAAGAAAAACAAGTCGATAACTTGGTAGTACCTCCATGGGTAGTACATTTGTCCTATGGTGGATTAATTCAACCTTCTGATGAGTTTTTTGCCCTGATTAAAAATTTGGACGAGGAATTTAAAAATTATATGTCTTCCGGTTTAAGTAATACAAAGAAAATTACAAAAAAACTTGTTAATAAACTCAAAATTAAATATAATGATGTCGATAATATTATATTGAAAATGTTTGTTAAACAGCGGATATTTATTAGAATGAAGTTTTTAAATTATAAATATAGTGAGCAGAAAAATTCTAAATTCAAGAACTATCACGCTGGAAATAATATGAAAAAGATTATAACCTAATTGGGCCAGTCGATATATATATATGTGTCCTCAATCTCCCACATTGAAGCATAGAGCCTCTACAAATGCTTTCTATCTGGTTTGGTTTTGTGCAATGTGTTCTTGTTGAATTGCTCTCCTCCAGGTAATTTTAGGTCTGCCCTGTGGGTTCCAATCTAGTGCTGCTTTGGCTATATGATCTGTTTCTCTCCTTAGCACATGGCCGATCCATGACCATTTCTTTTTCTTTAATTCTGTTTGTAAATCGGTTTGTTTAGTTCTTTTCCATAGTTCGGTGTTGGTCATGAAATCCGTCCAACGTACTTTTGCTATTCTGAGCAGACATCTATTGACATACGTCTGCAGTTTAGTGCTTGTAGTATTAGATATTTTCCATGTTTCACAGCCATAGAGAAGTATGGATTTGACGTTGGTGTTGAAAACTCGTATTTTGTTGTTTAGTGTTAGTTGTGTGCTGTTCCAGATGTCTTTTAGTGTCCCAAATGCTATTCTGGCTTTTCTTATTTGTTGTTCTATATCCTCTTCCGTTCCGCCATTTATAGTTATTGTGCTACCTAAATAACAGAATTCTTCTACTTCGCCTATTTGTTCGTTGTTAATGTGAAATCTCTGTTGGTTGTTGGTGCCAATTCTCATTGATTTTGTCTTTCTTATATTTACTTCCAGTCCTAAGTCCGGTCGATAAGTCTTTTAAAATGGCTATTAGAGGGAGCAATTCCGGACAAGCTGAATTAATTTTAAGAAATATCTCTTAAAACTGCACCCCCTAGAAAGCCCGGATTTGGCCGCCATCTTGAAAAAAGGGGCAAAATTTTTTAATTTGTAAATATCTCGGCTAGTAACAACTTTAGGGTGAAATATAGCAAAGTTGTCATAGTGGATTAGGCCTATTGGGGATACCACTTAAAAAAACGCGCCGAGTACTCTACCTCTAGGTGGTGTGGAAGCGAGTACAAAGTAAGCGACATAATTTCTTTACATGACTAACAGAAAATTTAATCATATATAGTACAAAATAGTTATCTTTGATTCTAGATTGTGAAATCCCACTTTTGTATTCAAGAATGAGTTTTTTTTGCAAGCATTGCGAGCAAAAAAAAACATTCGAGCATGCAAAAGAATTTCGCAATTTAATTTATTTTTTGTAGTTACATGTCTTGCACTTTTTTATATTCACTAATAAACTTAGCACTGATTGAAGGTTTAGTTACAAATACAGTAGATTTTATTTCTACCCTACACACACCTGTATCTTTCTTTTCCAACAGATGTAATTTTATTTCAATTATATTAGGGGTTATTAGTTATTACTGCAATTTTTAAATAAAAAATTTCGTAGCGTACTGCCATCAAAGATAAATGCAGAAAATTGAATAACAGCAGGATTACCAAAACTTCTAAAAGTTGATTGAAAAGCAACCGAACACGCGGAAAAAATGATGTCTGGTAACCATATATGTAATAATACATACAGTGAATTTATTTTAATGGTTAACATAGCAGTTTCGTTTCTATGCCAGCATTTAATTATACAGGTCACTTCCATAGTTACGAATGAAATCAATAAATCAGAGCGTTTATTTTAAGTGTTAACATACAAATATGAATTAGGTACTTGTTAATAAGAAACTTTAATTTTGTTACCGGAATGAGGTATGCAACTAAAAAGTAGATATTTAGGAACAACTTGTGTGTTGTATCTTTCCTTCAGTGGTATACATTAGGATAACTTTTAATTGTCTTTTTGACAAATTATAATTCCTATGTTAACTCGTAAAATACACGCTCTAATCTATTGGTCTCATTTGTAACTATGGAAATGACCTGTATGATTAAATGGCGGCACAGAAACGAAACGCTTATGTTAACTATTAAAATAAATTCCCTGTATATGCTGGTAATGTAATAACGTAACACGTGAAAACGCGCATGCATTCAGTCTGGCGTCCCTGCATATTCTGACCCGAGTGGTGCCGATCGGTTTGTTTACATCTGGGTGACCTAAACTGCACGTTTACCCTCTTTCCTTTAAAATTCGCAATACAGATGTCCGAGTAATATCTTATTCTAACAAAAAAATATCCTTACTTGTAATGTTCAGCAATAGAGGGTAAATGATTCACTTACTGTTTTGGTACATTTCATAAACCACATTTCTTATGGCTACTTAATCGAAATCGTCAATGTCCACTACGGGCTGAGTTCTCTGCTTTTTCTGCTTCGCGCTTTTGATATGTTCATTTGATTTTACCGTCTGTGAAACCGAACTAACAGTTGATATACATACTTGCAAGGCATTTTCAACTCTCTATAATAAATAAAACACTATAATGCAATAATACAATAATTATACATTTATTCCACAATGTAACTAACCTCTTGTACAGCAGCTAAAGCAATCAAGGGTCCTTCATTGTCGCGTTCTTGCTCAAAAAAGCTTATTAGGGAGGCTATAAGCTGTTTTCGCTGCTTATATCAAGCTTTCGGCATTATTAATTAAAAAGTTAGGTTAGAAATACTATGTAAGCAAAGTATGATGTCACACCGTCTCTAATGACGTCACGAGTTACTTTCCCCCCCGCCCCGCGGATTTAATTTTTTCGAATCATGAGGCAACCTCCTAAACACGCTTTCAGTTTTACCAACCTTGTTTAAAACTTGAACTATAATTTGCCGTGTAAACGTTGTGAATGTGATTGTGATATTTACATTATAAAGAGGTGAGTAAATATGTGTTAAAAATTCTCATTAGCCTGAAATTTTTTCGTGCACCTACTGTCTTGGTTAGTTGCCAAGAAATTGTTAACTTTTTTGAAAAGTATTTGTTACAGTTATAATGTACAAACGTTGTGCAATACTTCTAACCTCAAATAAGGTTTGAGCGCGTATCGTAAAAGCAGAAATTATGCTGGCCATCTATCCCCTACTAATCGGGAGAGTTGGCCAACAGTTATTAAGGTATAGATGGCCAAATTTTAAGTCTTATTTTTATTGTTTTAGAAATATGCCTACTACGTATAAACGAAAGTGCGCGTCAGGAAGAGGCAATTGGACGGAAGAGCATTTACAACAGGCCATTGTAGAAGTGAGAAATGGTTCTTCGGTTAACTCAGCTTCTCAGAGGTTTGAAATTTCTCGCAAAACTCTAGAACGAAGAGTAAAACAACAAAATCATTTAAAAGGCAAAATGGGCCCCGATTCTTTGCTTGGCGACAAAAATGAAAAAAAGTTGTTTTTGCATATTAAAAAACTGCAAAAACGCGGGTTTCCTTTATCTGTAGACGACGTGAGAAGAATAGCTTACCATTTTGCTGTACAATTAAAAATTAAACACATATTTAACTCCGAAAAAGAGAGGGCCGGTTACGACTGGTTCAAACGACGTGAGAAGAATAGTTTACCATTTTGCTGTACAATTAAAAATTAAACACAAATTTAACTCCGAAAAAGAGAGGGCCGGTTACGACTGGTTCAAACTGTTTTTGTCGAGGAATTCTGACCTGTCTATTAGGAAAACCGAGGGAGTCTCTATTGCTCGGGGTGAAGGAATGAACCGAAGCGAAGTTGGAAATTATTTTAAACTTCTTCAGGCCACGTTAGAAGAAAAAGATTTATATAACAAACCAGGCTCTATTTTTAACGTAGACGAGTCGGGTCTTCAACTCAATAGCCGACCAGGACATGTGGTTGCCGCAAAGGGCTCTAAAGATGTTTCAACGGTGACTTCTGCAGAAACCATGATACAAGGAAACAGAGATATGACATTCCCGTGTTTTAAAATCGTTCACTTTGCGCATGACGTCACGCGGTGACAGTCAAGAACCGTGACTGTATGAGTTTATTACGTAAAATTGTACATTACTGTTGATTAAATGAGGCCTGTTGATGCAAATTTTGGTGAATGAATAGTTATTTACGTTATAAGGCCGGAAAATGACTGATTAAAATACGAGTTTAGATGTTTACAGACCAGGCGAGGAACGGGCCGAGTCGGGAATTTCTAAACGAGTAATTTAATCATATTTTTCCGCTGCTGATCATGTAAGTTAGTGTTACAGCCTTAGTAACAAAACGTAAGTCGGTGATTATATTTGTTTGCTGCTCGCCGTTTACAACGGCACTTAATATTATTATTAAGTTCCTAGGATAATAAAACTAACAACGCAAGATACAGACTTAGACGTTTTGTTTATATGTAATTGGAAGTGTTTTTGTGACATGTGACACTCACAGGTAACACGATTCACGAAAATTAATCCTGGTGGCAGGTGACAAACCAAACGATTTTTTTCAAAAATCTAGGAACATTTTGATAAGCAGCGGAAAAAATATTATAAGATAACTCGGAATGTATCTATCGCCTGTTAACATTCTCGGCAGGCAACAAGCCTCGGCTTGGCCTTGGCTTGTACTTGCCTACCTCAAATGTCAATAGGTCCTTATATTCTTTGTTACTTAAATAGCTATTTACGGCCGCCTATCCTACAATGTTTTATTTCATACTGTTTACTGGCGGCTGTGGAAATTCAAACGTATGAATAACATGTTGGTGGCACTGCAAATCGATGTCAAATTCAAGGTTAGCAGGTTAGGTTTTGCGTCAGTTTGTGTCAAAACTGATGAAAAACCTAACCTGATAACCTTGAATTTGACATAAACTTACAGTGACAACAACATATTATTCAGCAGTTGCCTAGCAACACTTTCCGGCCTTATGGTGTAATGTTCCACTTTCCGGACTCAAATTAATGACGTAAAGTCGTATTTTCCGAACAGTATGAAATAAATGCAATTTCATTTAGTCGGATATCATGTTATTTTCAAATGTGACTTTGGTAGTAGCCGCAAATGTGATATTCTCATTTACCAAGTTTTGCATCTACTTACAGGCTTCAAATGGGATAATGACTGGGTTAAATGAAACAAAAATATGTAATAACATTTTAATGTATAATTTTCTAAACTGTGAACTGCATTCTGAAGAAGAAGCTTTTGACTTCGCGATATTTACACTAGGTACAGCATTTTTCTTTAATTGGCGACAATTTTTGGGCTTATAGTCCAATAACTCGTGTTTCGAACGTAATCTTCGTCTTTGAAATGAGTAGAACAAATCCGATAATTATCAGCGTTGAAATGGTCAGCACGACAATAACGATTCACTCTTAACACTACGCCTTGGTTCCTCTTTAGGGAAGCGAAAAAACTGTAAATTTGGTCCAATTATTTTTAAATTATTATTAGCGCTGCAACTACACACTGCACACCGAATTGCTTGTAAATTAATTGCAAAAAAACTAAATACTAACACAAGAGAATATAGGTTAAAGCCGTCAAAACAACGATGGCATGTCACCACTTGACGTCACGGAGCTAATGACTGGTGGGGGAAGCATGCGCAATGTCATATCTTCTAGTCTTTGTATCATGTGCAGAAACGGGAGAAACTATAACATGCATAGCATGTTGCAATGCTGAGGGTATATTTTTGCCTCCTGCTTGCGTACTTAAAGGTAAAAATAAAAAAAGTGAACACCAAGATGGCATGCCTCCAGGCTCCGTAATTTACAATAACTTTGAAAACAAAATTGCATAGATGGTAAAATTATAGATTTTGACATATTTTAAAATATATTTGGTATATTATAGCTTATAGTTTTTTTTCAGCTTCCTTCCCTATCGATTGAACAAAAATGACCCCAGACAAGCTTCGAACACCTAAATCCAAGCCATTGAAAACTATTTTGAAGGGGGCCTCTGGTAAAGGTAAATTTTATACTGGTTATGTCTCTAAAGTATAACAATTTATTTTTATTTTCAGAAAATAAAAATGTTTTATCAAACAAAATTACTTTATGGGCTTCCAATAAAGCTGAAACAGTCGCTCAGCAGAGATACTAACTTCAAAAGGAACATCTTTTAAGAGTAGAAATGATGAAGGAACGGCACAAACATCAAATGGCCCTGGATACGAAGGAGAGTGACGAAAGGATCCTTATTCAAGCCAAGAAAGCTGAACTTCAACTGCAAAAAGAGCAGCTACTGTAGGTTGGCACAAATGTGACATTGGGGTAATTGTGACATCCCTTTACTTAGTGCGTTTAGAATTTGTGTACAGACATTTTGAATACTGCATACTCAAGAGCAGTGTAACAACCAGAAACAACTGCGTTTATAATAAATCCTGTAGATTTTAAATTACCGAAATTGTAATGAAAGGCAAGAATAAGTCGAAGGACGGCCCTGCATCAAGTACATTTATGGCAAATGCAAAAGTTCAGTTAGTAAGAGGTTAAAATATAATAATCACAAAGTATTGAATTGCATCCGGTCGAAAGGCTGAAATCAGCGCGTAAAGAAACCAAAGAAATTCTATTTTCGCAGGCTAGCATATTGCTTCCAGGAAGAAAAGCTGGGAACAGCAGAGTTGCATTATAAAGAACCAGCCGTGAGAAACGCGAATTCAAGGGTTTCTCGAAAGGGAATTGAAAAATTGCAATTGAGCGAAACGAAAGGTCCGCTCGGGAAGCTTTTCGAAACGAAGGGGGCCGAAACGAGTTTTCTTGGGGAGCCCGCGGGGCACCGCGAAAGCAGTTCGTGTCCCGGTCTCGAGAAAGTAATTAATCCGTCGCCAACGGTTTTCCGGTGCTATATTAACTAAGTCTTAAATGCAACATTTTAATCTAAAACTTACCTGTAGTGTAGTGCCCAACCATAAGAAAATTCAGACATTCTAGGAGACCCGGGATTTCCATTTATCCAGCCGAACTCACTTTAATTTTCATAACTAAATACGGTCGATACGCTTAAACTAAATAATAAACAACCTAAGGGGGGTCGCCATCGCAGGAGAAAAGGTCAGAACTAAATATTGTAATTTATTATCCAACTCAAAGGGCAGGACAGCTAGATATATTCTTCCCTTCCAAAGAATTTCATGTCATTAAATTTTAGCCCAAAGTATCAAGCTTTAACGAATCTACTGCTAACCCTACACATAGCAGTTTGCACGAACTTAATTGTAAAGTATCCAAAATTCAGTTTCTTAGAATATAAGTTTATTTATCTTTTGTGGGTGTTTTATTTAACCGTAAACTAGGCCTTACAACCCCTAAATTAAGTTACAGTGATTAACAGACGAGTTCAGCTCCTTAGGTGCAAATTAGTGGTATAGGAGGGAAAACAACCCCTAAGACCACCGACAGGGTTGCAGCCCCTTACGTAAGGGTGGCAGCTTCGTCACAGCAGGAAGGTATGACACAATCAACAAGTGGCGGCCTTTAGTTGTTTCGTGTTAAAACATTAAAAAACGTAAGTAAATCACGATTTTTAAAAGTAAGCACTTCCAAATTCAGCATCAGTAAAGTAAATTTTGTATAAAATGTTGACAGAAAATTTTCATTTATGTTTTTTTGTGCATTACGACTATGAAAATATGACCTAACCTAATACGTGTCAACGATGGTCAAAGCGTTTGCACTGATTTTATTCAGCTATGTCACAATTGTACTATGCAAAAGTTTGTGGATTAGAAGCAGGTGTAATCAGGTACGGTTTATTACCATATCAACTGTCACCTACCAATAAATTGTCACCATATTCACCGAGCTCGCACTATTGAATTCCTGAATATATTTGCATCATGAGCAGACCCTGACAATCTACAAACAATATCCCAATTTTATAATTGAGAGTCGCATATTGCTTGTACATTAAAAGAAAAATAACCTTTTGGATTCCTGTAATTTGCTGGTGCTTCTCCACCAGGAGATTGAATTCTTACATTGGTACAATCTTAAGCCCCAATGCTTCGTGTAAATCTGCGTATGTTGAAGAACCCCGTCGAATAGTATGTATATCCTCACCAGGTAATGATATATAGGTTTCATGCCTGCTGTAGATTTATCTACTCCAGAAAAATCTCCAGCTACTTGCAAAATACATTCTGTTGCCAGAAACTTTAAAGTCAGGAGTACCATTTCAGAAGCTGATAGAGCTCGATTCCTTAAAAAATATATTAATACGTTATAAAGAATGTAAACAAACTAAATTTACCTCCTGCTAGTGGAAGAAATTGCTGGAGAAACACTTTCAATAATGTAAGCAACTGTGTTTTTTGTCACGCGAAATTTTTGCAAAAATTCATTATCTATCCATCTAGTGAAATTATCAGGACATTCCATAAATATCCGTGGCATCCTTGCATTCATGACAGCATTCGCCAAACCCAAAAAATCTTCATCGTCAGTTATAACTTCCTCAAATTCATTCATTTTTGTAAGTTCATACAACACAAAACACAAAAGAAAACTGTGGGGTTGGAAAACCACATTGATCAACAGTTCGACTGCTGAACGGACAACAGTGGGCGTTCTCTTGAACCCTGGATTTGAACTAGGATCAGTGTGAACTACTGTCGGTACAACAACTTTTTACCTTTGAACTGTGGTTCAACAGTGAACTACAGTTCAAAGTGTTTATACAACCGGCCCTAAAAGCTAAACATGTGACTGCTATGTTTTGGTGTTATTGTAATAAGTTAATTTTATTTTACAATTGTTTTTATATTATTTAATATTAAAAATAAGAAAAAAAGAAAATCGGAGAAGCAGTAAAAATTTACCATATTGAAGATGCGATAGAAAATATGGCTATCAGTTGTGGATGTGGTGTACAATCTCCTCCCGTAGATAGTACCTTGAAAGTTGCGCCCGATATATTGTCGGCCGTTAAAACTTCGGTTGAGGAGATATCGGGTATATTCGATAACAAATAAAAAAATGCGACGCTTTTAAAGAATCGGTGAGCGAAGCTACACTAAAACCGAGCGATGGTGAACTCGACATCGAATTATCCACAACAGCTTCTACAATGAGTTGACGAAGCTATTACGAAGATGACGGCAGCACGAGCCATAAAACACTGCATTCAACCGCATCGAAAATTAGTAAGCGCTAATATAGTGGGCATACCAGGCAATTGTCTATATGATGCAGTATTAGCATCTAGTTAAATTTCTCAAAGTTAAAGGAAATAAAATATTGCAAAGAATGGGGCGATGAATGGATGTTGCAGTTTATGGTGAATGTCTTGGATGTGGCTTTTTGTATTCACGTTTAAATGGTGCCTGGTGGTGAGGTGACTTACCTATACATCGCATCTCACGTGGAATTCATTTTTATTGGGAGCGGTGATAATTTTGATTGGTATTCGCCAGTGGTGCCGGATTGGGTAACATACGAGTACGTGTATTCGAAATGGATAATAATGAACTGTTTGAGCTGTGAGATAATAGCGACAACGAAACCATAAGGTAAATTTGTAGTGGTGTTTTGGAAAGAATAAAATCAAGGGTTAACAACAATATTCGGGATGTTTCAACTATACCAAGTCTCAAGATACCCTTGGGGAAAACATGAAGGTTTTAGAAATTTAGTATTTAACGGCACTAAACATGATAGCGAGATTTTGCGGAATTTTAATGAAGTATTAATAGACACAAAAAAAAATAAGGAACAATTTCAGAATCAGATAAAAGAAATCAACAATCGATTAAATCTGTTGATGATATTTTTGAGAGTTATTGTTCACAGTTTTGTAACAAATTATTTAAAAGAAAACCTATTACAGTAGCTTGTACGGATGGCGCTTATGGCCTTGACACAATATTTATGGAAGTATTACCTGATGGAAAGGCTATTTTAAATGCAAAAACCTGGAGGTTCAAAACACACTGTTAAAAATGCCTCAAACTATGCAAAAAAGATATATGAAGTGTTGGTCAGTTATAAAGAAAGCCAAGCAAATGTAACTCAACCAGGAAAACCGGAAAAAGAAAAATTTACTGAAAATAAAGGTATCGACAATTTAACGCGAAAGTCACCGAAGAAAGTTCAAACGGCTAAAACTGCATACACATATTTTAAATCAAAGAAAACCAAGTTCAAACTATTATGCCGAAAGTATATCAAAACATATAAAGAAGATAAGCCGACGGATTTTTTCTTTAATCTTGAACAGTTGCGAGTTTTGGACGAAGAAATACGTGCACAACAACTGGGGGCAATTTTAAAACAAAACGAAGAATCATTTTTAAAATCAGAAGAAAAGTATGAGAGAAAATGGGGATTTTTTTTAAACAAGCGGTCAACAAAATTTGGATATAGCAGATTATTCAACACTATAATGAACGAACTAATGAAAATTGGTCAATTTGTAGCCGTTGACTGGCATTTCGTCAAAACGTCAATTTTAAATCGGCGTCGTTCTAAAAACTCTTAATAATCGTGTTGGAAGCTCCAGTATTGAATTAATAGTGGAAAACGTTAAAAATGTGTGCAGTCGAACACGGTAAGTCATATACCCTTATGGTCGATTAATCTTTCCAAATACCACCCAAGATAAAAAAATTTAAGAGAATTCTCAAAAAATTTTCACCTCTTGTGGTATTACCCTTGAGAATTCTATAACAGATAATGTAAAATGGATAGTGAAGATAAATTCACTGAAGAAACTTTGAAGAGCTGTGAACATGTGCGAACTTTGGATTAAGAAATAAATATCTCATGTTGATGAATGTGATATAAATGGCGAGATATTGGACGTATTACAGCGTACAGTTTACAAGATTATTATAATTAAAAAAATATACAGTGTGATCAGAATATTGGATAACAAAGGGGCAAATTTTTTATTTTCCATTAATAGAAAATTTTATTCTTGTTAAAAGTGCCTGCATTTTCTAAAACTCAAAATATACTTGTCAAAATTTAAATATCTCCTTTCGTATACGGGAGAGGTTCAAAAATACGAAAATGACTTAAGAATAAAGCATCCTTATTTTTTAAAAACACAAAAATGTAATCTGGAGAAGTTGCTTAGAATTGAGAGAAAGTGTAAAATACGAAGTCACAGCCACCTACTACGCTACTTTTTTTACCACACTTCAGATTAACTTATCGGATACGGTAAGGATCTACTGTCAAACATCAGTGTCGCTTGCTTAGCAACAAGAAAAATGAATCGAAATTAGTGATAATAAATCTATTTTTTTCTCCAAAGTAAAAAACACAGATACCTTCCAAAAAGTTTAAAAACAAATGATCCAAACATCAACAAGAATTTAAACAATTAATTTTTACTTATAGTCGTATAGCTAACAAATATTTAGAAGGGAGGTGCCCACATATTAAGAATGATGTTAAGTTGTTGGTTTCCTGCTTTATTAATATTTTGGATGTCTGATGTTTTGATCATTTGTTATTAAATTTTTTTGAAAATACTTTTTTCTGGTTGCTAGGTGAGCGAAACTGTACATCCTTATCGTATTGTATGTATTGTATTATCTGTAACCTCATTTACCTTGCGGTGTAGAGGCTGGTGCTTTATGCATCTGATAATAAATTAACTTTAAGATATCTTATTTTCCTTAATACACAGGGTGGTACGAACAAAATAAGAAAAATCAGAGAATTTTTTTCCGAAGTAGGTAGCTGTGACTTCATATATTATACCTTGCTTTAATTCTACGCAACTTTTTCAAATATAATTTTTGTGTATTTTAAAAAATACGGGTATTGAATTTGTGAGCCATTTTCATATTTTTGCACCCCCTTCGTATACGAAATGAGATATTTAAATTTTGGTAAGTGCATTTTGAGTTTTAAAAGATGCAGGGATTTTTATCACAAACAAAATGTTCCAATAAATGGATGATTAACAAGTTGCCCTTTGTTACCCTCTATTCTGATCACGCTGTATAATAACAACGAAGAAATTCCGTCAAGACACGCAATTTTCATAGACATTTCAGAGAACTTACTACGACCTCATCTTATGATAATATGCAGATTAATGATTGGACGCGTGAAGATTTAGTAGCAAAAGAAATAGAGGAAAAACGAGCCGATAACGAACTGAAAGACTTGAAGGCGCAAACTTCAAAACTTAGGAATGAACGGAAAACTAGGGCGACGGTCGTGAAAAAAATGATGACGTGCGGAGTCACATCAGTGGTGGTATAGATTTCTTGAATTTAGAAGGGATAACGCATGATTTTGATCATACCGACGTAATTATTAGCGTAGAATTCACTGAACTTAAATCCGCTGGTTTGGTTTTACATTTTATCCATGATACGACAGAAGATCTAATGGTAAATCATACGGGTACACGAATTCTACGGCGACCGCTGCTTCGAACTATGAATATAATGGTTATGTCAGGGATAAGCTTGCATGGAAGCAAAGTAAAACAAAAACGGAAATACAGTCACTTATGAATGTCACTAAGGGGAATAAATTTAGAATAGTTATTAATGACATGATTTTTGTTTAAATTATTTGGTTCTATATTTAAATAAACAGAAAGTAATTATCCACAGGTATGGGTATATACAATATATGAATATATTAGTATTTATTATACATGAGGTAAAAACTAATTATAAAAAGTCTGATAAAAAGAAACTTGAATCTTTATAGGTACCACGGAATCCAAACGATTATTGTAAATTTTCGCAATTAGAACAAGTACAGTATCGAAGATTTTCACCTAAGTATATTCCGAATAGTGACTATGTTACGAAATTAAAAAATGAGTTCATAGAAAGAAAAGAAGGGAGGCCATCTATTTTAAAAATCAAAGGAATTTCTTTAGGGAGTATATTGGTGAATCGACACGTGAATCACTATCGAAAAGAACCTTGAGCGTGTTGGATGCTGGAGATAACAACTATGGTTTAATTCATGTAAAATATAAAAGGTGGTTAATAGTCTTTTGGTAATAAAAAATCAGTATTGTTTGAATGGGATTTTTTTAAACATGATAACTATATGGAATCGGCTATATATAAACGAATGCAAAAAATATCTGTTGAAACGGTACAACCTGGAATTATACAACTAATACAAGGTGTACCAGGTTGTAAAAAGACCGAAACAGCCATTAGAAACATTACGGATAAGGATCTACTATTGATCTACTATGACTAGACAATTTGTCTACTACACATGTATTATGACTTATTCTTTAGCTGCAAAACTTTAAGAGGATCAGGGTAAAGAAGCTATTCAAGCTGCAACGTACGAACCGGACGTTAAGGCCCGTATATCTATAGTATTAAGCGGTGGGGATCCAATGGCGGTAAGACCTCAATACCTAAAGAAAATTAAGCAGTTTAGATGTAATAATCTAGTGGCAGAAATTCAACACTATTATGATGCCGTTATGCAGAGTGTGAATACTTCAGATAATACTCAGGATAGTGAAATCTTAAGATTTAGGCCCGAATTCAGAGACGTATCTTAACTAACACTAACACTCACCTCATCCGTCACTCATTGAGCACTCATGTTAGTGTGAGTTCCACTCAAACTCATCTGCGGAATTCAGAATGAGATAGCTATGAGTGACTAATGTATGTGAACGTTGAGTAGCACAATTGTCAAAATGTTTGTTGGGGGAACGATTGGCAGCAGAGATTTTACCAAATAACTGGGAGGTAGCACTGGAAATCACTAAAACACAAACTTCGTGTTAAACATTTCAGCTGTATAACGTGGTATAACCTCATACCTCATTTTCAACTTGGCGATTTGGCGTGCGTTTGTATTGATCTGTGTTTATTATTATTACTGTTTTTATTTCTTGTTATCGTTGGTGTTATTATTGTTATCGTTCTTATTATTGGTATCTTTCTTGTTATTGTTGTTATCCGTTATATCGTTTTGTCGTTTTGACATTTTAAAAATTTTTGTAAGTAATTATGGCTGCTAGAAGTTTCATCTCGGGAGAGGAAAAGTTGTTCCTGAAGGAAATCATTACAAGGCATGCCTCAATTGTTGAGTCAAAAAAAACTGATGCTGTTTCTGTAACGGAGAAAAAGAAGGTTTGGCTAGCCATAGCCAAAGAATTCAATTCTGTGGCTGAACATTCCAAGGTATGTAATAGTGTGTTTGCTTATTTAATGTATAAAATACGTAATTTATGTTTTACAACTAGATAACTTTATTAAAATATTTATAGCGGGCACCAGAGCAATTACGTAAATGCTGGGAAAACATGAAGAGTCGCCGCAAGAAGGAGCTGTCTTCCGAGAAGCAGCAAAGAATGAAGACTGGCGGTGGCTCTTACAAGCCACCTGAGGAGGACAATACTTTTATGGACGATATCCTAACCACTGTCGACATCGAGTTGAAGGACACTATTGATAGCGACACAATTACGATTCTTAGTGGAGGGTCATCGTCCTTCAACGACCACGATTATGTGATCCAGGAGGATGCAAGTTTGATGCCCGTCCTCATTGAGGAGGATGCAGCAGGTAATGTGGCTTTTTCATTTCTCAAATTAGGAATAAGCAATGTTAACAGTTTTAAATATTTTTTCTGAAGTTGGGATGCATTTAGCGATTTAAAAAATCACTGCAAAAAATTATTTTTAAACAAATTAGTGTACTAACTTTAAATACTATTGTAGATTCAGATGTAATCGGGAAGGAGAAAAAAATCTCAAAGGTCGCCCAAAACCCAACCCCCCGACGAACGCCAAGAAATGTGACCTACACATCAAGGGGCACCGCAATCGAACGGGAGCCTCCATTATCTTTTCGAAATAAACTTAAAGGCATATCCCAAGATAAGAAAGATACGATTCTTTCAGAGCTAGGTCAAATAATTCCACAGAATAGAATTAGTTTTTGAGAAAACCTGCCTGTTTCCTTAGATGATAAAGCTGAGAGTGAGACTGATGATTAATCACTTACATTGACGGAATTGCATCAAATGTTTTACACTTTTTAAATGCATATCTTTTAAGAATTTGTTTTATTTTTTAGTTGTTTAGTTTCATTAGGTTATTAAGAACTTACCAATAATTATGTACGTAGTTTGAGAAATAAAACTTTCATTTTGCATACATCAGAATTGCGTGTATCGGAATTCAATTCAAATACATCTTTTGTTATTTATAGTGATTCATTATAAAAAGAAGACTACAATATTAAATTATTTAAACTAAATAACAAATATAACAGATTGACCGACGCTGAATTCATTGATATGAGGAAATTCATAACAGTTATATTTATTAAAGTTGCATTGAATCATAGAATAAAATTATAGAAAAAAAAAACAATGATTTCCCATCAAACTAGATTCAAACCGTTCATTATGACCTTGCTTTTAAGGTTTCTGCCAAAATTAGTAAACCGCTCTACGTTTTTGACGCGACCAATTATTTTTCGAACGCCGACGAGATTAAGGTCTCAAGAGTACGTGTATTACAAAAGTGCGGAAAATACACACTGGTATCAACAGCCACACAGCAAAGCTTCGCAAACAATAGTGGAGCGTATTTACAATATGTTTTACCTGGCCACACGTCCGTGATACGACATGAGTATACGTATTGCATCCCGGTGGATAGTGAATCTGTGTTATTAAGAACATTTAGATGTAGACCTATTTTAACCACAGTACAAAAAGCTGTCATATTATAAACAAACTAAAATGAACAAAGGAATTGGGCAACCACATCTTCTCTTAAACCAAAATTTATTGAGAATACATATAATTCCCCATACAACCAAACCAAGTAGTATAGCACCGTTTCAAAACAAGACAAGACAACGGAAAATTTTAGTTTCGAAATCCAAAATCAAAGAATTGAAAAGGAAACGAACTAGAACCACCATATGTACATACAATATAAACTAAAAAGAAAGAAAAATGCCTATCGCAATTCAAAGCCAAAAAGGTGTTCGATATATTAACAAGAAGAACTAGAACTACCATATGTGCATACAATGCTTGCCGAAACGTTAATGTGTTATTTTAAATAAATTGTAAACTATGCTTTTGACGAAAACTAAATTTGGAAACTGAGGCCCCTAATGGAGAATATAAACGCAAAATATGTATTTAGTGTTTTTATTCTAATCATAATGTTTTAAATAATCCAAGGAACCCTTAATCATGTAAAAATACAAATGTAAATAATTTTGAATCTGAAGAAGTTTGCCAAGGCAAACGAAACGTAATTCATTCCATTAAAGCATCCTGGTTTTTTGAAATTAAAATTGGCTGTTATCTTTGTTTTCCTAACCAAACTTTTAAATGTTTTAATATTCAGCCGTATAATTTTTACATCTTCCTTAAACATAAAGGCAAAATGCCTATCAAATTATCAACCTGAGGAAAATCTCAACTTTGACGAAAGCATGATCAGATATTGAGGAAGACACAGCTGTAAACAAGGAAATAATCCAAGATTATCAGCAGATTTTTGGAAAAGCAACAGCTCCGTTCATTCTGATGCTGGACGACTTACTTCTAAGAAAACAGAATTTACCTTATAAGTTGATTTTTGGCAACTTATTTACAAGGGTAAATTTACAGAGTCATTTAAAAGAAAGCGGCAACAGTGGAATTGTTACGATGACAGACAACCGTATAACTAAAACCTACCCATTGCCAAAAAAGGTTTACTAAAGAAACCAATGGGTACATATGAATCGATTATTGAACGTGTAACGTTTCGACCAACGCGAACGCGATTTTGGATAATATAAAATTAATTCACGCATTCTCCCATGGCTCAAAGCACGTTAAAAGTCGGAGCGCTTCATCCTTGGACGCGCGAACTGCGAAACGTGACGTTACCGTGGACCAACTCAGGTACACCGGCGCGCATTCGATGGAGAAGTCTCCAAGAAACTATCTGCTGATTACGCCAGTTAGAGTTATATAAAGAGGAAGCAGAGCCATTGTAAGACATCATCTGGAGGGAGCTAATAGTGCTCATCGAATAAACTCCTGCCAAACAATCCCTTAGCTCCGTTCATCTGGAGGGCGCTTATAGTGCTCATCGAATGAACTCCTGAAAATAATTCCTTAGTTCCATTCATTTACGGCCAATTGCTGAGTTCGAGTTTAAACTCACAGTTAGGACTTGAACTCGGTTTATGTTTTCAACCATTGCTCAGTCGTTTGTGAACTGCAGTTTAACAAACTCTGGTTTAATGCTTGTTGGTAGCGCTGTTTTGTGAAACAGCTAACTTCACTAATGTCAAAGATGACAGCCTGACAGTGTACCGCCGTTATGTTTTGTGGTACCGCCTACATCTTTGCGAAGTCGACGTGATAAATAGTTCAGCACGTGCATTATTAATAACAATTTATTGATATTTGTTGTTATTAAACTTAAAAGGTATGTAAATTGCAATTGATTAAAATTTTCAGAATCATTGATGTTATATTTTCAGGCACAATGACTTCATTTGAAAAATTGTCCGATGCAAAGACTAAAAGAAGTGCAAATTTCTCAGATGAAGACAGAATGCTGTTGATGGGAGTTGTTAAAAAAACATGTTATTTTAATATCATTGAAAACAAAAAACTAACGCAAGTACGAACCAAGAAAAATGGACTGCGTGGACCCTACTCTCCAAGGAGTTCAACGCTTGCTCGAAGTACCAAAGGGATCCAAAATCGCTCAAGGCAAAATATGAGAATATTAAAAAAACTTCAAAAAAACAATACGCTGACAGAAAGCTGTACATTCGAAAGACAGGTGGAGGTCCCTCTCAAGTACCGGATACAAAAATTGATGAAGAGTTGTTGGGATTACTGGGTCCTCAAATTACCGGTAATCAGGACCAGTTTGGAGGAGATCGTGATTGTAAATTATTTCAAGTAAATTATTTAAGTCTACGAATACTAATAAGAAATGTTTTACAGCATCAAAAAGTAACGAAGATTGTTTAAACAACACGGGCACTAATGGTCAGTCGAGCGATGCGTATTTGGTAGCGACATTACTTGACTCCAGTCGGTTCGAGATAGAGCTAGAGCAAGATATGTGTGAGAATTCTGTCGCCTATGATTATCTTGTGCAGGCTTCCACAAGTACAGAAGATCCACCTGGTATGCTCACAAAATTGTTCAAGTTTAATTTAAAACTAGTTATATATTTTTTGCTAGAAACACCATTTAATGCCAGCAAATTACGATAGGCCAAATCGGCAGCTTTTAAACCTGCGAAAGCAAAGGGCCAAGGACTGCTACATAAATTGGAAACGTGGGCTGTGAAAAAAGAAGAACTTGCAGATATGCAAAAAAGGCGTTCTGGGAGGAGCATTTGCTCCAACTAAAACACAAGCAAGAAATCCACGAACTGCAAATCAGGCAAACGGAAAAGTTGCACGATTTGGAGTTGCAAATACGCACTGAAAAATGGCAGTTGGAGATGAAGACTTTACATACAAAGTGAACTTATTATATGATATTATTATTGTATTAATAATTTATAAATAAACTAAATATGATTAATAATTTTATTATTACATTGATGCTAAGGAGTTTATACATTATCACATAGTTAATACGAGTAAAAATATAATAGTCTTTGTAATATGAATCATGTTTTTTAATATCTATCTCAGTTATACAAATTAACCTTGCAAAATGCTGCTCTATGATGCCACGACGTACAGTTCCGTTTATTCCAAAATTGTCTCCGCTTGGGGGCAATGATAATTCTAAATTGTTATTTTCAAACTCTTGTAAAACCTCATCTAGAACAGGTGGTTCTTCCAAGTTCATTTCTCTGGCAATATTATGCAAAACTGCACAAGCATAAACCATAGATGGGACCGTCTCTGTTTTCATTTTCAAGCCAAGGGCCAGAAAAGGGAATCTTCTTTTAAGAACACCAAAACATCGTTTGATAACATTACGAGTACGTATCTGAGCTTCATTGTACAAGCGTTCTGCTCGACCATTGGGATTTGCAAGTGGGGTCATTAAGTATCGTTTAACACCATAGCCACTGTCCCCAAGTATAACACACTGATCAAAATCGCCTCGCTCAAATCGCCTGCAAACTCTGCTGTTGTTAAAAATGGTAGAATCATGACTTGATCCTGCCCACCGACAAACGACATCTAGTAGAACTAGGTTTGCATCGCATAGTGCTTGGACATTATACGAGAAGTAATCCTTTCTGTTTCTGTACAGCTCAGCTTACTCTCCTCCTGGTGACTGTATTTTTGCATGTGTACAGTCCAGAGCTGCGATGCACCTGGGGAATCGTGAAATATTATAAAATTCTGTCATTTTCCTCGTTTGCTCTTCGTGGGTTTCTGGCATTTTTATAAATTGCTTGTACAATGAAGCGATAGCAGCAGAGACACATTTTACAGCCCTGATCACCGAAGATTTATCGAATCCCTTAAGGTCCCCCATACATTGTTGTATGCTTCCGGTTGCATAAAAGCGTAAAGCAATAAGAACTTTTTGCTCAGGAGTAATTGCACAATTCCTATAAAATAGAAATAATTAAATGTTGAATATACTTACGATAAAATCTTATAAATTACCAAATGGTTGCCGATTTGATATCGTCTGATATCATATCGATTAAAGATAGGACTGTATCTTTAGGTAACCGGTACCTTCTCAGAAATTCTCCTGCCGAATATTGTTCAAAGGGATTTATTCTGGTTCGATATACTCTTGCTCGATTTCTTCTAGGTATAACAAAATTAACCAATTCCAAAAAGTCCTCATCATCCGTTATTTCTTGGACATAGTTATCCATCTCGACTACAGGAGACTGGAGCAAGACAAACAACACGTCACACTTTTAATCAAAAATAGAAACTGGTGCTACTTTTAATTCAAAACTTTGAGGTTAGAAAGTGAAGTTTAAACGTTTGCAATCGATCGTTTAACTTAAACCTTGTTTAAACTAAGTTTAGTAATTAAACTGGAACTAAGCAACGCCTAATTTTCAGTAAACCCAGTTTAAACGTTAACTATGGTTTAAACTCGAACTGAGCAACTGGGCCTTGGAGGGCGCCCCGAGTACTCATCAGTGAATTTCCCAGAGCCGAAACATCCGAACCTGCGTTCCCGAATTACTAATTTCATCCCGAACGACATAACCCAAGTTCCGCACAAAGCTTGAGTGTAAGAAAGACACCTTTGGCAATCTGAGCTGCCTGGAGCCAGTATCAGTCTGGCAATTTGTAGCAATCTCATTAATCATCTAAATTAAAGTAAAATAGCCAGTACATGCTACACACGTAATGATGGTATTATAATGGTTAAGTGGGCGGATAATGGAGTAGGGAGTGTAGGATCCACTTGCTTTGGAGTTTTTGCCTCTTAGTAATGTAAAACGGTCCTCTCAGTCTATTACACCCGTACCAAGGCCTAACCTGATTGGACAATATAATTCGTTTATGGGCGGGACAGACATCATGGTTGAAAATGTTAACCGATACAGAATTGGTGTAAGGGGGAAGAAATGGCCCATATTTTCATGTCTACTGGATGTCTCGATCCCCTATGCATGGCAGTTGCATAAAAAATCTGGTGGAACTTTGACCCAACTTGCATTTCGTCGAGAGATAGTAGTCAACCTATATTTCCAGAGTTACAGCACTCCAGCCAAAGGAGCTGGTAGACCATCAGCGTCAAAATACTGTATTAGTTTTAATCGTGTATCCGACGATGTACATTACGACAGAATTACATTCACTCTAGACAAAACGAGGAGGAGGTGCGCAGGAAAAAGATGTTATTTAAATACGAGGACCATGTGCAAAAAAATGCAATGTTGGCATTTGCACTAACTGTTTTTGTCGTTCCCATAGTAAATAGTCGCTAAAGTTGTGTTAATATTACCTAATAAATAAATATTTGAAACATACCCTTTTGCTTTCCTAAGTGCCTAGCGTTACTTTAAAGTAACAGTGGTGTTCTTAGCTATAAAACGAAAATAAATGAATATCCTCAAAAAGACGTATAAATACACGCAATTGCTAACTGTTCTTGGAAAATTAAAAAAATTAAATATTTTTTAATTCAGGCGTTTAAGGGTTAAGTAAACCGATGACGGTCGAAGCTATCTATTCTTGATCATATTAAAGCTCCAACAAATACCGATGCCTATCAAGGATAAGGAGTTTATTAGTGCCAAAGGTGATCACGTATACAAAACGACAGCGAGAAACTAAAAGCATTTGGGCACCACTACTATCAGAAGCTGTTTCACATTTGAAGGACTGCAGAAAGATATGGCGAATTTGACATCGTTCTATTTAAGGAAACCGATGACGGCCAAAGTCATCTATTCCTGTTATAATTAAAACTACAACAAATACACGAAGCAGAGAAGAGAATGGAGTGGCGGAATACTAGGCAAAATATTTGAATGGAATGGTGTCACGACGTCTCGGTAACTGAGACAACGACTGAGATGATGATGATGTTGATGATGATAAGGAGTTAGTTGGTTACAGAATGGGAATGTTAAACCAGGATTAAACAAGAGTCTTAAATTTATTAAAAATTAAATGGTAGAAAATGACAGAACAAGAAAAAGTTGTCTGTGATATTTGATGAAATGTCGTTGAAGTCAATGTTGACATACAGCCCCCAAAATGATTTATTCGAAGGGTTTGAAGATTTTGATCTAGATTTAAAATTGGAAGAACCAACATCAAGACAGTTATGCAATCAAAGCATGGTTATCATGATTAAAGAGTTATTTCTAAATTTTAAACAAATTGTTAGTAGTCCAGTAAAGTTAAACATGAAAAGGGGGTCGTGCTTGCAAAAGGTCCGGTCGTTCTGAATTTTTAATATGTTGTTAGGACCTAAACCAATATTAAAAAACCAGATTTGCAATTTCCAAAGTGCTGTGCGAGCGGCGGTGTACCCAAAAAAACATTAAATTTTAGGACTTTTTTCAGTTTTTGCTCAATATCTCAGTGAAGGAAGGGTCTGACCGGTATAGTCATTCTACATACTTTTAAAGTAGACTAAATTTTCTACAATTTGAGACCAGGGCGAGCTCTATACAGCCACTGGTTCCCAAGATACAGTTCTTCGAAAAGTGAATACGACATGTTCACAAAAGGATCCTTTACCATTCGCCGGTCTGACAAGTTTTGGTCTGGGTTGTGGTCAGACCTAACAATTGAACAGAAACTGATGCGATCCATGAAGACCTACGGTGGGTTGACCCAAGGAAGGAAAATCTCAGACAGTGTGCTGGCAAGGTAGACAACAGGAATGGTGTTTATGGTGAACATATGTAAAGAACTTGAAAGTTTTTGCAGCATCTCATGTCCTACTGGAGAGCAGCATGTAGACCTGAGACCTTCTCGAATCATCCGACATAACAATGATGTGGAAAAACTCAAAAACTGGTTTGCTCTCTACCCTCCATTTCCCAAAACTGACAGTTTGCTTTCTATCAGTAGTGGTTTACTGGCAGGTCCTGAGATTAATTGCCACACGGCCCAGAGAGTAGGAACGGAGGGAGTGATAAAAATTGTGGGGCAAATGTACGACAAGGTAGTAATAAAACGGAAAAACAAAGTTACCACGCTGGCATCGATCACCTCATCCGTTAAATTGCCGGAAAAAAACAGAAGAGTAGTTGTGGATCCGCTCACAATTTTTCAGCTAGTGGGTATTGCAAAGCAATCTGAACAGGATTTACAGGACGACTTCAAGTATGAGTTGGCCCCGTTCCCGATGTCTCTGTTCAATGAACAGGGGATGCGCAAAGGCACAAAATTCACTCTGTACTCTGCTTTCACTCCTCTTTCTAGCCACACGCCGATAGATGTCAGCACTCACGTCGTTTTGGACGGTGGCTACCTTTTGCACAAGGTCGTGTGGTAGCGGAAGATCACAGTTCGGGCACTTTTGGCGCGTTATACCACCTACGTCCAGCTACGAATTGACGTTCGATAAATCTACAGTAATTCAAATTGCTCAAGAGCATGTATTGGGCAATGAGAACAACAAGAGACGCCTAATAACTCTTCTTTGTGACGCCTTTCAGAAGGAGGGAGTAGAAGTGGCTGTTGCCGAAGAAGATGCGGATCGAGAAATCGTCATGACGGCGCTTTCAAAAACAGCAGTAGCCGATCGGGTCGTCATAGTGGGAGAAGACGTCGATCTGCTCGTTCTTCTCAATGGTTTAGGCGCTGAAGAGACAAACGTCTACTTTCAGAAGAGCACGAAGGGCGAAGCTGGTTGCTGTCACTACTCTACGACCTCCTACAACCACCAGGACTCCCAGCGATCACCAGGGACAGTATTATTCACCCACGCGTTTACCGGGTGCGATACCACCTCAGCACCGTTTGGCCAAGAAAAGACCAAAATCACCACATTCCTGAGCAAGGGTGAACCACTTGCTGAGCAAGTGGAGGTCTACATACTATTTATACCATAATTATCGATTAACTTTACTTTCGATAACTAGTCTTTCCTAGATCGGGTTATTTTTTGCTTATATTTACGTAAAAATTAATGACCGTTATGTTTTTTTTATCATCCATAATACTCTACTAATAATTCGTGGCGTCGAGTTGTCCCGCGTCGAGTTGGCCTCGGATCGAGTTGGGTCCGCGTCGAGTTGGCCGCGTCGAGTTTTCCGCGTCGAGTTGGCCGCGTCGAGTTGTCCTAGATCGTCTCCCAGCGTCCATCACAGCCATCGAGACACCATCTTCGTGCGAGCCCAAGCCCGCGCCATCTAAGATAAAAAGAAAGGCAACCAAAACACAATACCTACATGATTTATATTAGTTTTCTTTTTTGTGTAAATGTAATTTGTCCTTATAGTAGATACCATGATGTTTGTACAGGCATTTTAGTATGTAGGTATATAAAACAATGTTTGATGATGACGTAATTCCCGATAGGTATATTATCTTTTTATTTTTTCATCAAACAATTTTTTAACAATAACAAAAATAAATAAATTGTAACTGTTTTATAAATGAAACCATAAAAAGACTTGAGAACAGTTTATTTGCATTTCCCCCCAAAACCCACTTATTACTTTTTTTTTGGTTATCTGCCATTTTTGAGAGAACCGCTGGGTCTACAGGTACTAGTCTAGTTTCAAATGAAAGCAAATTAAATTTACTACAACTTAATTTCATATACTATTTGACGTGGGATGCGTATTTAAGGAGATATTTCACAATATAAGTGACCATTTTTAAAAAAAAATCACTTTTTGAAAAAAAATTCCTATTTTCGAAGAACTGTATCTTGGGAACTAATGGCTGTATAGACCTCGCCCTGATCTCAAATTGTAGAAAATTTAGTCTACTTTAAAAGTGTGTAGAATGACTATACCGGTCAGACCCTTCCTTCACTGAGATATTGAGCAAAAACTGAAAAAAGTCCGAAAATGTCATGGTTTTTTGGGTACACCGCCGCTCGCACAGCACTTTGGAAATTGCAAATCTGGATTTTTAATATTGGTTTAGGTCCTAACAACATATAAAAAGTTCAGAACGACCGGACCTTTTGCAAACACGGATGTACATCTTGACTGGACTATAGGTATTACGTGACAAACGGAGTTATGCTAGGACATCACCTTAAAGATTTATTTGTTTTTATTTTAGAACAAATCCAGAAAGCTAGTTTAACTCCCAAAGCTGTTGAATGGGATCAGGCGACGAACAATATAAAAATGAGGAACCTTAGAAATTATCAGATACCTCGACTGGCCCCCAAAGTGAATGCAGAAATGTATGACATGTCCCCCGTTTCCTCCAATGAGGGTTTGTTTAGCTGTACGAGTTTTAAGTCATTCTGTAGCCTATAGTTCATGTAGCTTTCAATTCAATGTCATTTAATGCTTCATATACAGCAGAATTGATAGAAAGATGCGACGCATTGTTTGATATTTTTAATTAGTGACAATGTAGCAGTCCTAGCAATATAGAAAACCACTTTGTAATAATTCAAACCAATTGAAAAAATTAGATGAAATACAAAATTTTTTCAAAAATTTTATTGTTTTAAACAACCGTAACAGTAACTCAATATGTATTCCAGGATGGATCGATAACATTATTGCTACTAAACTGTTGTGGTCAGAATTAAATTCAACGTTACGTTTTAATTTTTTATTAACGAGAAGGCTAATTCGAGATTGCACTGAAAATACGTTTTCAGTTATAAGAGGTAAAGGGGGTAACAATGTTACTCTTGACGCTACAAAACATCGTTGTGCTATAAAGACAGCAATAGTGAGTCAATTACTTTGCCTATCGCAAGAAAGTAATTGTGAAATGAATGCTACTTAATTTTAATTACAGCGATTATTTCTGGGGTAATAGGTATCACGAAAGTTTGCACCCAAACGCAATGGACATGAGTGATACCACCCCAAAAATAGCCTACCTAACTTTGACTACGAATAGCATTCGGAGGCCATTCAGTGAACTAAACCCATTTTTCAAATTAGAAAGATTCAGATTTAGTACACATCTTAAAAAACAATTTGTGTAAACATCTTCAATAAATATTTAAATTTGTTCAAAATAGTCTTTTGAGTACTAGTACAATAGTCTGACGTTTTCATTGGTTCACTTTTGACAGGTGACAGGTGCACTGAACAGTCATTTGTATTTTAGTGGCAGGTGAAAGTTTATTTTGAAGTGAGTAAAGTTACTTTTTTTATTTTACTACAATGATTTAATGTAAAACAATGTTATTTTTAATACAAAGACCATATGCTTATTAAAACTGCATCAAATAAAATATAAAGTAACAAAATCAAAGTTCCTTAAATCCCAACCTTTGGGGTTAGACATGAGTTATTTTTTATAAAACGGTGGGTTGGGGCACTATGAGACAAATCTGTGTGAGGCAGTATGAGATAACGAACATTATAATTGTCTCAGTGTACCCCATTGTTAAATGACTACAAATTCTATATGAATTCTTTTAAATTCTTTTGAATGTAATTCTTTTTCTTTTCATCTTTGGCACGAAACCGAAAAAGAAAGACAGCCATAGGGTAATTTTCAAGAGGTTGATATGAGAGAAGCAGTGGAGTTGGTCGTTAATGGTCAATACAGCAGCAGACAAGCTGCCATTGATAAAGGGCTTGCTTGGAGACATTGGCAAGATATGTTTAAAAATGCATAATAATCCTGGCGTACAAATTAAAATGTGTCCAAATTATGGTTGTCGTAAAATAATTTATTTAATTTAATTTAATTTAATTTAATTTGATAATTACATTTGAAACGAAATAGATAGAATAGATAATACTAATAATACATTATTAATAAATAAATAAACATTAATAATTAAAAATTAAAAATACACCATTTTTGTATTGCCAGTTAAGCAAAGCTTGTGTTTGGCAATACGCTTTATTTTTGAAGCATTGATTAGGTATTGTCTTTACATCAATACGGATACATGCTTTTGGTTATATTAGAGTAAAAACGAGATACAGATAATCTGATTTAACTTAACCGGCAAAACACTCAACGAGGACCCATTTTTTAATTTTTGAAGTAAATTTACCTTTAGATACAATTTTTTTTAATTCAAGTGGCAATCTATTATATAGGTCTATGCCAGTATATAAAGAGTGTCTTTGAGAAATGGCTCTGTCAAACTTGGGAATAACAATATTCAAATTAGTTTTAGCTCTTGTTTCATGTCTGTATGAAATTTCATTTTTAATATTACTATGAGAATGTACAAATATTAAGGACACTTTAGAATATAGCTGCTTGATTGTCATGGCGCCCGTATCTTTAAATAAAGTGCTAGTTGGATATCTGTGGTTCTTTTTGTAGAGTATTTTTAACAAATATTTTTGTGTTATTTCCAAAGAATTAAGAGAAGCTTGATATAAACCTCCCCAACCTATAATACCATATTGTAGTAGGGACTGTACAAGGGCATCGTAAACAATTTTTTTGTTTTTTGTTGATAATATGTTACTTAACATCTTAAATTTATAGATCATTTTTCTTAATTTATTATTTAATTGTTCTACGTGTTTCGACCATTTAAGTTTGTTATCGATAATAATACCTAAATATTTAGTTTTATTTACAATTTCTATTTTACTACATGCACATATTTCACTATTTAAATTGTTGCAGTGCTCTGTATGTATATTGATGGCTTTTAAATTAGGTAGCGACTTTTCTTGCAAGGTATATAACATTGCGTTAGTTTTTTTAATGTTAAGTGATAATAGGTCGGTGTCTAATACACTTTTAATGATGGTCATATCCGATTCGACGTATTTAACAGCAGCATCCCATGTGTCTCCGCAAGTAACTATCGCAGTGTCATCGGCAAATGAAAAATTTTTACCGTTGACTCCAGTATTAAGTAGTTCATTAAATATACACTAAAAACAGGATTGGTCCCAGAACAGTATCCTGCGGCACTCCAAATTTTATTTCGCATGCATCACTAATTTCGTTGCTTATTTTTACTCTTTGTTGTCTGTGTAACATATAGGATTTGATAAGATCTAGTGCTGAACCACGAATGCCATATCTCTCCAGTTTCTCGTAAAGATTAACATGGGAAACCGTATCAAACGCTTTCGCCAAATCTAAGTACACAGCTACGACCTTTAAGTTATTATCAAGTGATGTAATTATTTCATTAGTAACGTTAAAAATGGCATCATCTGTACTTCTACTTTCTCTGAATCCGAATTGGTTTTGAGATAGTACCCCATGCTTATTAAAAAAATTAACTAGCCTGGTTTTAATACACTTTTCAAATATTTTTGCTAAACTATTTGTTAGTGTAATTGGCCTATAATTTGTGGTAGCCTTTCTATCCCCACCTTTATATACAGGTACAACAGTGCCCTGTTTGAAACTTGTTGGAAATGCTGCAGTAGTAAAAGCCAAATTATATACAAAAGTTAAGGGTTTTACAATAGAATTGCATAATACTTTGATAGTTTTGTTTGCTAAGTCATCGGGACCAGAAGCACAAGTATCTTTTAACTGTAAAATATGATTTTTTATTTCATTTTCAGTAATGGGATTAAGATATATTGTTTGTTTCACTGTTTTACTATTTTTTAATTTCATTTACTGAAGTCTTACTTTTATTCGTAATATCGTTAATAACTTTCCACGTTTTTTCATATCACGAGATGATTGGTTTAGTTGTTGCTGATAATAAATTTCTTTTGCTTGCCTTATTGTATTAGTTAATCGGTTTCTATAATTTTTAGAATAGTTTTTAAGGTTTTCGTTGTAGTTATTATTTTTTGTGATGATTTTTTTTAGTTTGTCCCTATACCGAATAGAATTGATAATACCGTTGGTGATCCAAGGTTTCATTCTTCTAAATTTTGAACTAACTTTTTTTGATGATCGAGTCTACTCTTGAAAATTATCTGTTGACGTGTTCTAGGATGAATTATGCATTAAATACAACCGACTATCGTCGCTTAGAATACGAAACAGCAATAAGAAATGAAATTTCTGTACCAGCAAAATGGCGAGAGACACAATGTGCTGTTTAGAATGGACGAGAGGCTTCTTTAAAAGACATTCTGCATTAAGTATTCACCAACCTGAAGGTTCTGGTTTGTCGCGTTCTACATTTTTTAATCGTTACGTTACCAATTTTTATACAAACTAGAGAATGCTTTGAATAGAAACAAAGCCTTTGCCGATAGTTTCCGTCTTTGGAATCTCGACGAAACCGGAACTATAACGGTACAAAACCGAAAGAAAGTGATTGCAGGTAGAGGGGCCAAGCAAGTTAGCCAAGTCACTAGTGGTTAAAGAGGTACGTTAGTGACTACCTGTTGTTGTATAAATGCACCTGGCAACACTATTCCACCAGCTATGGTCTTTCCACGCAAGTATTATAAACCTCATATGCTCCAGGGTGTATATCCTGGAACACTTGGTTAGCCAACCCCTCATGCTGGATGAATGCTGCACTTTTTATAGATGTCATGAGGCACTTTATAAAATATACTAAATCGTCCAAAGAAAATCCCGCTCTGTTGGTCTACGATAACCATGAAAGTCACCTCTCTGTGGAATGCCTAGAATTAGCTAAAGATAATGGGATAACTATTTTGAATTTTCCACCTCATTGTAGCAAACCCTTGATGTTTCAATTTATTCTCCGTTTAAAGCATATTACAACGCTGCCGTTGACTCATGGCTTTGGACCATCCCAGAGTAAAATAAAACACTGCTGGAGCCTGTGATTTGTGATACATCCCGGAGTGCCTATGACCATTTATGACAATATACAATGTTTACGTAACTAACTACTTAATACATTTTTTGAACTAAAATGTCATATTTTTACGTATTTAGCAAATCATGCTTCAATTTTAACTTGAAATACCTGTATACAGTACGTTGTCTTACTGTGGCCTACGTTGTCTCATTGTAGACTATGATGGTCCGCACTGAGACACAAGTATTAACAGAAAAACAATCATAATGACAATTACCTTATAGAAATTAACAGTCTTGTTCTGTGGGTTTGAAATACATACCTTGGGCTATGCAATAAGCAACGAAATTTTTTTTATGAAAAGGGTATAAACACCAGAAATAAAATAGGAAAAGGTGTCTCACTATGGACCACCTTCCTATAATTAAAGTTTTAACAAATACCGATTACCGTATACAAAAATACCATCAGTAATTAAAGGTATTCGAGCACCACGGTGAATCATAAACAGTTTCACATTTGAAGGACATTCAAAACGTATGTGGCTGCTGAAGATTATGCAGATTATGATTTCTGTATAGAAAACTACCACCCACGATCAGACGCCCTTTCACATTTGAAGGCTATCCTAGACGTAGATGGCTGTTGATGAATATGGCGTATTCCAGTTGTAATTAAAGCTTCAACAAATACCCATGGCCATCAAGGGTACGGAGTTTATTAGTGACATAAGTGATATCTGTATACAAAAAGACAGCGAGAAACTAAAAGCATTCGAACGCCACTACGATCAGAAGCTGTTTCACATTTGAAGGACATTCAAAACGTATATGACTGCTGAATGTTATGGGGCATTTGACGACATCGTCATATTTAAGTAAATCTATGATAGACAAAAACATCTGCTCCTGTTGTAATTAAAATTTTAACAAAATCGCGATGCCTATAAAGGATAACGAATTTATTAGTGCCAAAGTTGATTCTTGGATACTAAAACCGCAAGAAACTAAAAGCAAGCGAGCACCACTACGATCAGAAGCTGTTTCAAATTTGAAGGACATCCAAAACGTATATGACTGCTGAAGGATATGGTGAATTTGACGACATAGTCTATTTAAGGTAACCGATGACGGCCAAAGCCATCTATTCCTGTTGTAATTAAAGCTCCAACAAATACCGATGCCCATCAAGGATAAGGAGTTTATTAGTGCAAAGGTGATTTCTGTTCTAAGTAAAGCCCAAAAATACCGATGTCCATCAAGGATGAGGAGTTTATTAATGTCAAAGTCGATTGCTGTGTACAAGACAGCGAGAAACTAAAAGCATTCGAGCACCACTACGATCAGAAGCTGTTTCACATTTGAAGAACATCCAAGATGTATATGACTGCTGAAGGATATGGTGAATTTGACGACATCGTCTATTTAATATATAATTATGAAATAAGTAAATAAATAACGTTATTGGTCAAAATAGACATCTACCTCTCCTTAACGACTGCCAGCAGAGGTGCCGTTCTTTAGCGATCATATCATAACAGTTTAATCGTTTAACGATTATGGAAATCACAAAATCGTTATCGGAACGAGAATCGAAGTGTAACTGGTGCTTAACGACATCGCTATGAGTTATAAAATAGACGGCTTAGTCTTATTTAACGAAACAGATAACTGCTAAAAACACCTACTCCTGTTGTGATAAAAGTTTCAGCAAATACCGATGGTCATAAAGGATAAGGATTTTATTAGTGCAGGTGATTTTTGTATACAAAAGTACCGCGGCGTTAAAACAAGTAAACACAGTCGAGCACCACCCACTATCAGAAACTGTTTCACATTGGAAGGACATCCAAAACACATGACTGCTGAAGGATATGGAGCATTTCACAACCTCCTTCTATTTATGGAAACCGATGACGGTCAAAACCATCTATTTCTGTTAAAGTTGCGAAAAATACCGATGCATATAAACGATAAGGAGTTTATTGGTGCGAAAGGTGATTTCTGTATCGAAAAATACAGGGAGTAATTAAAGGTATTCGAGCAGCACCACGTCCAGAAGCTATTTCATATTTGAAGGACACCCAAGACGTAGGGGGACGTAGGGTTCTATTATACTTATTTGTAATATTAATTGTAGTTAGCCTGATGATGACTTTTTAGTCGAAACATGTCGCTGCTGTATTAACCTAGCATTTATTAAATGTGATACATGGGGAAGGTTTGGTGTTTTTAATATCTCTCCTGTGATATACAACCCCATTTCGAGTTACCAATGGATCCTTTTGTTGAGGAATTTGCCCACCGAGCAATCCTCATCCATCACTTCTGTAAATTGAACCTTAAATTGAAGAGAGCCTCCTTTAACATCTACTTTAACAGTTCCTGTCGAAGGTCTTCCCCAAGTATATCAAACTGACAACTAATAACAACAGCCCTCAAGCTTCGGTAGCTATCCACAAAGGTAAACTAGCCTGGATTAACAACGAAATCAATCACTGGTATGCAATAAGGGACGACCTTAACCTTCAATTGTATAATTTGCATCTTTTACTTCATAAATCTTTTAATAACATTGAATTTGATTACTTTGATCGTCAGATTAGGGACGAAGTTCAACAGTTTGGTTCCCTAATCTTTAATAAATTAAACTTAAAACTTAACAATCTCATAAAAGTTCAACGCTTTCAGTCATGTAATGTTAAACCTTTGCCTTCTGCTAAATTTAAATTTCACAAACGCTTTATTAATTTAAGTGATGTCGACTTTGATTCAGATGAGGTTACAGCTTTGAACCTTGGTCTTAAACAGAATCCTAATAATTTGGACAAAAAACTTCTTGATGAATTCACCGTTGATCTAGAATGTCTGATACACAGATCCCCTCAGGATAAAAACCTCTTACGGCTCTTTGCCAAAATAATCTCAATAAGATCTCCATTAAGGAGGGTAATTTTAATAATTCAGTTTTCAAAAAAAATCAGAAAAAACTTAGGACCAATGATCTCATCTGCACCAAGGCTGACAAAGGCAATGCCTTAATTATTATGCCTAAGGTTGATTACAATGTTAAGGTTAAGGATTTTCTTAAATCTGATGACTTTGAACCTACTAAATTAAACTTCAACAATTTTACCATTACTGTCAGAAAATTTTTAGTTTCCACAGTTCTATTTTACTTGAACAATTCAATACTCATTATTACAAACTCTTACTTATGAATCTGTCGCCACCCCGCCTTTACGCCCTACCTAAAATTCATAAACCTGGTGTTCCTGTTAGACCGATTGTATCCTTTTTTAACACCCCGGTCTCTAAAATCACAGCTTGTATTAACCAAATTCTCAGATCGAACATACAATTTAATTTTCCTTTTGCTATTAATAGCTCTCAGTCATTTGCTAATGAACTTATTCAATTAAATTTATCTAGTAATTATAAATTAGTCTCCTATGATATTATCAATTTATTTCCTAGCGTCCCCTTTGATGACTGTATGGTTGCCGTTGACAATTACCTCTTATCCAGTAACTTGTCAGATGATGCTTGTAGTTTCTTAAAACAAGCTTTACTATTATGTCATAGTCAAAATTTTTTTCTCTTTAATTACCAAATGTTTAAACAAATTACAGGTTTACCCATGGGGAATAATCTGTCTCCTCTTTTAGCAGAAATGTTTCTTTCAAATTTAGAAGTCAACCATATCTTCACTAACCCTTTAATTAAAAAACATTTTATTTATTATAAGAGGTATGTCGACGACATCTTTGTTGTCTTCGACGGTGACGACTCTGATCTTGTTAATTGTCACAGTTTCTTGAATTCAGTTCACAGCAACATCAAATTTACAGGCGAACAAGAAACCGAAAAGGTTTTAAACTTTCTGGACTTGTCCATCACTAGGAACGATCATTCTCTCTCCATTGGTATCTACCGAAAACCTACTACTACAGACAATGTTATTCCATTTTGTTCCTTTTACTCTATGTCACACAAAATGCCTGCCTTCAGGTTTTTCTTCAATCGACTTTATAACTTACCGATTAACCAGTGCTCTTTTAATAGTAAACTTCAAATTATTTATCAGATTGCCTTTAATAATGGTTACGCTTTGGATCTTATTAAAAAACTTCAAAATAATTTTTTTCGTCTTATAAATTTAAACTTTATACCACTTTAACTCCTACAATAACTTCTAATAAAATTTATCATTCTCTCCCTTACATTGGTCCGTGTTCTCTCCAATTCCAGAATACTTTCAAACAATTCAATTTAAACATTTCTTTTTCCTCCAAACAGAATGTCAAATCTTACCTGGTTAATACTAAATACAAAATCAACATTTTAGATCAGTCAGGTATATACAAACTGAATTGTGGAGACTGCGACGCTTCTTACGTGGGCCAGACGGGTAGGAGGTTTAAAACTAGATTCAAAGAACACCTCACTTGTATTAAAAACAACAACTTAGCGATTTCTCCGTCAAAATCTGCTTTTGCCAATCATATTTTAGACTCCGGTCATTCCTTCAATTCCTCCACCAATTTTGACATCCTTCATGTCTGCAATAAGGGGCTTAAGTTGAATTTGTTGGAAACTAAAGAAATTCTTAAAAATCATAATTCCAACCCCCAGTCATCTCTTAACGAAGTCCGGAACTTAAACCACGATTTGCTGTTCTTGCGTTAGATCTTATTGTTGTCACCTCGTTTTACAGAAATTTATTATTGTTACAGTTTTCTGGTTTACCGGCCTGGTTAAATTTTAAAATTTGCTCGATTTCCGAGCATTCTCTGTTTTACTTCGCCTCACGAAGCATGATAGTTTAATTTTGTTTTTAAATTTGCCTTAAATATGTTTTATCTACGACCACTACTAAAAGTAGGCCTTTTAGCGCTAGCTTGTTTCACTAAAAGTGACGTTTCATAGTTTACCGTGTTTAAAGAAATCAGCTGTTTACTTTTAGCACATGTGCTAAAAGTGAAGCGAGGTTCAAAACTACAATTTCGAACTGCAAGTGAAGTTGTAAAGCTATTCTAGTTGCTTCTTGCGTTACCGGTAAAGCGTTTTTGAAATAATTAAAGCGTTATGTAATGAATACAGTCATATGTGGAGTATCAATAATTACATTTCGTAACTCACCTTGACAGCACGGGCGTGGCCAAACAATCGCCACCGCGGCGTAGCCTACTATTCATTATGACATAAATTAAAAGCGTCGCAGATGCGAACCTTTCTTAAATCGATATTTATGGATTAATAACGGTAAAATTCAGGTCGTAGATAAAATATTGTATGCAACGCGTGCTAAAAGTCGTTTACGCGCGAGACATTAAAATTATGAAACGAAGCCGAAGGCTGAGTTTCATAACATGTCTCGCGCATAAACGTCGACTTTTAGCACTTGTTGCATAAATAGCTATTAATTATTTTCAACTAGTTTGTTAAGATTTTCCCGTAAGTTTTACCTTTGATTAAGCTATTTTTACTAATTACATTGTTTTTTAGCATGTAATTTGCGCCTTCACGACCGACTAGGTCCGTAATTTTCCATGTGACTTGACACATATGGTTTAACACATGCACATCCTCAAGGTTCAACTCTGATTTGCTTAATTATGGTTTTATCTTTTAAACTACTGTTTTAAAATGTAAGTTCTCGTCTTTTAACGGTTCTATTATACTTATTTGTAATATTAATTGTAGTTAGCCTGATAATGACTTTTTAGTCGAAACATGTCGCTGCTGTATTAACCTAGCATTTATTAACTGTGATACATGGGGAAGGTTTGGTGTTTTTAATATCTCTCCTGTGATAGAGCTGTGTCGTTCGTGAATGATTCGGCGCTATGAACCGACTCCGTAGCGTGAGTCATGAGATCCGGATCACGCTATTTGAAAGATTCAGTTCCTGAATCACTTTTCACATTTGAGTCTAGATTGAAAAAGTCGTTCAGATAATGGAATAAACGTACCGATCTGTGTTCACGTAGCGAGTTATGAATCGTTCATTTGAAATATCAATTTGTATTTCGTTCAAGTTGAGTGTATGCGACTCGGTCAGGGAAAATAATACGTCGTCTCGCACATCAGGTGATAAGGCAACGGCGGCGCGGCGGTCGCTGACAATGAAAGTAAAGTTATTAAAGGCCATTCATTTTGCATCAAATATGCCGTCCAGCGATCAATTGTTTTTAGTAGCGTCTGGAATTGTTTGCTGAATATCAAATTGAACACGAACTCAGTACCAGCTGCAGTTTATTATTTGAAAATAATGGTAAAATATGTAGGTGTATACACTTCGAACAGGACTAAAATTAAATACTAGGTGCATTTTTATTAACGGAAGTTTTTATGTATCAAGTACAATGTGCATTCATTATCTTAGCCTTTTTTAATCATTTACCTTTCTTCCGCGCATTATAGTGGTCTGCGGCAATTTATATAGGACGATCAAATAAATTCCAGATCGAGATGGTAGATGTTACATTATGTTTATATGGAGCCACGGCAAAATAAACCTGTAATTTATTTGATCACTCGATATAGTATAATGCCGACAATTTAATGCATACACTAAAAATCCCATAAACCGCGGATTTTTTGTCACTATGACAGCGGCAAAAGTTAGCCCTAACTTTTCCAGCGACAAAACGGAACCTAACTTTTAAAACGGTCTAATTCTAAAATAATGTTTGCCTTGTTTGTTAATTTAGTGACTTCTAAATTACCTAATATGTAAATTAAATATGTATTCACTAAATTGTCGTACCGAATTACACTAAAGCTTTTTTTTTATCGAAGTAAACTTAACATTTATAATTCGAGTTTCCTTGCTTTTAAGCAATTCAACTCAAAAAACTGCCAGAAAAAATTAATCGTCCTCCGGACTCGTAATTTTTCAGAGGCAGTTTTTTCGTTAAATTGCCAAGCAAAAAATTCTCGTTAAAATGTCAAGTTTACTTCGACAAAAAAAAGCTCTCGTGTAATTATAAGTGACAAAACTAATATAACTGCTCACTTTTGCCTTTGCCGATACTTTTCGTCGGTAAGTGTGCGACTGTCAATGCAGTCTGCAGTGCAATTCGTTCAAACGATTCATTTCCTTGGCTCCCATTCTGACGCGTATGCAATGTATCAGTAGAACAAATTAAATCTTTGGATCTTTGGAGCCGAATCACTGAACCGGATCCCACAACTGAACGAGATTCAAAGAGTCAAATCTCAAAAATGAATCGCTTTGCCCAGCTCTATCCTGTGATATACAACCCCATTTCGAGTTACCAATGGATCCTTTTGTTGAAGGCTCGTAGAGGTCGTTCAGAACAAAACATCACGGCAGTTCGCGAGAGTGTGACAGAAAGGCCAGAGACGTCAATTCGCCATCGGGCACAAGAATTGGACATTTCAACAGGCACTCTTCAGCGAATTCTCACTAAAGATTTACAGCTGCATGCCTACAAAATCCAACTGACTCAACAACTTCTGCCAGTAGACCATGAACAGCGAAGAGAATTCACCAATTGGATCCTTGAGCAACCTGCTGATTTTGCAAACGAGATCATTTTCAGTGATGAGGCCCATTTTCACCTCGTTGGCTTCGTTAATAGGCAAAACTGTCGCATTTGGGGCTTAGAAAATCCACGAATGATTCATCAGAAAGCAATGCATCCACAACGGGTCACTGTATGGTGTGCATTATGGTCTGGAGGAATAATTGGACCGTTTTTCTTCGAAAACGAAGAAGGTAATGCAGTAACGGTGAATGGCGAACGTTATCGTGCTATGATAGCACAGTTTCTTGTGCCTCATTTGGAAGCTATTGATCTTGACCACATGTGGTTTCAGCAGGACGGTGCCACATGTCATACCGCCCGTGAAACATTGACGATCTTGCACGAGTTTGCTCCTGGTCGTGTCATTTCCCGATTTGGTGACCAGAATTGGCCTCCACGCTCTTGCGATTTAACGCCTTTAGACTTCTGGCTGTGGGGTTATCTGAAGTCACAGGTTTATGCCAATAAGCCTGAAACCATCGAAGCATGCAAAGCCGAAATTAGACGCTGTATCAATGAAATACCACCACATGTATTCAATAACGTTATTGAAAATTTTGTCAAAAGGGTACGCATATGCCAGCAAAGCCGCGGCGGCCATTTACAAGATATTTTGTTTCATACATAATTCCCAAATGTATATTTTCTAAATAAATAAATATTTCAATACTTTGCTACAGAAAACCATGTTTTATTGAACACTGAAATGTTGCGCTCTTATTGAAACACCCATTAGTAGAGCATGTCAAAAGTTACCTATGAAACCCATCTAACTGTGGAGTCATTATTAAAGCATTGCTCGCTGTTGAAGTGTTTTTGTGTTTATCATTATTAGACCCCCATTATTTTACCAATGTAAAAAATAATCTTTCCATTAAATTTATTTGTATTTCGTCACTAACATGTGCCAGGTATGCTTTCTTCATTTCTGTATTAGTTTTTGTGAGGGTATGCTTTTATTTAAATCAGGATTGAATTTTGCTAACCACGTGGACATCGGGTATTCGCGCGCACATTGCTTCGGTTAATGACGTACTGCACGGGACTACCCCCCAAAGTATAAAAAACACGTATCTGATATTGTTGACTTTTATGTATTCAATGTTTATTCTAGATGCCTACATTTAAAGGAAGGTGACCAATCACTGCAGTTGGTCAGATAAGTCTATGAAACAAGCTCTTACGGCTGTACTTGGAAGCATGAAGCTTAGAGAAGCAGCACGAAACTTTTTAGTTCCTGTTAATAGTTCAAAGGATAGAGTAAAATCTGGAAAGTTTTATAAAGCGCAGATGGGTAAAAAGACTGTGTTTACTGAAGTACAGGAACAAATTTCTAAACATTTAAAATCCCTTGCCAAAACTTTTTATGGCTTAACTCTTCTGCAATTGTTTATCAATATGCGGGAAAAATGGAATTCCAAAGAACGTTAATCACAATAAGAATACAGCAGGAAAAGACTGAATGTACGCTTTTCTTAGAAGAAATCCAACATTAACTATAAGAAAATCCGAGGCAACTAGTCTTAACCGCGTAACGGTATTTAATATGCAGGAAGATACAGAATTCTTCAAGAATCTAAGTGACATTTTGAGAAAATATACTTTTGATGCCACCCGGATTACAATGTCGACGAACCAAGTGTAACAACCCCACATCGACCGATGAAGATAATAATAGCCTTTTGATGTAATCAACCTTTTTCCTAGCATTCCTTCTAATGAATGTTTTGATTTATTACAAGAAATGCTTGTAGATTCAGATCTTAACAATAACTAAATTGAAACTTTCCTTGCTTGTTGAAATTTAACCTTGTCACAAAACTTTTTCAAATTTGATTCTTCCTTATTTAAACAAAAGTCTGGTTTAGCCATGGGATCCAACCTATTACCTCTGTTAGCAGATATTTTCATGAATAACGTGGATTGTTTTTTAAAAAAGCTCCCTTCATTCATAATATTATTTAGTGGGGTAGGTACATGGATGATGTCCTGGTAATTTTCAATTCTAATAACCCCAATGTAACAACCCGCAAAGAAATTGCGTTTGTAATTATAAGACTTATAAACTTTAAGTTGTCAGAAGAAAAGAATAAATCAAAGCCGCCCCTGCATAAATCACAATTATAGCGAACGCGAAAGTTCATTTTCGAAGAACGGAAAGCTACGTCGTTATAATCCAAGAAGCGGTTGAATTACATAATAATAATAATATAATAATAATATATTGGTGACACGGAAATACATATATCATTATAACAAAAACATTATATCAAAATCATATTATTTTTCTAAATTAATAATCAAAATGTATCCCGGTAAGGATTTGGTTAACGATGACTTTGTCCAAAAAGGTCACCTTGCACAAATTCAAATGACTTGTGTGTGCAGAAGATATCTATTTTAGTTAAGATATATGAGATAAATAAAAATATGCTTATACACTCACCGGCACGAAAAACGGAGCACTTGCATTTATTGATTAGATTTAAACTTGTATCCCTTTGTGATGTTTTATTATTACATTTATTATTATTACATTTATTATTATACATTTATTATACATGATATAATGTTAAATGTATAATAAATGTATAATAATAAATGTAATAATAAAACATCACAAAGGGATACAATTTTAAATTTAATGAAAAAATGCAAGTGCTCCGTTTTTCCTGCCGGTGAGTGTATATAATTTATGCTTTTACAGTCAATTTTTAAGTTTATTTTCAGTTTATTGTATTACTCTTTATCCATTCCTTAGCTTTACGAGCAAAAGTTTTTAAAGGTTTAATGTTTTTTATACCATTTGGAATTTGGTTGTAGAATTTTGGTGCCAGATAATGAAATCTGTTTTGAGTTTTAGTTTTAGATTGCAAAGGAACTGATAGGGTGTTTACGGTTTTTGCTCTAGTTTCATATACATGCTTAACTTGTTTTTTTAAATCCGGTTTTTTGTGTAAATATATGATGCTAGATAGCTGAAACAATTGCTGGATAGTAAGCAGTCCTGTTTCTTTAAACAATTGTGCCGTCCCATAGTACCTATTTTTTTCAAAAAGAATTTTAATTATTGTTTTTTGAGTGACTTCTATGAGCTTAATGACATTCTTGTATGCCACACCCCAGAAGATTATACCATACCTTAATATAGACTCAACAAGTGTGTAATACAGAATGTTTTTCAGCTTAATCGAGAGAAACGTTCTCAATTGTAAGAATTTGTAAATTAATTTTCTAATTTTTAGGCATATTTGAGTAACGTGTACATCCCATTTTAAATTACTGTCTATTGTAACTCCGAGATATTTGAGACTATTACAATTTTCAATAAAATTTTTGGAAGTACAGTTGCCACCCATTTTTTTCCTCTTTTAAGCATTGTGAGTTATGTATAAATATTTTTTTGAAATTAGGGGATGTATTTTTATTTAATGAAAAGTTCATAAAATAAGTTTTACTTTCGTTCATAGTTAATAAATTATTATCTAGCCATAATTTAATTTTAGACAGACCTATTTCTGATTTTTTCCTAGTGCATTCCCAGCTATCACTTTCAAATATTAACACTGTATCATCTGCATAGGATATCACCCTTCCGTCCATATATACTTTTGAAATGTCATTAATATATATTAAAAACAAAATGGGGCCAAGAACTGTCCCCTGTGGCACCCCGAAAGTTACCGTTTTTGGGTTACTGTATTCATTATTGATTTTCACCCTTTGGGTACGATTAGTTAAGTAGCTTTCAAAAAGGTTATATGCTGTACCTCGTATACCAATATTTTCCATTCTACTGAGTAACTCTCGAAGTGGCACAGTATCGAAGGCCTTGGCCAAATCAAGAAAAATTGCAATCGTTCTTTGATTATTATCTAAGTTATTATATATATTATTTGTTAATTCAAATATAGCATCTGTTGTTGACAACCCATCTCTAAATCCAAATTGATACTTATTAACAAGTTTATGCTTCTCAAGATAGCTTACTAATCTTTTTTTAAGACATTTTTCAATTATTTTTGACAAGTTACTTAGAAGCGAAATTGGTCTGTAATTAGAGGGAAGGGTTTTATCGCCAGATTTATATATTGGTATAATAACGCTTTCTTTGAATGCGGTCGGGAAAACACCGGTAGTGAAGCATAAGTTAATTATATGTTTTAATGGTTTGATCAGGTTAATTTTGTTGGTTTTTATTAACCGGTTAGTTATATTGTCTGGTCCTGGTGCTGTGTTATCTTTCAATGTATTTATATGATTTAAAATTTCAGTATCAGACACTGGATTTAGGAATATCGAATCAACTATGTGTGTTTGTTGAAATTTAATGTTATTAGACGTAATTTTTTTCGCTAGTTGCTCACCAACTTGACTAAAATAATTATTCATGGTTATAGCTACCTCTCTGTCTGTAGTTTTTAATGTATTGCTGTCTTCTGAAAGAATATTATTTATTTTATGAGTATTTTTTGGTTTTGTATTACTAGCTTCATTGATAATAGTCCATATTTTTTTCATATTTTTATTGGCGTTTCTTATTTGATCCTGATAGTATTGATTTTTAGTTTCTTTTATGAGTTTAATTAATATATTTCTATATGATTTATATTCCACTATAAAGAGGGGATTTGTTTTTGCTTTTTTTCGTAATTTTTCTCTTTGCCTAATTGACATTACGAGGCCATGAGTAATCCAAGGTTTTAGTTTTTTGTTTTTTGCCCTGACTTTCGTTGTTTCGGTTGCCCATTGCGCCAAGCATTTAATTTTATCTATAAATGCGTTGGTAGATTCGTCTACAGTAGTACATTGTGTTATATCATTCCAATTTTCATTATGAAGAATAATATTAAGTTTATTGTAATTGATTTTGGATACTAAATTGTTAACATTGGGATTATGACAGGCACGTTGATTAAAATTTATATTTAAAATAATGGGATCATGATCTGTAAGAGAATATTCTAGTATAATAGGCGTTGGGTTAATTTTATTTTTTATATCCCTTAAAAAGAAATGATCAATGCAGGTTTTACTTTTGTCAACTGTTCTTGTCGGTTTATTAATTAACGGTAAGTACCCATGGGCAGCAAAATTGTTCAAATAGTCGTTAACATGCGCATCATATTGGTTCAGTATATTTATAATTATATCTCCAGCAAAAATTTCTACATCCTGCATTCGTATATTTTGAAGACATTGATTCATATCACGTATAAAGTTCAGTATTTGATGCATGTGGTCTATAAGTTGCTATTAATCCAAACGTTATATTATTTTTGGTGAATGTAATCCTACCTATATTTGCTTCATCTAATTTTATAATTGAAAAATTACTGCTTAAATATTTTCTTACATAAATTACACAGCCATCATTTTGATTAAATTTGCTTTCATTGTAATAGCAATCAAAATCAAATATATGAAAATTTTCAAGTGAATCCAAATTTCTAGTTTCTGAAAGTACAATTATGTCAAATTTGCTCGTAATAGCCTCGATTAAGATAGAGATTTCCTCAAAGTTTTTATTTAAACTACGAGTATTTAAATGCATAAAATTTAACTGTTCTAAATGTGAAATATTTTCGAAGTACGAGTGACATGATTCTACAGATTGCACGAGGACCTCCTTATCAAAATCATCGCTATCCAGTATCTCCAAAAACTCTACGTCCGTCATTAAAGTGACAGTAAAAAACAAAAATTAATTAATTCCTGTTATGCTATAAATTCCCACGCATATATATTTAAAAAACATAATCGTATAATCGACAAAAATTTCACTAATAAAAATTAAATATTGGATTTGAAAACATCAGAATCCCAAAGTACCAAAAATATGAAAATACAGAAAATAAGAGAATTAAAAAAAATATATATATATACAAAAATATTAGGATACAACAATACAATACAATACAATACACTGCTCAGAACAATCAAGGGATATCCCGTAACACTTAAAATATAAGAAATAAGTGAAGTGATTATCTTAATCTGCATGGGTTTTTTTATATATTATTTTTATGAGACATCCGTTGACTGTCTCGAGCAGCATAGTATGCTTCTGTGTAAATGGAAGCAATAGAAGCAACTTAATTTGTTCACTACCTACTTTAGGTCGTTTTCTACTAGTTTCTTGCCGTTGCTTATAGCTAATATCGCCCCATCCCTTGTCCAGACGTTTTTGCTGCCATAGCGATTTATTGCTTTGTATAATAATTCCAGGTTTTCTTTGGTCAGGTCTTCCTTTATGATTATGCCAGATGATTTTAGAGCCTTTTTCGCGCGAAAGATTATTTCACGCTCGCGATAACTTATAAACCGCACAATGATGGGTCTATTTTTACCTGCAGTGTTCTTTCCAATTCGATGACACCTGCTAATTTTCCACGATTCCATGTTAACTTTTAATTTGGTTCTAAACATCTAAACACACATCCGGTGTTAATTAACCAAAAGCTTTCTCAGAATAAAGAAGTGCCGAATTGGCAGGCAGTGCAAAACGGCGTGGGATATGCAGAATTTGCAATCCCACAGCACGCGAGTTCTAATTCAAAAATGCTATCTTGCAAAACGGGATAGTACGAAAGACATTCGATCTTGTCCCGAAAGAAAATTACCTGTTTGGGGAGCGCGAACTGGACAGTCAGTCTTCCCGTAGCCCGCGAGATAATAAACTAATTACCGGCAAAAGCCGTTTTCGGGCGTACCGCGTCCGACGCGACGCCGCGCGAAGCGCGAATCAACCTAAGTCAAAATTGAAAGTTATATTCAAATCGTTATGTGACTAGTGCATGTGACAAGTCACTCAAAATTCAAGGATTGCCGACCTGGGGTTCTAAAATCTAGCCGAACATATTTAAATTATCTAAGTCAATTCGGGCGTACCGCAAATAAATAAAACTAACATTTACCCTCCAAGTTCTAGCAACGGCACCTGGACTCACCTCCGTCATTTATGTAATTTATATTAACCAACTCAAAGGGCTGCCGCTATATTTATTCTTTCCTTCCAAAGTAAATTGATGTCATAAACTTTAAGCGTAATTCTGATCAATCATATTTACGAAGCTACAGTTAATTAACCATTGACCAGATAGGGTAAAATTAATTTGTACTTTATCCAAATTTTTAAGTTCTTTTAATATAAGTTATTTATTCTTTTGTGGGTGTTTTATTTAACCATAACTCGTAACTTACAACCCCTAAGTTATCGCACAGTGGTCAGAAGATGAAATTTCGACCCCTTAGGGCAATTAGTGATATACGGGTTTGAATCAACCCCTTTATCACACAAACGTGGCAGCACGTAAAACTGGTAACCAGGGGGTTGGGAAAACAACCCCTTGGTTATACCAACGTTAATGATTATATCACCTGGCTTAACTCAGTACATCACAATATCAAATATACAATATACAACCAGATTCGAATTTGTTTAGGAAACGTCGAGAACAATTGCAAAAAATTAATTGATAGCTGTTTGAATTTTGTTCTCCATTTCAAACACTGTTTTAATTACAATAAAAGTATTTTTACCTGTTGAAAAGTATTGCATGTTATTGCTATAGTGCCCAAGTGCAGATACAAGTATTTGCAGCAGTGTCCGCAGCCTAAAAATTATAAATTTCTCCACCCGATCTTCGAGGTTGATGGGAAGGCGAGCACGTCAAAATTTGAGGCCCATCTACGAGCGAATAAAGCATCCAGAGCAAGAGGTCACCAACCCAGGAGATTAGCAGAGCGTGCAGGAGTATCCTGAGAGAAGGTGGCAGCCAGGGCAGCATCTCCAGCCGAGCCAAGCCACGGCACAACCCAGTGCAGCTTCGTTCCAAATCGACCAGATTTTACAAGGTAAGAAACTAGCCTAAAAGTTATGGATCACAGCTGGGAAACGCATTCAAACGAGAGATTAAACCTTCCCGACGACGTCCAGCGTATTTCCAAAGGCCCATTTGCTTTGGTTTACTCAGAATTGGCGTGGCTTGGGTAAATTCTGTAGATTTGGCGATAGGGACGCCGCCGAGAAACAAAAGCCAGAAGTGACGTAGCTTAATTGCAAACGGGAAAAATTCAAATGAGTTATCTAATGCATTTTTCACGATATTTCCTCCAGTTTTAAGATATTCAAATGCGCACTCTTGCATCGCCATAATTATTTGTGTCATCTGCCAAATTGAGGATTTTTGACCTACCTAACCGCAGGTTGAACTAACAACTTTGTATTGAGACAGATAATTTCAGATCAAATTTGAAATAGTCCGATTCTGATCCCACTTGACTGAGTTTCAAATTTTTGGATGAGCTAGTCCATTGAATTTGCAGTTGAATAAAATATTAAAAGGGCATACAACCATTTACTTTGTAGTAAATATTACATTGCATTTTAATCAGACAAGCCAGTTATAGAGACAATTTCATTGCATATTAATGGCGCCCAACGTGGGGCAAAAGTGAATTTATAATTAAATTAAATATTGTCCCATTCAAAACGTGTCGGTAAATTTTACAATTAAAATAACACTTGCAGTCGATAAAGAACAGGCATAAATTGTGTAATTAATAAAAGCATTTATGCACAGCATATTTAGGTGTCACACTTTTTAAAAAGATTGTGTGGGTAAAATATTGTCTGTAAGTACAAGCGCTCTGATTTGAAGAAAATTTACAAGAAATTAGACAACATGGCAGAACTAACATTAACCAAACAGCAGCGTGAAAAGTTGATGGAAATGTTGCAAGAAATGGAAAAGAAGGCAGAAGAACGAGACAATAAAATGAGAAAAGAATCAGAAGAATGTGAAAATAGAATGAAACTCGAAGCAGAAGAACGTAAAAGTCAGAAGAACGTGAAAATAGAAGAAAAATCGAAGCAGAAGAACGTAAAAATTGAAGGAGAATCGAAGCGGAAGAATGGAATAAAACGAAAATCGAAGCAGAAAAACGTGAAAATAGAAGGAGAATCGAAGAGGAAGAAAATGAGAATCGAAGCAGAAGAAAGTGAAAGAAAATGGTTAGAGTTGAGTAGTAGAATTACTGGGAGGACAATAGATTCAATAAGGGAAGAGATTGAAGAAAAGACAGAAAAGAAGGCAAAAAGAGGCCGAGGAGAAAGAAAACAGTTTAAAGGAAGATGTAAATGAGACCAAATTAGAAGTTATATTTCGGAAAAATACAGTTGAAAACGAATTAATTTTGGAAGAATCAATCAAAGGCTTGAAAGAGGTTTCTAAAAAAGTCAATAAATGAATACAGAAAAATGAGGACAACGAAAAAGAAGTGAATCCAAAAGCTACGTATCAAAATTATAGTAAGAGGAAATTGGGAGACACATTTGGAAATAGTTTTAGGCAAAACAGAAATAATAATAATTACAATAAGCAAACAAGAAGGTTATTATAACAATAATAACAATAGTAATTATATAAGAAGAAATTTTAATAATAACAATTGGAATCAAAATAGACAGAACTTTAATATGGGGGATAATCAGAGAAGAAATTACGATGACCTAATTGATGAAAGGAACAAGAGAGTATGCCAGGAGTTGGACAATAACCAACCACAAAATAGACAGTACGTAAACACCATATTTGTTGAGCGAGGAGAGGATAACCGAAATGATTTGAACAGCATAGAAAGAGTAGAGGTGCATGAGGAGCCCTCGATGGATAAAAAAACCTCAATTTTTGTACATATTGTAGATAAACAAACCGCTAACTTTGCCATCGCCTACGACAAAACGGGGGAATTTTTATTATAAGAAAGCGAAGATGAAGTTACAAGCTCATGTTTACCATTTATTAAATTACAATTGTTAGATCAAGAATATTATGCGCTAATTGATAGCGGAGCAATGGCTTCATTAATATAAGAAGAAGTCCTAACTAATCATCTAAATGTTTTACAAAGTAATATCATTAAAGTAAAAAACATCGATTTATTGTCTGCAACAAGGAAGAAGATCTCTACTACAAGTAAAGTATTGGCAATCAAGATCAGTATAAATGGAAAAGAATATGATGTCCGATTTTACATAGTATCTGCTTTAAATGTTAAATTTGTGATAGGTGTCGATATTATTCAGCAAGTTGGAATTACAATAGATGGAATGCAAAAGTGCATCCAAATAAATGAAATAATAAGGCCTTGGTCTGTTTCCGGGTATGAGGATCAAGAGCGTGAAAATTTTTGCCTAGCTAAAATGAAAGCAGGAGACGATAACATTTGTTGCCTAGCCAAGAGTGCAGGAGACGAAATAATAATAAATAATTGTACGATCATAGGAGGAATGCTGGATGATGAACAGATAGGGAATGATTACTTACAATATAAAGGCAGAGTTATGGATATAATAGAGAAGAATAAGGAGATAATAAATCAGAAAATAGGACAAGCAACTAAATATGGCCATAGACTTGTTTTGACGAAACGATGGGTTTCAAGAGTAAAACTTATACAATACCGTTTGCACAGCGCGAAAAAGTGAAACATGAGTTACAGAAGATGTTAGACGATGATGTGATAGAGCATCCAAAAACGAACTTCGTTAATCCGATGCTGATGGTAAAGAAGAAGAAGGTAGCCGTAGCTTATGAGTGAATCAAAACAGAATTAGAGAAATAACACTAGAGGTGGCAGAACGAGTGAAGAAGTAGGAAGCGGAAGAACCACCAAAAAGTTCTTCCCAAAGGCAGCAAGAAGAGATGAAGCAGCAAATAAGATGAAACAAGCCGCCATGACCATCTTCACAGGGCATGGGCACTTCAACAGCCACCTTAAGAGAATAGGGAAAACGCGGATTGCGCCAGATGTAGGGGAGAGACAGACGATCCGGAACACAGAATTTACACTTGCCCAGAATTCAAAGAATAAAGGCACACAATACAGGCATTAATTGGAGAGCGGCCAGTTACAATGCAGGAACTGGGGGACACGGCTACCGACCAGGACACTTTTGCGGAAACGCTTGCAATTTTCGCCAGGAAACAAAACCCAACTAATATTTAACAGAAAAACTCAACGGCAACACACAATTAGATTATGAAATTAGGCTTAATGAACACACTAGAGGATAAACAACAATATAGCAAAAGCAAGGAGACTTTACATGAGGTCGTAATTGTATTGAAAAAATTTAAAAAGTCGAATATATACCTTGTATTTATAATGATCCTAACTATCTACCGCTATCGTACATTGATTGTTGGTTTGTTAAACACCACGACGGCCACATGCACATTCTCTTTGCTTTTGCAATGGTCCTAGTAGCCTGCCGCAATCTGTATAGAATTAAGTTAGCTAGGTAGTAGATTTAAGCTGGTATGTAATTAATTTCTAGGTTAACTTTTCCCGTGTTTTTTTTGTTGTTGGCATCGCTGGCATAAAGCCAGCCAAATTTCACAATGGACACATATTTTTTCTAACGGACATTTGTTTCCCGCCAATTTTGCACGTGTTAGTTTTGCACGTGTTAGTAACGTATTTTGGTCCAAATTCCCGCCAAACAGACAGGTGTTTTTGTAACGGTCAGTTGGTGGGAATTTGACCCCAATAGGGAAGAATCACTGTTTCTCAAAATGAAAAATAAGTATTGTTTAATTAAGGTAAAAAATGTGTTTAGTGTATGTCTTATAAGGTTAAAAAAAATTTAGCAACTCCTGGGAGCCCTAAATAATTAATTAAAAATTAAATTTTTATGGTCCCTTCCGACCACAAGCCGAACATTCCCGATTGTCGGGACTACGTCATAACATTTGCCGGGTACGCAGGTCGCGCTTTAACTGCACTGGTAAACATTGTTGTTCCGTATCTTAGAGGCAGCACGTGTTTAACTGTTTCCTACAAAACGATTTATTTGTGTTATAATGGCGTCCAACGATATTCTTTTTGTTAAAGCACAAAGTGACAATCTACCAAATGTAGATTTATACATGGTTATGCAATTTATTGCAGCGAATGATTGTTATAATGCAGCTGAAATACGAGGTGTCAAGGCTTTGAAGTAAGTACTACCCACCTATTTAGTATTTAAACTTAGTTGATGGTATTAGTATTATTGGTTAAATATAAATGTATTTGTTACTTATATTTCATTAAATTTCAGTTCCATGCGAAAGGATTGTCAACTCCGCAGTTGGATATGTGCAGTTGCAACGTCGAGGAGATTTATGTATAGTAAAGGGCCAAATTTTCCCTGAGCATAAAATTAAATCTAAAAATTACCACATATGCATGGAAGTCGATGAAACAAAGGAAGACATTTTATCTGTTACATGCCAGGACTGTGCAGCTGCAGCAGGTATGTGTAAACGACCATATAAATATTCAGAAAAATACAAATTTCATTAGGAACTTTCTAATAAAAAATGTAAAAATAGTTTTCATAGCTAAGAACCCTTCAATTACATGCCTAGGTATAATTAGGTAATTTAAGTATGTAATTAGGTAATTAATATTACAAATGGCCGTTCATTATCTTTCTAAAGGAATTCCACAAAATAAGGTTGTCACTTTCACCACAGTAAAATCAAGATTGTATGATTAAACCGATTACACAATTTTTATTGTGCTTGTCCCGAGCTTATACCTAAATTCAAATACTAAGAATAAAGTACATGATGGTTCGAAAATTAATATTGATGTTTGTTCAAAATATTTATTGAAAAATATATAAATGTAATATTGCAAGACAGATAAGTACCTACTTATGTAGTACAGTATGCCAGTGTACCTTATGAACAATTCGCTTTATTCTTAGCTGAATTTAAACATACTATAATTGATAACTCTATGATTCATAAATGTAAAAAGTGTGTTCTTTCAAGGTGGCTGCAATGTGGGTGCATGAAAAAAGCAGCCTGCCGGCTTCAACCGAAGTTGAATGTTACTGGAAGAAGCCGAAACTATCTGGAGTTGGTAGCACACTGAAGTTTGTAACTTTAAAGGATTTTGGGACTGGAAAATCCTACAATGTTCCTGGAGCCTCCACGTTTGAAGAGGAATTTATTGCTGCAGCACAATCAGTAAACCCCAGACCAAACTCCCAGTGCCTGAAATATTTTGAAGAACCTGACAAACTTAGAAAATTAAGCATGCATCAGTTGTTTTTATTTGTTAAGAAACAAGTGGTTTATTCAGATTTTTTAATGTATGCTTCTACTGTACTGGAAGATCATCTCTGCAGTGAAGGAGAAAAGGCTACCAGAACGCAGGCTGACAGCGAATTGTGGCACGAGTTGCGCTATGGTCGTATTACAGCTGCTAAGCTGTATGCTGCAGCTCACTGTAAAACGGCAGAGGGAACGCTTGTTGAGCAAATATTAGGGACATCAAAATTGAAGCCCACTAGGTTTATGATAAGGGGCCAAGTATTAGAATCTGAAGTGTTACAAGAACTGCAACATAATTTGCAAACAAGTTTCCAACGGGTAGGGTTACTCGTAACAGCCGAACATCCAGAACTAGGTGCTTCGCCTGATGCAGTCGGTGATGATTGTGTCGTGGAAATTAAGTGCCCCGGTAGTGACAAGAGTTTTAAAAGTTATATATTGCAAAATAATCAAATTGCATCTAAACACATGTTAGGTCATTTTGGTATTTTAAATAGCCGCCTGGGCTTTGGGGCAGCGTGCCCGTATGCTAAGCCCTTTTAGTTCTTTATTTGGCTCCAACGCCTAATTCTAGAATCACGATGTCGCACATATTTAGCTCCAAAAGCAGTATTTTTCGTCGGTTGGAGCTCCCCTCTGATGGCGTTTTTCCGAATTCCGAATCTCCTAGAAAGCACGCCGTCGAGGCGTGATGCCATTGGTGCCGGCATTAACTTGTTTCGTTTTATCGCCCCGCGATTGGCTGCCAAGGTTTAGTCACGTGGGGACGCGACCAAGGTGACCTTTGCCAACGCTTCCCTCTGGGCAGTTGTCCGGAGCCCGTTGCAAAGAACGCTCGTGTGGTGGTTGTGAGTCGGAGTTTTTCGAATTGTCTTCGGCGTAGCGTGGGTGTTTGGAGCCCAGTTCCTGCTTCCGTAAGTAAGGGGTCGTGCCCCCTTCATCTCGACCTACGAGGATCTGTTCCGCAGAACGAAAGTGGCCCATTTTTCGTCGTCCCGTTGTACGCGTCCTGGACGCGTCTCACGTCGCCATTAAGGCGGTTGTGCACTCATCCCTACAGCCGTTGTAACATCGAAGGTATCTGCCACCTACGACTGCAGCCTGTCGCAACTCAACTGTACCAGGCTCCCTCGCCGCCTACGCATTAAGGTATGTGTCTTTAACCTGATTACCGCTGTGATCGCGAGTGCTAATTTAATCTTCGCTGTCCGCTGCATAAGGCGTCGCGCCAGCATATTGGTGCATTCCTTCAGAATTGCAGACTGTCCATATCTCGAGTGCTAATTTAATCTTCGCTGTCCGCTGCTTAAGGCGTCGCGCCAGCATATTGGTGCATTCCTTCAGAATTGCAGACTGTCCATATCGCGAGTGCTAATTCAATCTTCGCTGTCCGCTGCATAAGGCGACGCGCCAGCATATTTGTACTCATTACTACTCATTACTGTTCATTATTGTTCACTACTGTTCAACATCTGTCGCTAAGTTTAGAGCGCGCGTGCCAGCTGGTGCCCTTAATTATAGTCTAAGTATAGATATAGGGCGACGCACTCTGCCGCCCCATTGTAACCCGAAGTTCAATACATGATTGGTTAGTTAAGGGATTTATTGTTTTGTTTCGACTTGTGCATGTTCTGTTACAGATAGACGCCCCCTTCATTGTACTGATTCTTGTACGACGGAACGAGGGAGCTTTGAGCGTGCAGGTGGGTGAGACAGCTGCGTAGTCGCGGTCGGATTGACACCTAATTACAATCCTTGCATAAGGCAATCCCGAAATTGTTATTTGACCTTGCAACTCTTGAGTAACCCTATTGGCGGAGTATTTTGCATGCTTCGCTCCCGTCTAACCGTCCAGGCCCGGTTAGCCGGGTTAAGACAGGCTTGGTGGCGCCCTCATGATTTCGACATACCCTGTATATATTATGCCACCACACGCTTGCCCAGAACGTATCGTGTGACTCACGCCCGACTCCCTGAGCGTCCCAGCCGTGGCCCTTTTAGCCTATTTCGAACCGATTTCAGGGCAAGTGTGCCAGTTTTTCAGGACTGATTCCGTGGTGCGATGCTCACCTTGGGTGGGTGTCGTAAAGTTCTTTTAATACCGTAACACACAAAGCGCAACTTCAGTTGCAGATGATGATTTTTAAAAAGAATAAGGGAATTTTTTGTGTAGCCGATCCCAATTTTGAACAGAATAAAAAAAATCATGTAATTGAGGAAGATCATGATGCAGCGTATATTGCAGGTATTGTGGCTAAAGCTAAAAAAAATTGGAAAGAATCTGTATATCCAGTTCTTTTAAAGAGTGTTAAATAATTGAATTCTGAGCACATTACTTTTTTTATTGTTTAAATTATAGTTTAAGTTATATTTTTTATATTTGTAGGTTTGTAATAAATAAGTGTCTTTATCAAATTTTCTTGTTTTATTTTCTATTAATATTTATTTACATGTTATATCTTTATTAATGCACCTTGCAAATTAATTAAAGCTGAAGCAATTATAACTATGTTATCCATATGTACAATAATTTTATTATTAATGCAAGAATGTGGTTTCAATATTTTAAACTCCCTTAATCTTCTAATAACCCTTTCGATGTGGATCCTTAAAGCAGCTATTCTTTTTGTTTGCATCACCTCTTCTTTTGTGCTTTTTAATCCAGCTGCAACACTAGGTGGTCTAACTAATGTACAGTTGAGAGGTTGTAGAATTACATCCATTCTTTTAAAACCTCGATCAGCCATTACAGAACAACCTTGAGGCAGGATATTTAAGTATCCACAATGTTCCACTATGACCATGTCAGAAGTTCGGCCACCAGATACATAATTCACTAAGCCATCTGGTGAAGAAGATATTAAATATTTTAAAGTGTTTGCTTTTTTATATTCAGACCAAGTGCAACTTTGTTTTATAGGATCGGTTGGTTTTTCAATTTCAATTTCAAAGCAATCGATTATACTTTGGACATTGCTATAACGGCTTCTAAATGCAATTGGAAGATTTTTCTGGATATCATCCGAATGATGCCAAATAATTAATCTTTTTAAGCACTTGGCAATTGGATCAACTGTTGTGTTAAAATATTTGCCGGCAACACTTTTTGATATTCCAAAATCGTCTGCTAGCTGTTGGAATGGTAAATTGGTTCTAATTTTTTTTAACGTAACGAAAATATGAACCTCTGTACATTTTATATTTCTTAATAATAAATTTACTAAAAAATAAACATCCTCTGGTATGCCTAAATAGAATAAACTTTTTTTCTACACATATACGTTGATCCATCAGCTAACTTCTTCCTGTAATTTTCATCTACAACATCAGTACTATCCCAAGAAACATCGCTGTTTGTAGAACTTACAGAGAACCCTGACATAGTTACGGACACATCACTAGAGGTATCGCTTGCTGAAATATACGTGTTGAGACAAAACTCTGTATCGAATGGTGCATTACACAGAAGTGGTGAATATTTTATAGGAGAAGAAGCAGTTGAGGCGTATTTAATTTCCCTTTTTGTTAAAAGATCACACTGAACAAATTTACTTCTAAACTTGGGTGTACACTGTATGCCAACACTTTGCGAACAACTTGACTTGACATGTGGCTCTTTTAACACTATATTATTGGAAAAGTTGCACAATGCAGTTGCTGCTTCTGTGTCTTCTAAAGTATATTGTGGGGTTTCTTCAGGTACAGGAAAGTTGCACAATATATTTCCAGCTTCTGAGACTTGCGGTTGGGTTTCCGAATGGTTTGTCGTAGCTAGCACGGATTCGACCAACTTTCGTCTAGCTCGTTTTATGGACGTAGACCGCTCTGATTTTGGCTGTGTTCGTTTTTTGTCAGGCTGGCATTTAAATATATGTGGTACTACAGTGGATTTGATGCGAATGGGACCTCTTGCGTATTTGAATTTAATATAATTTTCAACGTCTTCTTCTAGCTAAAATGTATTTTGTTCAACGTTTCACATTCCATGATCATAAAAAGGGCAGGCATACTTACGTTGAAATGATCTTCACACAAATAGGCTACAGTTTGGTTAGACAAATCTGTTGGTGTTCGCCTAATTGCTATAAGCCATGCTTGTCTTCTTTTTATGTTTTTTTCATTGCCCCCTGGTAATGTAATAAATACTTTTGTTGGGGTTGTCACCGTTGTGTTGTTGCACATGGGCACAATGCAGTATTTGTAAGCTATTTTTGCCATAGGTACTTATTAACAAAAGCGAAATAGTTGGATTGCACGCTTTTACACAGTAACAGGTAAGTCAGAGGATGCACTGACGTCAGAGCCGCGGCCATTTGTAATTCTGATGTCATACACGTGCTGTAGATTTTTGAATATTGGTCATTTTAAATAATTTATATTGAAGTAAATAAACAACAGATAAATTTTTTAGTTAGCAATGTGGTACTTTGAACTGTTGTAGAATGCATATAAATTTTTTTTGAGCCTACCCTATTGCTCCAACGGGCAAAAATTACGTCATGAGACATATATGATCCAATTAAGACTAGCCAAAGACTAGGGGTGTATTCAACCCTCCAGAATATATATAAGCTTATTCGCAACCTTTAGATGAGGCTGTTCTGTTTTAACTCCATTAACTTGTGTTTACTTTGTTGTTGAAAAATTGACGACGGAGTGTAGCGTCGCAAATAAAAGACTTGTTTTTCTAAGTGTTGTTTGTTTCTACGCGAGTTAAATGTAATAGGCTACATAAGCTTACCTGATCAAACAAGCGTCTGAACCATTCCGAGGGGCACACCTGTTGATCGAGATCGCGGCTATAGGAAGTTGATTTGGCGCCGGCGCACAGCAGCGAGCAGGACCGGACTTCGTAATTGGTAACGTTCTGTGAATTATTGTCGCTACATGAATTAAGAGCAAACAAATTTTGGTTTTAATGCCGTTACACACGTGTAAGGAATGATTTGAGACTAAGATTACGTCAAAGCAATCATCCCTTTGATCATTGACCCCTAGGAATCCGCGGTGGAAATTTAATTTTGTGATATACAAGTTTTGTGTAAATCTCTATAACCCTGAGAATATTTCATTTCAAATTGAGTCACATGTAGATTATTTAGGAAACAAAAGAAAAGAGCTGTTTGTGGTATGCCAAGGCTGCGCTTCATAAGATAAACAATTGCAGGTAAGATGTAAAATTCATTTACGCATTCCCCTATGTGCAAGGGCTTGCTAAACAATTAATTAGCAGTGGGTTTGTACAGACGGGATATCACGGCAACTTTTTGGCGCCCAAGAACGTGATGCATTAGGTCTGAGGGCTATTTTTTATAGAAAAATATTAAAAATGAATAGTGAATATCAGTTGAGCTCAATAATATGGAAGATAAAGTAGAACAAAGTAGTAGGGGAAAATAGGAAACTGCAGGTAGAAACAGAAAAGTTAGAAACAGTACAGTCAGAGCAACGAAGCATGAGGGGCGAGAGGACGACATAAAGAGAATGTTGAGGGAAATGAGTCAAAATATAAATGGTATAAATAGTAAGATAGAAAAATTAGGTCAGGATATTAAACAGTAAATACAGCAAAGTGATAAGAAAAGGGAAGAATTTGAACTTAAAGCCCAGGAAAAGTGGGAAACAATACAATAACAGTTTTTAGAAAGTACTGACAAGATAGAAAATCTTGAAATCAGATTAGACCAGGAGCAAGTTTTAATAGAAGTAAAAATAAACACAAGATGCAAACGACTTGAAGGAAAAATAAATCAGGAAGTGTGTCAAATAGAAAACTTGCAGGTGAATAATAGTCCCGAATATAACATGGGAGTAGGACCCATCATAATTGGTGGTACCACAAATAGCGTGAATATTAATTTTATGGCCATAACGATAAGACACACCCGAACACATTCATTAAAAATTTGCAGTTGCACATACATACTTTAAGAAAGCTATTAAGACAAAACTATAAAAGGATAACTGAAATAAATTGCATAAAATCTGTATTAAAAGATGACGCAGGTACGTGGTTCGAAATTCTCGAGAACCAATGTTACGATTTTGATCAGTTTAAAGAAATGTTCTTGGTCTGTGGTCTACGTGAACAAGAAATGGTTAAATTAGAAATAATAGAGGCTAAATATAGCAAGCAACATATTTATAATACTAGGGAACAATACCTACATCAAAAATTTAACCTCTATAAGCAATTAGAACCCAGAATAGAGGAATCAAAATTAATCAGACAATTGGCAGCACATTTAGATGACGAGATAAGGGGAAAAGTTAAAACGGAGGATATACGCACGTTCCAACGGTTTGTTAATCTCGTTAGAAAATATGACATGTGGGACGAGATTAAAAATAGACAAAATACATTAGGGAACCAGAGGAGTAGAGCAGGTAATCAGGAGAGTAGGATACAGGAGGACATGAATCAAAACAACAGTCAGGGACAGTATGGGAATAGGTGTAATGACCCAAGAAGGTTCAATTGGGGTTTTAACCGAGGATATAATCATAATTACACCAACCAGCAGCAAAGTGGTACAAATAATCAGAGAGCAGGTTTTAATCAACAAGATACGGCTCACAATAATGTTAACGAGGAAAGAAATAATGTAGGTCAGTAGGCGCAAGGAAGTAATAATGAAACGGCTCCCTATTGTAGGATGCCACAGTTCTACTACAATAACAGGCATCAAAATGCTCAACAATATCAGGCCAACAATAATGAGCACCAAACAGTCAATATAAATCATTGCGGTCGAGGCTAGTGTAGCTTCGACTTCGGCCAAAGCACACAATTTTTGTTAACGTGTACTACCCAAAATATATACTACTCGTCCCAAAGAATTTATTGAAGAAGGTGGTACATTAAAAGAAAATTTAAATCACAAACAATTCAATTATTCAGAATTTTACCTTTCATACAAGTTCTTATAAATAATCAAGTGGCGACAGCATTGGTTGATACTGGTGCTGAGTTATCATTAATAAGTGAAAATTTTGTTAAAAACTACGTACAACTTAAAAACAACATTATTCCAATAAAAAAATTATTTCTCGTATCAGCAACCAAAAAGAAATTTTCAACCGTTAATAAGAAACTAGTAATTGATATAACGCTTTGTGACACAGCAATCCCGTTGGAAATGTTAGTGGTGCCTGATTTATCAGTTGATTTAGTAATTGGTATAAATTCACTAACTGCACATAGCGCTTTCATTAATGTGGAAAAGAAGGAAATTAGTATGGTAGGACGAACAGTTAGTTGGATGCAGGAAAATCAGGATATAGAAGACGTCAACATAAATTACATAAAACCGGAACATTTTGAGCAACCAGCATGGGGGATTATAAAAGTATAGAATTAGACTGACCTGTAGAACATACGGAAAAAGTAGAAAGGATGTTGGAAAAGAACATTACCTTATTTAACGAAGAAAATAGAGTGGCCGTCGGTTATGAACATTGGTTACAGGTAAAAGATTAATCGGTGTAAAACTTACCCAGTCCCATACAAGTACAGGAAAAGAGTAAATAGGGAAATACAGAACATGTTGGAAAAGGGTATAATTGTTTGTTACGCATTTCATTAATCCAATTGTAGTAAGGAAAAAGAACAATAGCCTCAGAATGTGCCTTGACGCAAGGAAGATTAATGAAAGGACTTGGCTTCAGTTTGAAACACCACAAAATATAGACTCGTTGATAGGAAGATTAGGGAATAAATCTGTATTTACTAAGCTGGTCTTGAAGAACTCCTTTTGGCTGATTCCGCTGGAGAAAAATTCACGCAAGTACACGGGTTTCAGTGTTGATGGAAACGTCTATCAGTTTAGGACCGGACCGTTTGGACTAAACACATCATCAGCAGCATTAGTGAGGGCACTCCAGAGTATACTAAACAAATTCGAAGACTTTTGTATACACTATGTCGATGACATGTTGATATTTAGCCAAGATTTTGAAAGGCACTTCGAACATATCAGTATAATCCCGGGAGAATTTAACCGAAATGGCTTAAAGCTCAATCTGCAGAAGTGCGAATTTCGAAAAACAGAGGTGAAGAAATTTTTAGGATATGTTATTAACACCAAAGGGTAGCCATCGACAAGGATAGGTTGCAACTGATAAAACAGTACCCAAGACCACATAACCTAAAAACGTTGCGGGGATTCATAGGGATGATATGATACTATCCGAAGTTCGTACCCAACCTTTCTACTAAACTAGTCAGTTTATTCGAGCTACTGAAGAAGGGAGTAAAATGGAGTTGGACACAACATCGACAAGAAGTGTTTAACGAGTTAAAGGAAACATTTTACAACAATGTTGTCATTTTTGACCCAGAGTACAGTATTCCGTTCACGTTAAGAACCGATACATCAGACAACGCGATCGCAGGGGAATTAATACAGGTGCAGAACGGCATAGAATACCCAATATGTTTCTTATCAAGGGTACTACGAGCACACGAACTGAACTACACCATATCGGAGAAGGAGATGATGGCGATATTTTCGGTCAACTGTTTGAAATTTTATTTAACAGGAAACCATTTCACCACCAAATCTGACCATTCGGCATTGCAGCACATCATGAAAATCAGATTTACCAACAGCAGGATCTATAGATGGTCGCTGGCCACCTACCGACCAGTTTCTAAAAACCTTCTAAACACATTCTGAACAGTAGAACGTTTCATGTTCAGTTGCCGAGCTACAGATCGCTAACTGTTACCAGCTTGAAGCAGAGCAACAGCTTGAGCTGCAATTTCAGGAGATGTATTCATACTTTCACTAATTTTAATACTGTTGGAATCAAACTTGACAGATACCATGCAAAAAAATTGCACGTGCCGCGCATTCAACTGTTTCATAGCACTCTTGAAACAATACATTGTTTAAAGCTGCAAACCATCCCACATATGGCACTACTGATAAAAGAAAGCTGAGGATCTCTTGATAGTTGGTGACAATATGTTTTTAATCAAATTAATTAAGCAGTATTTTTTCTTTTGATACGAGTGATTAGTTAGTATTGTACAGAGTGTCCCATTTTCGACACTTTTATAGGGTATCTCCGTAATTGTTAGTGCTATCAAAAAAGCAATATAGGCGTCATGTGCTCTTTTTGGGTCACACTTAAAATGGTAAAATCAAAATTTGCAAATTATCGCTCGCTTAAGAGATACGGGGGAAAATAAAAAAATTGTCAATTTCAGAATGACCCTATATTTTCTTAGTTAAAAGAGATACAGAAAAATCTTTTAAAGAAAAGTTTCTTTATAATGAATGTTGGATAATCTGCCATTTTCAGAATAAGTATACGGGGTCAGGTAAAAAAGTTATCGGACCTAACCTCTTTTTTTTTAATGGAACACCCTGTATTTTAATCTAAAAAGATAGCATATTAAATTCTCTTTTCAAATATAGAACACACCGTGGATGATATTGGTTTTCTATGCGATTTATTTACACTTTATTACTTTAAACCACAGTAGGCTACGAAACAAAAGCTAATATCCTAGAAACAAAACTATGTTGACATTCTAGTTGTTATTAACATTTAATGTCGATTTCATTTTTACATATTCGTTTGTGAAAATGACTTATCAACATTTCGAAAAATTTGATATGATATCAGTTTACATTGAAACTGGAAAAAATGAAGAAATGGCGCAAAATTTATATATTGTTCGCTATCCGGAAAGACGGCAACCATTTAAGGACATATTCCTACGACTGGAACATAATTTAAAAACATACGGCTCTTTTACGAAGCCGAGATCAAAAACTTATAATAAAGAAAACAAGGAAAATGAAGAAATAAGCGTATTAGGATTGGTCGAGGCCCATAATCAGGTAAGAATGGTATATCCTGTGATAGCTTTGAATAGTAGTAGCTCAACTTTTATTGAAGTGAAAACTCCTTTAGGCGAGTTTAGCACTTTTTGTGGGTATTGAATGACACTGAGCAGTCAGACTCGGCTATGCAACGCTCATGATGCAGTCGGGAAAAAAATCCAAATGCTAAAATATGACCAAATGCAGTGTATTTGCTTTTTATGGATCGATTCTTTTATCGTCTTGAATTTGAGATTTGCGGACGTTCGATTGTGAAAGGTTAATAGGGAATCTCGTCTTGGTGAAGTTTTCACTTCTGTTTTGTCGTCTTAAGCACACACTCTAATTTTATTCTCTAAAATCACTTTGAAATTTTAGGAACAAAAATCTGCCTCCGTTAGAAAAATAGAGACTGAAACTGGAATTTCAAAATCTAAGGCGCACAGAATTTTGACGTGCAATAAATATTTTCCCTATGTTAATATTACCCAATATTTGCACCCTGGTGATGATGTGAGAAGATTGGAATTTTGTCACTGGTTTTTAAATAAATCTAACGAGGATCATTCTTTTCACAAAAAAATTATTTGGTCTGATGGAATGTCGAATAACAAGTTGCGGTATTCTTAACCGACATAATGAAAGACATTGGAACTCCACAAATATCTACATGGTACGACCACAGAAGAAACTAAATCAGAAGTTGCACTCAACGTCGGTAGCTTTGATGTCGGCGGCGCAAAATTGGACGTTGCGCAACTTCCACGCGCAACATTTACGTTGTCGATAAAGCGCCATAATTTGAAATTGAACCTGTGAAACGACTCCTGTTAATAATTAACCAACATAATCTATCATTGAAAATATCGGTTAAAAACCTTAAATGAGTAGGTTCTTACACTATTTTTATTTCTGAACCATCTCAACCGGCCTAATATAAGCGGCAGATAAAGAACTAAATATTTATCTGTTTTACTGAGCTTATAGGTTATTCTCAATTATGCATTTGTCTATTGAAATTAAGGTTATGCAATTTATGTCTATGGTCAATTTTTATTTGCGAGGACGTAAAAAATGTAGCTAAAAGTAGACAATCTCAATCGGGTAAACATTGATAATTTTCCGCCATCCGCGTTTCAAAATTTTTCCATATTTAGAAAAAAGAAAATTCTTAATGAGAATGGTGACACTCAGACTCATTGATACGTTTTTTAATATTGGCAGTGTAATTCGTTACAGCCATTCGAATCCAATTGTTCAAATGTTCGTCTGTAAATCGGTTACGGTATTTGCTCTTTATCACTTTCATATTGAAGAAAAAAGATTATTCACACAAATAGGTTGAACTGAATAACACTTTTACTTTTAAGGCAACCCAAACTAAAACTGGATATTTTGTCTCTCTACTCAACCATCGGACCTCAGAGTGAAGAAGTAAATCCCCGTATTGACAGTCGAGTTTATCGGTCAGTACATACTTTGAATAATCTTCTCAGTAACGACTTGAGTTCTTACCTTGTTCACAATTTTTTTGACGGGTTGGCGATTGCTGTCCTAGTAGTTACTCAAATATAATTTAAAAAAAAAACAAACTCTAAAAAATATAATAAAAACAAACAAACAAATCTAATAATTATATTTTAATACAAAAATTCTTGACATTTTACTCACATTATAATTAGTACTAAATAATAAACTACTCAGAAAATCTCAACAAAATAAATGACGTGATTCAAAACCTGAATGTCAACGATGCCTTTGCGATTCAAGAAGCAAAGGAAGCATTGTCCTGTATACAACAATTAGTTCACATTTGGCCTATATTACCCTAAATTTTGGAAACATTCCAGTCGTATTAACAAGATTGGAAGCATAGGGCTTGTCTCTTGTCGAAGTGGAAGGAAAAACTTTAGGCAAAGTACCGGGAGATGCAGGTGAAATAATAGCATCGAAATGTTTGCCAACCGTTTAAAAATTTCATAGTTTTTGTTATATCCCTACCAACACCATTGAAAATCTTTATGTTTTTAAATGAATTTTTCATATCTTCAAGAAAAGTTTTTTGTTGACTATTTCCCACAAAAGGTCTATTAAAATCCTTAGCTGAATATCGACTTGAATTTAATATATCAAACACTTTATCAATATCTGCAACAAACTTTGCTGTAGCCATCGCTGCTTGTGGTAAATAGGCAAACGAAATAAGTGTTTCTAGCCCTGTCGCTACAGATGCACTAAGTAACTGGGCTGCTAATGATACATTCATTTTTTGAAATTGTATTGGATCCAAATGAGCATGTGATAATTTGGGTACTATTCTAAATGACATTTCCTTATCCTTATTATACAACATTTCTACATATTTATGATCAATAATATCATTTCCAATTTTAAAAGTGTATTTTAAAAAATTGTTTCTAGTGGATTTCAAAAGATGTGGAGTATCAAACAAATGGTATATTCTATTACCTTCTACTACAAAATAAGGTTTATCTGCAGTTACTCCTGCACCTTTTGAAAACTTTACAAAATTACCACCTTGATCAGTTATCAAAGCACGAACAGTCAATCCAATGTGATGTAATTTTAAAATCGCACTAAAGATAATATCTTGCAAATACTCTACTTCGCAACTATTACTTACAAAGAAAACTACAATTGGTTGTTTCCATTTCTGATGTATGCCTCTAGCCATAAGGGCTAGCACACTGTTTGCGGGTGAATATGATTTTCTGTTGTTATTTTGATGAAAACCAATTACATAATCTTTTGATCTATAATAAAACAAATGTGTTTTTATAGACATCTCATCTGCACATAAAACACAATCCTTTGCTTTATCATTTAACATAGATACTTTTCTGGCAATAATTTCAAAAATGAAATCATTTAAGCCAGACGAGATATCCCACTTCGTGGTTAATCTACAAAGAGTGCTCTTGCTGGGCAGCTTAAATGTTTCTTTTAAAAACCTATATACTGAAGGTCCTAAGAAATAAACAGTTAATGCAAATTGCTTAAACAATTCTGTATATCTGTATCCATTCGGCTTCTTTGATGCAAGCTCCAATTGCATGATGAAAAAGTTTGCCATGCCTGTATTGAATGTTCTCTTGCAAAATGCGATAAAATTATTTTTTGTCTCGTCTTCTGTAATTGATTGTGATACTGGCGAATTTGTTAGGCGAACACATCTTCTTTTAAGGTTGTAAATTTCGGATTTTAAATGCCGCTTCCTTGGAGTCGAACTGCTAAGTTTTGGGAAAGTTTGGGTACCTTCATTAAATGTTATATCTGTAAGAAAAATATTTTAATATGTATAAACCTTTCATGACACTCATAGGTTGCCTTACCTAATTTCGGCAATTTATTAGTTACGTTTATTTCACTTCGTACTGATAAAATAGAAGAACCATCAGGTGTCTCATCTACACAAGAAGTGGAGGCTACATGGATTCCTAAAATAGGATACGTTATGTAAAAAAAACTTAATTTTGATGTTTGTCTCACTAGACAAATACTTGAGTATTGAATACTATTAAATAAGCTTTAAAAAGGAAGAAAGTTGAAAACACAAAATAATTTTTTATCCAATCAGTCGTAGATAAATTAATTAAAATGGGGTACTTGTTTATAGTAAAAGAACTGCAGGTTCATTTAATTTTAAATTCGGTTACCTGACGTACCTTTGAATCCTTGGCCTTCTTTAAACACTGTTGGTTCTGCATTGTCTCGTAATCTTGACCGACACATTCCGCTTAACATATTGTCGTCAAAATGATCACTGCAAACGCGCCTATTATGAAGAGTTTTGTCAGGTTCATTTGTCAACTCAGTTCTTCCAATCGATTCCAACCATCGTTGCCTTCTGTTAAAGAAACAATAGGATCAAGAATTTTAAGGTTGTAAATTTTACATGGTAGCAAAGAGCATCTCTTTGATGGTAGCAATAAAGCATTATGAACAAGATGAAGAACTTATACTGATTTAAAATTTTACGTACTACCAAAGAATAAACACTGTTTATTCTTGGGTACTACACTAAATAGTAAATTGCTTGCAATACCTAACCTACGAATTTACGTACCTCCTGGGATCATTAGGCAAGCGGAAAAACTTCAACTCTGGTTTTATTCTACTATTATTGTTGCAACTGAACACTGCACAGTATTGATAGCCCATTTTATTGCAATAAACAAACAACCAAACCAATTCACCCCGCAAACACAACTTAAGCGGCACGACGCAATTTCAAGCTGTCAGCCACATTACGAATTTCAGAGTCATAACAAACTGCGCCTGGAAGTTGCGCAATGACCAAATTTAACCATACAAATTTACAAGTGCAACTTCTGATTTGGTTTCTTCTGTGGTACGACCTGTTCGTCAACAAGGTCGATTTGGGGTAAATGTAAGTTGTTTTTTATTTCAAAATAAACTGGCGTATCGCTGTTTTGAAGAAATTTAAATGCAGATAGATATCTGGACATACTCCAATCAAACCTTTTCGATATCATTGATGATGTTCCTTTAAATGAAGTAATATAGATTTACTTTCAACAAGATGGCGCCCCTACCCATAACGCTCTTCGAATAAGAGAGTATTTAAATATGTACTCACTTTAGAAACCGTTGGATAGGAACACATGGACCTATAAGGTGGCCACCACGATCTCCGGATCTAACACCTCCAGATTTTTTTCTTTGGGGAGTGTTGGAAAATAATATTTATAAAGAAGTCATCTTAACCCGACAACAACTTGATCAAAGAATTCACGAGGCCTTTGCAGAAATAAAACCATTACACATCATGAATGCCTTAAAATCCGTTCGAAAAAGATGTCAAGAGTGCATTGAAAACAACGGAGGGGCTTTCGAACATTTGCGATGATTCCCGTGATTTTTTCCCTTAATTTTAATCTTTTATTTCGTTTCAAAGTTTCTATAGTTTTTTAGTTTACTTTCTTGTGCCAACTATTTCTTTTACACTTTGTCTGTTAAAATATATTGTGTAATGTCTTTCCAGCTAAAATGTCAACATAGTTTTCTTTCTAGGATATTAGCTTTTGTTTCGTAGCCTACTGTGGTTTAAAGTAATAAAGTTTAAATAAATCGCATAGAAAACCAAGATCATTTACGGTGTGTCCTATTTTTGAAAAGAGAATTTAATATAAAATCTTTTTAGATTAAAATATACAGGATGTTCCATTTAAAAAAATGAGGTTAGGTCCGATAACTTTTTTACTTGACCCCGTATACTTATTCTAAAAACGGCAGATTATTCAACCATTATTATAAAGAAACTTTTATTTTAAATATTTTTCTGTATCTCTTTTAACTAAGAAAATATAAGGTCATTCTGAAATTGACAATTTTCTGATTTTCCCCCGTATCTCTTAAGCGAGCGATAATTTTCAAATTTTGATTTTACCATTTTAAAATTGACCCAAAAAGAGCACATGACGCCTATATTACTTTTTTGATAGCACTAACAATTACGGAGATACCCTATAAAAGTGTCGAAAATGGGACACCCTGTACAAGATGCAGTTAATATTAAAAATAGGTGGCCGAATACTTTTGCTCTCAAGTGTATATTTTTTGTTCTTTGAAGGGATTGTTAATGAAATTGACTATTTTGCAAAATTTTCCGGCAATAATTCCTAAATTTTCCCACATGCCTTGACTTAAATTGAAAATGGCGCTAATATCAAATATAAAAATTACTAACAGCCTAATAGGGATTTCTATAATAACCAACTGAATGTCACTTTTGCATCACGGCAGTTTTCTGAATGGACTATATTTGCAGCTTGCCGACATAATATTTTCGGCAGGTGCAAAGGTCGAAGGTAGTGTACTGCAGTCAGCACCAGAATACGGGACAATGCCGTTACGGAGAAAAGTGTCGGTTTGTACATGCCAGCAAAGCTGATCGGAAGAGCTTCGACCATGTGCTTACAACAAGAATTGGCGAGAACAAGCCAAACTGATCAAATATGCAGGAATTTCAGAAGGGGGCAGTGTACCACCCGAAACTGCAAATATTTGCACAAGGAAACGCAAGATCACACGCCGTTCACCTGTCCTGTATGCTTGGACGTAATCGAGACCGACAATATGGCATGCACAACATGCAATCATGTTTTATGCAGGAGTTGCAGGGGCAGAATAGTGGAGCGCCGAGAATGCATTCCGAGATGGCCTTTGTACCAAAATAATCTTGAATATGAAACCTTCGATTTAAATTAGGGCGAGTTGAAATCTTTATTTTAAGATTGATAGTCTTGTCTGCAGAAGTGCGAATTTCTAAAAACAGAGGTGAAATTTTTAGGATATGTTATTAACACCAAGGGGTAGCCATCGACAAGGATAGGTTGCAACTGATAAAACAGTACCCAAGACCACATAACCTAAAATCAACTAGGCCGATAGTTACCAGCCGGCAAAATAACAACTACAACTTTCGCCAAAAGCTAAGGCGGACCAATTATCCTTCCTCACAGGTGATGTGACCACGAAAAAGTGGCTCTCGGTGATTTCGAATAACATATTAAGACACCTTACCCCAACTCATTTGTATTCAGTAGTGGTTTATTCATAAATGAAGAGTATCCCTACTTTGCTGCAACACAATCTAGCATTTTAAATTGTAATATTTGCGGAAATGGATGTGTTGAGGTGAAATTCCCATACTGTGCTGACAAGTCGGTTAGTGAATTAATTAAAATTAAAAAGACGTGTCTTGGCACAAAACGTGAGGTAAAATTGGACAAAAAGGATCCGTACTTTTTCAAATTCAAATGCAGATGGCTTTAACTAGGACAACATTTCGCTTTTTTGTTATGTGGCGCAGAACATATTTCTTTGTAGAAAGAGTCAATTCTGACGTTAATTTTTGGAACGAAAAAAGTGCTATTGCATTGGAATTCCACAGAAAAGTTGTTCTGCCTGAACTCTATGCAGAGTATTTGAATGAGCCAAAAGAAAAACGACAAATTTAAATGCCATTTATGACAACTGGCCTGTGGCCTAGTGACATCGCCATTGATATGCCATCTGTAACTGTTGGTCCAATCTCCAGTGACATCGTAATGGGAAACGATGATGAGGTTGGTATTTTTGTAAATTATATGTTACAATGTTAAATACCTGTTTTGATTATGGATTGCAGCTGTGGTGTCATTCTAGAAAACCAGATGGCAAAGAAATGGTAAAATGTTCCAACATAAAATGTAGGATAAAATGGTACCATGCACAAGGCTTACAATTAAAAAAAATCCTAAAGGAAAATAATTACATTAACTCTCTTAATGTAATTTATTTCATAATTATACAACTATAGGAGGGCAAACATTTCCGAGTGGACAAGAAACTGTCAATATCTGATCTGCCACAGCAACATCATCCGGATTTTTTTTTTTTGCTAGGAGCATAGGCATCGTTTCGTGAAGAACTGTATATTTTTTGACGAACGCCAATAACGCGTTCTACGTGTATTCTGAAAAAAATATATAATTAAGATAATTATAGTAACAATATATTGCAGCTCTACCCCACGCTTGCTATATCCCTTTGATCGAGCTGTCGTTTCCTTTTCAAAAAAGCAGGCGTAATCACTGTGGCCATATGTCGTCCTACAGTGTTTTATTAAAAAGTCACATTCCACGTTTTGTATCTGTCGCCAACAAGAAAGTGAACGATGATATAGGACGGCTGGAGCGGTTGCTAGGGCAAGCGTAAAATTCGTCGACAGCGGCGGCGACAGGTTCGTCTTCAGCGGCGGCGACAGGTTCGTCGTCAGCGGCTACTTCAATGTGAAATCGACAGTGTGCGGTAGCGCGGAGAAGGATTAATGAGATTCCCACTGTCCTTCACGGGGGCCCCTGGGAGCCAACTAGAGAGTTTTCGGAAACCTCTCTCTGGTTGTAGGACACTGTCCTAAATCCCATACAGGCGATCAAGCGAAATTGCGAATCCAAGTATTCGAAGCTTTGGTGGAAGGTAGTGTAACTGTGTAAAGACATTCTTGCCAGTACATGTTGGGATCGCCCGTATAGAGTCACTCCGCCTCCACGAGGTAGGGGTGGTAACGTACGCTTCGGCGGCGGCTAAAGGAGAGAGACGATAAACAGTGTAGGTTGTGGACAGTGGATATTTTTGGACACTTTAGTTAGTGCGGTATCATGCCGAAAGGTTCGGAGAGGAAGAAGGCGAGTAAGCCGCTAAGCAAAGCGGATACCATTGAGCAGGAAGTGGAGAAGGCCAGGAAAGCCATGGGTACGAGATTGAAGGACATGGTCACTATCGAAGCGACAGGCGCGGGTTCGGCAACGGCGACGCCGAAGTCAACCAAGCGAACCCGAGAGTCGACTAGTGGCGAAGAAACGCCGGAGAAAAGCGTGATGGAAAAGAATCTCGACAGGCAACTCGCGAAGCGAAAGGCGCGGGCGGAGAACGCTGTCGCGCACGTAGCGGAGATAGCGGAGAATCCACGGGTGATTGCCGACGGCGGTGACCCCGTCTACTTGCAAAAGAGGGCTATGAAGATAGTGAAACTTCAGGAAATGACCGATGCACTCACGGTGCTAATTGAGTGTGACACTGATGGGGAGGAGTATGTGTCCGAGAGCGAGTACGAAAGCGAGTACGAAAGCGAGCCAGAGAAGGACGCTAACGCGAGCGGCGGCGGCGCCGAAAACACGACGCCCATCGTGGGCGATAAGGCAAAGCGGGCAATAGAAGTGCGCGACCACATCATGGCCGCGTTACTAGGGGACACGGTGTCCAAAGAGGTTATGATCAAGGTATCGGGATACTTAGGAGTCATGCAAGGGCTGGTAGTAGAGTCAGAGATGGAGGTGAAGCGCTTAGAGGGCTACCAGGAGGGTAAGAGAGTAGGCTTAGGGGAGAGCTTAGCTAGCAATGTAGACGGGAAACAAAGGGAGGCGCCAGTACCGAAACCACGGCAGCTCAGTTATAGTGCCGCGGTTAGGAAACAACAGGTGAAAAGCAGAGAACGACCGGTCGTTATTCTCAGGCAAGCAGAGGGCGAAGTGCCACAAAAGAGCTGCGACATTAAGAAGGCAGTGGTCGAAAAGGTCGACATCAGAAAGGAGGAAGTAACGGTCCAGGGACTTCGGATGTTGAAGAACTCCGGAGTGGCCCTAGAGGTAAAGACCGTGGAGGAAGCAGAGAAGCTCGCCAAGTCAGAGCAGTGGCAGACGGTTGGCCTACGGGCCCAAAGAGAGGCGAGGACGCGACCCACTCTCGTCATCCACGGGGCGGAGGAAAAGAGCACGGAGGAGCTCACGCGCGCGGCGTTTAAGCTAAATCACATCTGTAGGGAAGGCAGGACGCTGGAGGAGTTCCAGGAACTCTTCCAGCCACGTAGGAGCTTCAATGATAGGCGAAATTGTAGGGACTGGCTGGTACAGGTCGAGCCAGGAATGTATAGAGCCCTTTTACGACAACGACGCATCAACCTCACTTGGGGGTTATGCAGAGTTTGGGACCGGGTGACGTTAGTAAAATGTTTCAAATGCGGGCGCTACGGGCACATCCGGAAGAACTGCGAGAAGGAAGGTGACGAATGTTACAGGTGTGGAGCTAGTGGCCACGTGGCCAAGGAATGTAATGAGCGCGCAACGTGTGCGCAATGCAGAGCAGAAGGTAGGCCGAGCGGGCACAGGATGAATGGAGCTCAGTGCCCGGTGGTATGGCGGTTGACCAAACGGGCGATCGAGAGGACGGACTACGGCAGATAAGCCGAAGAGCGGAAAGAGGCATCGGATGCCTCCGCGGCGGACGAGCTTGGCAAGACACGGCGGTCGAACCACAGCTCTTGGAGAACGGGATAGTATTACGGCGTATGCGGAAGCTCCTACAGGCAAGGGAGGAGCAGCGGTGAGAGGCGCGAGAAACCGGGGAAAGGGCGGGCGCGCGGTCGCAGGGTGGTAGGGTACAGAAACCCGAGAAGAAAAGAAGATCCCACCCTGGACCCACTAGACGTTCTGCTGGACAATGGCCTTGGAGGAAGACCACCCGGCTCATCGACTGGGACCATGGGAGGCCAACAGTTGTGGGCGTTTGAGGCTAGCAAACGCGGGCGTGCAAGTCGCGGTACGGCCGTAAGGCTAGCCGCGCATGCGAGAAGCGACGGTGCGGCCGCAAGGCTGAGCCGTCAGCTGTGACACGTTGCGGTACGGCCGTAAGGCTGAGCCGCGACAAGGCGATGCGACGAGCCTCTCTTCATGTCTTGCCTGGAGAGAGGCTCCCAGCGGAGGCTAGCACAGTGTCATGCGAGCCAGGGGAGACGCGGGCTCACTGACGATGGCAAAGGGGCATCCCACGCTGAGTGAGGCAAAGGAAGCAATCCCACGCCTAGGTGAGTTTAGGAATCTGTCGATGAAGTGTGGTGCCCCGGTAGTTCTTACTGGGCCTGTTATCGGAGATGAAATTCCTATTCGAAGCAGACCGCACGGTCGTCAACCCTTAAAAACTTCCGGATTCTACCCTATCCCACAACTGCGAGCCGCGAGGCCTCCGCAACAGTGGGTAAGGATGCTTGAAGGATGAGTGCGGCGGTACGGCCGTAAGGCTGAGCCGCTGGCACAGAGATATGTGTGGTAGAGCTTGTCTCGAACGGTGACCCGTCAAACGTCTACACGGGTACTACGGGCGGTCAACACCAAGCCCCACGTATCGAGATACCCGGCACCTCGGTGTCGGGTACCGCGAGCGTGGTTGACCAGTTGCGGATGGACTCGTAGTGGCAGTTGGTACCCAATATGCTGGGAAAGGGGCTCCCGCTTCGGCGGGGGCTAACGGGCGGCGCCCCACAAGTCGTCAGAGGTTGGATAGGCCTCGACTGGGCCGATGCCGGACCTGCGGCATCGGTAGCGTCCTCGCCTGAGCGACCGCAAGGTACGGAAGGCGGGGGGACGATATGCTTAATTGCTTGGTGCGTCTAGCTTCACAAATGTGTGTCCTTCACGGGGCTCCGTGAGGGGATACCTGTAACCCCCATCGGACGCGTCCCCAGGTGGCGGATAGGGGGGCCCAAACCGGCTTGACCGGAGGGTTGGAGGGCTTAAAACCTCCCGCGGACCAACAGGTTTGCACATAGAGGGGGACAACCTCTTTAAAAAGTTACTCGGGGGAGCTCACATTGTGAGTATCACATTGTGAGTATGGGAGGTTGCGGCTCCACGAGGCACCCCTGCAGCAGTGGAGGTCTGCTACTCGCTCTAGCGTGTTTTGAGGCAGTATCTTCGCGCTTAAAATACAAAGGCTCCACCCGCTATGATGTGTGCTAAATAGTGGGGTGAGGCGTTGGGCCTAGCACTAGGGCGGTCCTGCATCAAGCTGGGGGCATTGCATAGGATATGGGCACTCCAGGAGGATAGCTCTTACACTCAACCTTCCTACCTCCGAGGACTCAATCGATAGATTGTCGAGGGGCCGGGGTGACCTGTTGCCAGCAGGGATCCTCGGGGTAACCCACTATGGTGCCACTGGTGGATTGCAGGATACCGTCTTCCCACTCTCCCGCGCGTACCCGGCAGGTGGGCAAATATAGGACGTTCGCATGCACCGAACCTGTGCATTCAAATAGGAATTAATATATTGGCTAGTAGTAACTTTGGCGATGCGCGAAAGACATAATACTAGCGAAACACCCTCCGGATCGGCATCCGGAGGTAGGTATGTCAGAATCAACAGAAGGAGACGCAGAAACAGCACTCCGCACACAGAGAATAGTGAGCATGAGGAGTCTGAAGAAGACACCTCTCTAAGGGCAGATAGTCCAACGAACGAACAAGGGAGATACGACCCTATAGCAGACGGGCTCAACAGGGAACTTGGCACAATAAGAAAACTGATCGAGAGTATTATTAAGGATGCTAGAGGAGTGGACTCGCATGTCAACCTCAAGTGCAGAGATAACACTGAGGAGAAAAGTAGATTGCGAGACACAGCAGACGATATAGCGTCGAAAGCCACTGATGTCCTTAGGCGCCTGGGCAAAATCGAAGGCATCAGCGAAACACTAAACCTAGTGCATGAGAAAGTGGCACAAAAGCTGGATAAGATAGTCGAACGAAGCAACGAGGAAACAAACACGAATCTGACATACGCAGCGGCAGCGGCGTCCAAAGCACAAACACTGCCAAGAGCACACATGGCGAAGGGAAAGCCCCTCCACAAAATCCTGATCGAGCCGATAAACAAGAATGATGATAAGTTGCAAACAAGTGACGACACAAAGAAGGCTCTTCTAGGCTCCATCAAACCCAGACATAAAGGATATAAAATCGACAGGGTAACCAGGGGAAAGGATAAATCAGTCATAGTGGAATCCGCACATGACGACATTACTAAACTACTCGAGGACAACGATTTAAACAAAGCCGGACTTAAATCAAAGAAACTAGAAAAGAATAACCCAAGGATGGCAATATACGGGGTCCCCAACAACATGGAACCGGCAGAATTAAGGGAAGTTCTTATACAACAGAACCTGGAAAACAAGAGCCCCGAACCAGAGGACCTCAAACCGTTGTTCAGAATTGGCACTAGGAACCAGACAACTACCAATTGGGTAGTAGAGTTGAGTCCAGAAATCAGAGCCGAACTAATAAGGCAAGATGGGAAGGTCTACATAGATGCACTCAGGCTCAACATAAAAGATTTTATCAGGGTTAGCAGGTGCTACAAATGCCAAGGGTTCGGCCACATGGCCAAAATCTGCAGGAATGAGAACGTGTGCGGAATATGCGCAGAGAACCATGAGACTAAAGTATGTAAGGCAAATAGAGATAATGCAAGATGCATTAACTGCATAAGGGCCAAAATCCCAGAGAGAGACCAAAATCACGCTACAGACGGAAATAGGTGCCCGGTATATAACAGGAAGATGCAGCAATTAATCTCCTCCACAAACTATGGGTAACACGACATTAGACCTAAAATTCGGCCAGATAAACCTGCAGAATAGTAAAATCTCAACAATGGAACTCCGGGAGATTATTAACACCTACAAACTCGACATACTGTTCCTGCAAGAGCCCTACACATACAGAAACAATACCAAGGGCAGGCAGGAAATTCCAGGCATGGGAACCGCCAAATACATTGCAAACCAAAGAGAAGGAAGGTTCTACGCAGCAATCCTCGTAGCTAACGAGAACCTGGACATTTTAGTACACCACAATGAATGTACTACACATCAAGCAGTAGCATCCATTGTAACCAAGAATAAAGAGATTAAGATGATCAGTAACTACTGCCCGCCAGGACAGGATATTATTCCATACCTGGAAGCACTACAAGGAGCAGCAGCACCGAGCCACCACAACATTATCATAGGCGGCGATTACAACGCGAAATCAAATATCTGGCACTCTAACGTAAACGATGAAAGAGGGGACGCAGTAGAAGAGTTCGTTACAGAAATGAACCTCAACATCGCAAATGAGCCGGGACACCAACCCACATTTCACTCTGTAGTGGGAAGTAGCAACATAGACCTCACATTGTACAGTAACAACCTAAGTGGTAAAATAAAAGACTGGAGAGTAATTGACAACATAAGCTCAAGCGACCACAATCTCATCACCTTTGGCCTCAGTGATACCAGAGAACACTGTCCCGACATCACCATAAGGCGGAACTTAACAAACTTCGACAGGCAAGACCTGGAACAACAAATAACTGAGCTGATCAGAGGTCTAGAACGGAGGCTCTGGACGCCCGACAAAGAACACATAGACGAAAGGGTAAAACTGCTCACAGATGGGATCAACAGAATCTGCGACAGAATCCTCCCAATAAGAAGAGTTTATAACAGAAAACCGGCCTGGTGGACTGACTCTGTACAAGACGCCAGACAAAGGTGCCGTAAGACAAGAAAAATAATGCAAAGATCAACAAACGATGCGGACAGAAGAGTACATAGGGAAAGATACCATGCTGAAATAGAGCGATACCGAAGAATTCTGAATAAAGCCAGGCAAAAATCTTGGGACAGTTTTGTACATAATGATCTAAGCAAAGAACCGTGGGGCACCACGTATAAAATCGCTGCAAACAAAATAAAAATGAGGGCCTACAAATCCACGATCCATAAGCCAGATCAGACTCTTACAGATACGATGCATGAGACATTAACAACCACATTAGAACAAATGTTCCCATTAGACAACCCTGAAGAAGACAACCAACATCACACAGACAGCAGAGCGGCAGCTGCCAGAGCAAGCGGGGATCTAACCGCAGATACCGATATCAACGCAGAAGATGTAAAAGAAGCAGCCCGGCAAATTAAAGATAGAAAAGCCCCAGGATGGGACGGACTCCCTGGCACCATTATAAAAGCCTCAATAGAAGCTACGGCGGAATACCTTGCTAGGTTATACAATGATTGCCTGGTATTAAAGTATTTTCCCAAAGATTGGAAAATCGGGCAAGTAACAACCATAATAAAAGCACCAAGCAAGGATCCAACACAGATTAAGTCGTGGAGACCGATTACCCTACTCCCAGAACTGGGCAAGCTTTTCGAAAGGATCATCAAAAATAAACTAATAGAAAGCACAACGGAGGAAAATCTGCACCACCAGAAGCAGTTTGGCTTTAGAAAAGGCAAAAGTACAGTAGGGGCAATCGCAGAGCTGATCAGTACGATCAACCAAACAGATAACAAATATGTCATGGTGATCTACGCAGATATCAGCGGAGCCTTCGATAACGTCTGGTGGCCAGCAGTAATCAACAAAATGGAGCAAAAAGGGATTCCACACAAAATACTAGGAACAATCAAAAGCTACCTGGCCGACAGAGCAGTTACATACGCGACTAAAACGACAGAAGCAAGTCTAAATCCAAACCGTGGATGCCCTCAGGGGTCCGTTCTGGGCCCAACACTATGGAATTTCATTATGGACGAGCTGCTAGAAGCGCAAGAAGAAGGAGAAACTTTTATAGCATATGCGGACGACGTTGCCCTAGCTACCTCAGCAAACAACCGAGCAGAGCTAGAGAGGAGAGCACGAGCCATGACAAGCAAATTGGAAAGATGGACGTCCAATCAAAAATTGCAAATATCTAGAAGCAAAACTGTATATATGATTTTCAAGGGCGACTTACGCAGAGACCCTACAGTTAAAATAAACGGCGAGAACATCGCTAGGGTCACGAGCACGAAATACTTGGGGATTTACCTCGACGCCAAGCTACAGTTCGGTAAACACATAACTGAAACAGCCAGAAAGGCTAAGACCCTAGTGATGTCTCTGCAAAGACACACAAGGAAAGTGTGGGGCAACCCACAACAATCCTTAAGCACTATTTACAACCATGCCACTGTTCCAATGATGAGCTATGGAATAGAAATATGGGGACACAGGATCGGCAAAGCCAGAAATACCAGGACTCTAATGAGCCTCTATGGGGCGAGCTGCAAGACGATCACCGGGGCCTACAAGTCTACATCGGCAATTGCAGCCGGCGTAATAGCCGGAGAACCTCCGCTACATATGAGGCTAGAAGAAATCTACGTCACGACCAGACTCAAGACCCAAAGGGCAGTCGAGTACCATGGCCACAATATCTCCAAGGACAATCTCAGGACCAAGAAAGATAGACAAGAAGCCATTAGGAATATCACGATAAACAGGTGGCAAACAGCATGGGACGAATCGACCTCCGGGAATACAACAAAGAGCTTCTTCCCAAATGTTGAAACAAGACTTGGAAAACCCAACAGGATGCCACAAAATGCGATAACTGTGATGACTGGGCATGGACAATTCAATTGCCATCTCAAGCGGATCGGCAAAAGACAGAACGATGAATGCGACAGATGCGTTGGATATACGGATGACCCGATACACAGGATAACTACCTGCCCAAATCACGAAGAACACCGTAGAGCAATGGAGGCACTCATTGGCACGTGGCCAGTCACAACAGCAGAAATAGGAGACCTAGCGACAGAACACGACGTAATAGCCGAGACGCTGGCGCTATTCGCACTACCACCAGCTTAGCAGATCAGGACTAGAAAAGCTGGAGGAATCTACCCACCACACCGCCTCAACAAAACGCTACATACCATAAGCAACAGGACATCGTAGCAATTAACCATAATATATAAATGCAATATGTACATACAATATAATTATATAAGCCACAAGCAGTGTATATACAACCTTGTAGACATCCATATCTAGCAATAAGTATCAGCATAATATTAGATGACATGTAATAACAACAACATAACCTGTGAAATCACGCATGACAGAATTAGGGAATTCACAATCCCGCAGTTACTCTCTATCTAGCACTAAGCATCAGCATAAAACTAGAGGACATGTAACAACAACATCATAATCTGTAAAACACATAGGACATAATTAGAAAACTCACATATTCTTTATCTAGCATTAAGTATAAGCACAACAATATATAATATGTAACAATTTCATATCCTGTATTATAGAGGACGCAAAGAAACCTCTACAAAATAATGTAAAACATTGTTGAATAAAGAGTCTGGCTATCCACCTTCAGAGGATAGTCAGACATTTTTTTTTTTTTTTTTTTTTTTTTGTCCTTCACGGGGAGCCCCTGGGAGCCAACTAGAGAGTTTTCGGAAACCTCTCTCTGGTTGTAGGACACTGTCCTAAATCCCATACAGGCGATCAAGCGAAATTGCGAATCCAAGTATTCGAAGCTTTGGTGGAAGGTAGTGTAACTGTGTAAAGACATTCTTGCCAGTACATGTTGGGATCGCCCGTATAGAGTCACTCCGCCTCCACGAGGTAGGGGTGGTAACGTACGCTTCGGCGGCGGCTAAAGGAGAGAGACGATAAACAGTGTAGGTTGTGGACAGTGGATATTTTGGACACTTTAGTTAGTGCGGTATCATGCCGAAAGGTTCGGAGAGGAAGAAGGCGAGTAAGCCGCTAAGCAAAGCGGATACCATTGAGCAGGAAGTGGAGAAGGCCAGGAAAGCCATGGGTACGAGATTGAAGGACATGGTCACTATCGAAGCGACAGGCGCGGGTTCGGCAACGGCGACGCCGAAGTCAACCAAGCGAACCCGAGAGTCGACTAGTGGCGAAGAAACGCCGGAGAAAAGCGTGATGGAAAAGAATCTCGACAGGCAACTTGCGAAGCGAAAGGCGCGGGCGAAGGAGGCTGTCGCGCGCGTAGCGGAGATAGCGGAGATTCCACGGGTGGTTGCCGACGGCGGTGACCCCGCCTACATGCGAAAGAGGGTTCTGAAGATAAACAGACTTCAGGACCAGACCGATGCACTCATGGTGCTAATTGAGTGTGACACCGATGAGGAGTATGTGTCCGAGAGCGAGTACGAAAGCGAGCCAGAGAAGGACGCTAACGCGAGCGGCGGCGGCGCCGAAAACACGACGCCCATCGTGGGCGATAAGGCAAAGCGGGCAATAGAAGTGCGCGACCACATCATGGCCGCGTTACTAGGGGACACGGTGTCCAAAGAGGTTATGATCAAGGTATCGGGATACTTAGGAGTCATGCAAGGGCTGGTAGTAGAGTCAGAGATGGAGGTGAAGCGCTTAGAGGGCTACCAGGAGGGTCAGAGAGTAGGCTTAGGGGAGAGCTTAGCTAGCAATGTAGACGGGAAACAAAGGGAGGTGCCAGTACCGAAACCACGGCAGCTCAGTTATAGTGCCGCGGTTAGGAAACAACAGGTGAAAAGCAGAGAACGACCGGTCGTTATTCTCAGGCAAGCAGAGGGCGAAGTGCCACAAAAGAGCTGCGACATTAAGAAGGCAGTGGTCGAAAAGGTCGACATCAGAAAGGAGGAAGTAACGGTCCAGGGACTTCGGATGTTGAAGAACTCCGGAGTGGCCCTAGAGGTAAAGACCGTGGAGGAAGCAGAGAAGCTCGCCAAGTCAGAGCAGTGGCAGACGGTTGGCCTACGGGCCCAAAGAGAGGCGAGGACGCGACCCACTCTCGTCATCCACGGGGCGGAGGAAAAGAGCACGGAGGAGCTCACGCGCGCGGCGTTTAAGCTGAATCACATCTGTAGGGAAGGCAGGACGCTGGAGGAGTTCCAGGAACTCTTCCAGCCACGTAGGAGCTTCAATGATAGGCGAAATTGTAGGGACTGGCTGGTACAGGTCGAGCCAGGAATGTATAGAGCCCTTTTACGACAACGACGCATCAACCTCACTTGGGGGTTATGCAGAGTTTGGGACCGGGTGACGTTAGTAAAATGTTTCAAATGCGGGCGCTACGGGCACATCCGGAAGAACTGCGAGAAGGAAGGTGACGAATGTTACAGGTGTGGAGCTAGTGGCCACGTGGCCAAGGAATGTAATGAGCGCGCAACGTGTGCGCAATGCAGAGCAGAAGGTAGGCCGAGCGGGCACAGGATGAATGGAGCTCAGTGCCCGGTGGTATGGCGGTTGACCAAACGGGCGATCGAGAGGACGGACTACGGCAGATAAGCCGAAGAGCGGAAAGAGGCATCGGATGCCTCCGCGGCGGACGAGCTTGGCAAGACACGGCGGTCGAACCACAGCTCTTGGAGAACGGGATAGTATTACGGCGTATGCGGAAGCTCCTGCAGGCAAGGGAGGAGGAGCGGTGAGAGGCGCGAGAAACCGGGGAAAGGGCGGGCGCGCGGTCGCAGGGTGGTAGGGTACAGAAACCCGAGAAGAAAAGAAGATCCCACCCTGGACCCACTAGACGTTATGGCGGACAATGGCCTTGGAGGAAGACCACCCGGCTCATCGACTGGGACCATGGGAGGCCAGCAGTTGTGGGCGTTTGAGGCTAGCAAACGCGGGCGTGCAAGTCGCGGTACGGCCGTAAGGCTAGCCGCGCATGCGAGAAGCGACGGTGCGGCCGTAAGGCTGAGCCGTCAGCTGTGACACGTTGCGGTACGGCCGTAAGGCTGAGCCGCGACAAGGCGATGCGACGAGCCTCTCTTCATGTCTTGCCTGGAGAGAGGCTCCTAGCGGAGGCTAGCACAGTGTCATGCGAGCCAGGGGAGACGCGGGCTCACTGACGATGGCAAAGGGGCATCCCACGCTGAGTGAGGCAAAGGAAGCAATCCCACGCCTAGGTGAGTTTAGGAATCTGTCGATGAAGTGTGGTGTCCCGAGAGTTCTTCCCGGGCCTGTTATCGGAGATGAAATTCCTATTCGAAGCAGACCGCACGGTCGTCAACCCTTAAAAACTTCCGGATTCTACCCTATCCCACAACTGCGAGCCGCGAGGCCTCCGCAACAGTGGGTAAGGATGCTTGAAGGATGAGTGCGGCGGTGCGGCCGTAAGGCTGAGCCGCTGGCACAGAGATATGTGTGGTAGAGCTTGTCTCGAACGGTGACCCGTCAAACGTCTACACGGGTACTACGGGCGGTCAACACCAAGCCCCACGCATCGAGATACCCGGCACCTCGGTGTCGGGTACCGCGAGCGTGGTTGACCAGTGCGGATGGACTCGTAGTGGCAGTTGGTACCCAATATGCTGGGAAAGGGGCTCCCGCTTCTGCGGGGGCTAACGGGCGGCGCCCCACAAGTCGTCAGAGGTTGGATAGGCCTCGACTGGGCCGATGCCGGACCTGCGGCATCGGTAGCGTCCTCGTCTGAGCGACCGCAAGGTACGGAAGGCGGGGGGACGATATGCTTAATTGCTTGGTGCGTCTAGCTTCACAAATGTGTGTCCTTCACGGGGACAGGGGAGACGCGGGCTCACTGACGATGGCAAAGGGGCATCCCACGCTGAGTGAGGCAAAGGAAGCAATCCCACGCCTAGGTGAGTTTAGGAATCTGTCGATGAAGTGTGGTGTCCCGGGAGTTCTTACTGGGCCTGTTATCGGAGATGAAATTCCTATTCGAAGCAGACCGCACGATCGTCAACCCTTAAAAACTTCCGGATTCTACCCTATCCCACAACTGCGAGCCGCGAGGCCTCCGCAACAGTGGGTAAGGATGCTTGAAGGATGAGTGCGGCGGTACGGCCGTAAGGCTGAGCCGCTGGCACAGAGATATGTGTGGTAGAGCTTGTTCTCGAACGGTGACCCGTCAAACGTCTACACGGGTACTACGGGCGGTCAACACCAAGCCCCACGCATCGAGATACCCGGCACTTCGGTGTCGGGTACCGCGAGCGTGGTTGACCAGTGCGGATGGACTCGTAGTGGCAGTTGGTACCCAATATGCTGGGAAAGGGGCTCCCGCTTCGGCGGGGGCTAACGGGCGGCGACTCCACAAGGCGTCAGAGGTTGGATAGGCCTCGACTGGGCCGACGCCGGACCTGCGGCATCGGTAGCGTCCTCGCCTGAGCGACCGCAAGGTACGGAAGGCGGGGGGACGATATGCTTAATTGCTTGGTGCGTCTAGCTTCACAAATGTGTGTGTCCTTCACGGGGACGTGAGGGGATACCTGTAACCCCCATCGGACGCGTCCCCATGTGGCGGATAGGGGGGCCCAAACCGGCTTGACCGGAGGGTTGGAGGGCTTAAAACCTCCCGCGGACCAACAGGTTTGCACAGAGAGGGGGACAACCTCTTTAAAAAGTTACTCGGGGGAGCTCACACTGTGAGTATGGGAGGTTGCGGCTCCACGAGGCACCCCTGCAGCAGTGGAGGTCTGCTACTCGCTCTAGCGTGTTTTGAGGCAGTATCTTCGCGCTTAAAATACAAAGGCTCCCCTCGCTATGATGTGTGCTAAATAGTGGGGTGAGGCGCTGGGCCTAGCACTAGGGCGGTCCTGCATCAAGCCGGGGGCATTGCATAGGACATGGGCATTTCTGGGGGAGAGATCTCAAACCAAACCCTCCTACCTCCGAGGAACCAATCGATAGATTGGGGAGGGGCTGGGGTGAGCTGTCTGCCAGCAGTGATCCCCTGAGTAACCCACTATGGTGCCACTGGTGGATTGCAGGATACCGTCTTCCCACCTCCCGCGCGTTCCCGGCAGGTGGGCTAATACAGGGCGTTCGCGTGCACCGAACCTGTGCATTGGGAGAGAAAACACAACGGAAGGCATATATAGAGTTTTGGCGATAACCAAAATGATGACAAATGAATCAACCTCCGGACTGGCATCCGGAGGCGAAGGTGTCCCGAAACCCGATGATAAAATTAGAAAGGGTATAAGCGGTAATCCAGAAGGAGAGACACCGACCTCGAATAGAAAAGGGAGAACCAGGAGTAGTCACCAGAAGCAGCAAACGCTGACAAACCTGTTTGGAGCCCCCACAGCTACAGCAAGGCGAGCGACAGAGGAGGAGGCTAACCTGGAAGAAGAGAGGGAAGACGAAGAGTTCACGGAGGAACTGAAGGAGATCAGACAGAGCCTGGAGAATTTCATTTTAAACGACAATAATAAAGTAAATAGACCAGCAATAAAGTTCATACTGGCAAAATTCACAGAGGTGGAGCGGATTGCACTGAAATGCGCGGTAAACGCGAAAGTATTAGAGGGAAGGCTACAGGAAAGAAAGATCATGACAGAACAGCGACCAACTTATGCAGGAGTAGCAATGATAGCAACCGACAAATGACACGATACCCAGGCGCCGGAACAGAAGAGTGCACCAGCTTCCAGGAAAGAGAACATTATCATTATAAGAAACAGTGAAGGAGGCAACAGAGACAGCGAAACGATAAAGAAAGACGTAATAAGGAGGCTAACTCCGATACTGCCGGAAGTACGAGTCAGGAATGTAAGGAGAATGAGGAATGAAGGAATAATCATTGAGACAAACACAGAGGCAGACAAGGACAAGATCATAAAATGCGAGGAGCTACGAAGCATGGGCCTGGTAGCCTCAGAGCCTAAAAGGAAAGGACCATCAGTAATTATCTTCGACATGGATAAAGAAACTACAAAGGAGGCATTACATAGAGAACTAAAAGAGAGGAACTTGAAAGACATACCAGAAGATGTCAGTAAGGAAGAAATAAACCCAAGGTTTACAATACAAAACAGGAAAGAGGGCACTGTAAACTGGATTGTGCAAGTGTCACCAAGGGTATATAAAGCATTAAAGAGACAGGACAGAGTATACATTGGGTGGATGTCCCATAGAATAAGAGAATATCACTTGGTGACAAAGTGCTTTAAATGCAATGGCTATGGGCACGGGCAGACCAACTGCACTAGAAATGATATAGTGTGTGGACACTGCGCAACCGAGGGACACGATTTTAAGACATGTACTAAAAAGAATGAAAGACCAATATGCGGAAACTGCAAGACGAGAGGTAACGACAGCGACCACTCAGTAAGAGACGCCAAATGTCCAGAATACGTGAGGGCTATGGAGATCGATAAAAGAAGAATCGACTATGGACAATAAAACCAAAAGGAGAAAGAACAGAGGCACACACATAAAAGTCATTCAAATTAACACGAACAGATCGGCCGCAGTAATGGCAGAAATTGTAGAATTATGTGGACGAATGGCAATCGACATGGCGTTAATACAGGAGCCCTATGCCCACAAAAACAAGGTTCTAGGACTACCACTATCGGCCAGAGTTATCTATGATAAGACAGGAGAAGAGTCTCCAGGAGCAGCAATAGTCATATTCAACAATGAACTAGACGTTCTAAAAATTTCTAACCTAACAAGCAAGCACCACGTGTGTACACAGATAACGAGGAGTACAAGCACCTACTATGTAGTAAATTCATACTTTCAATTCAATCAGGCCACCGAGCAACACGTGACGAAGGTAGAAGAGGTACTGAGGAGACTAGGAAACGGGAAGGTACTCTTGGCAGGGGATTATAATGCAAGATCGGAGGCATGGTATGACGACATTACTGATCCAAGGGGAGAGATGGTGGAAGAACTCATTGAGCAGAACAATCTATATCTAGCAAACGAGCCAGGAAACCCGGCTACGTTCAGCAATAGAGGCGAGTCGAACATCGACCTCACGATGACAAATGCGGCAATGATTAGAAACGTAACCAAGTGGAGTGTAAACGAGAACTGGTGCACAAGTGATCACAGGTGCGTTTACTATGAAATAGAAGAAGACAACAACAATAACGCACAAGATGACGAACCAGAGAGCAAAATCAGGTGCAACCTAAAAAAGGCAAACTGGCAAGAAATGACTGAGGAGATGGAAATAAGAGCAATGGAATATGACCAGAGTCTGGAAGCAGAAGATAAAGCAACAAACGTCACAACTATGATCAAGCAGGGAATGGAGAAACACATACCCCTAGTAAAAAACAATAACAGGAAAGTGACAAAATGGTGGTGCCACGAGTTAACTCAACTAAAAAGAGACACCATAAATAAAAGGAGGAAGTACCAAAGATGTAAAGATGAAGTCCAGAGAGCAATACTAAGAAATGAATATAGGGCGACCAGAAGCAGATATTATAAAGAACTCCAGGAAAGGAAAACTAATAGCTTCAAGGAGTTAGTAAATACTGTAGGCAATGAAAACCCATACGGACTGGCATACAAACTGCAAAGGAACAAGATAAGACAAAAAACTGTATATACAACAATAAAAATCGGCCAAAGGGAGACCGACAACCTGGGGGAGACCGTGGAAGAACTGCTGCAGGCGCTACTACCAGATGATGAAGCAGACACAGAGAGCGAGGAGCAAAGCAGGTTACGAGAGGAAATGAACGAGTTGAATCTCGATACAGATGAACCTCTTGAACCTTTCACGGCCGAGGAGCTGGAAAGAGCAGTTATGGCCTTGAAAAGGAATAAAAGTCCGGGGCCTGACAATATAAAGGCTGAAGTCATCCAAGAAGTGTACCATGCCCTTAAGGACGTACTGCTGGATCTGTATAACACCTGTCTAAGGCAGGGAGTGTTCCCCGAGCAATGGAAAAGAGGTGAACTAATCATCATACCGAAGAACAACAACAATATAGAGACAGACCCAAAGGCATATCGACCGATAACTCTACTCCCGATACTGGGAAAGATAATGGAAAAAATTACAGTCATGAGACTCAAAGGGTACGTGGAGATCAGTGACAGGCAATACGCCTACAAAGAAGGAAAATCCACAGAGGACGCAGTAGAAAAGCTTATGTCGGATGTTGAAGGAAGCCTTGAAAAGTACTGCGTAGGAATCTTTATAGACATCGCAGGGGCGTTCGACCATCTCTGGTGGCCGCATGTACTAAATACCTTAACGAGAGCAGAGATACCTAACGGGCTGGTAAAATTAATAAGAAGCTACCTGAGCCACAGAAGCGTCCAGATAACTACAGCTGACAAAGTCCACGTAAAACAGATTACGAAAGGATGCCCCCAAGGGTCAGTGTTGGGGCCCTTTTTATGGAACGTAGCTTTCGACCAGTGCGTGAGAATAAATGAGATGCAGGTGGCGTACGCCGACGATCTGGCGTTGGTTGTGGAGGCAAGCTCGAGAAGGGAATTGGAAGAAAGGGCGACAAACATGTTACGAAACATTGAGGAATGGGCACGAGCTTGTAAACTGGGAATATCAGCGGAGAAGACGACCATGATAATGCTGAAAGGAAAGCTAGACCTAAGAACACCACCTACCATCAAGATCGGAAATGAACAGATAAAAATGGTCAGCGAGGTAAAGTACCTCGGCATGCACATAGGAGAAAGATTCCACATGAACGGACACATTAAAAAGCAAGGACAAAAGGCAACAAAGGTCCTAAATGAGGTTGCAAGAATATCTAAGCGAGATTGGGGACTGAGCGGCAAAACGTTAAAACTAATATACTACGGGGTCTTCGAGGCAATTATGCTGTATGGAGCGAGCTGCTGGACCAGCAGAATAAACGTGCATGGTACAAGAAGTATGCTACAAGCTCAAAGGAAAGCGCTGCTGCGCGTAAATAGAGCGTACAGGACTACATCGACAGAGGCAATAGGGATAATCGCGGGAGCCCTACCCCTAGACCTAAAAGCCGAGTTAAGAACACATGAAAGAAAGGTCAAACAAGGAAGACAAATTAACTTCGGAAATATAAGGAGACAAGACTACCTACGAGGCAACATAGCCGAGAACAGGCAAACTATTAAGAATATAAAAGAAGAGATGAGAGAAGAAGCTATCAACATCTGGCAAAGGAGGTGGGACTTGGCAGACAAAGGGAGGACTACCTACGAATATCTACCAACCATAAGAGAGAGGCTCAAAAACATAGAAGAAATAGATAGGAAAACCGCGCAAATAATAACAGGACACGGGGATTTTGGAGCCTATCTAATGAAGAGAGGCATAAAAGATAATGCAGAGTGCATATGTGGAGATGTAGAAACAACGGAACATGTGCTATGGGAATGCCCAGAATACGCAGTAGAAAGAGAGGAATTCTGGAACGAAACGAATGAGGCAGAGGGCACCATACCCCCCAACTTCGAACTTTTTAGCGAAGAAAAAAGCAAGCCGTTTATAAGTCTCTGCAATAGAATTATGACCAAGAAGGAAGAATACTACGAATAAGACAAACCAAACCATACACAAGCGACTCAGAATGTATAAACGTTAATTTAAGTCTAGATAAGTAAGTAATGTGTAAGTAATAGAGACAATGTGTATAGACACTAATATAACCAAATCTAATAGAGACAATGTACACAGACACCAATGTAACTAATCTTAATCTTAGCTTTAAGCGTAAGTAAAATTATGATACTAACAAACCAGAAGGGAACGCTAGATAGTGGGATGTCGTTGCCTCCCCGTGGCAGGGACGGAAACGGGGGTCTGCATCACAGACCCACGGCCAAATACGACAATTAATCAAATAAATGTAAACTGAATATCTTTGTAAAGTCAAATGTAGAGGAAGCATCCCGGTTATAGCAACCGCCAGGAACGGGATGGAAACGGAAGTCAATTAATGAAAAAAAAAAAAAAAAAAAATGTCCTTCACGGGAAGCAATCCCACGCCTAGGTGAGTTTAGGAATCTGTCGATGAAGTGTGGTGTGCGGATGGACTCGTAGTGGCAGTTGGTAACCAATATGCTGGGAAAGGGGCTCCCGTTTCGGCGGGGGCTAACGGGCGGCGACTCCACAAGTCGTCAGAGGTTGGATAGGCCTCGACTGGGCCGACGCCGGACCTGCGGCATCGGTAGCGTCCTCGCCTGAGAGACCGCAAGGTACGGAAGGCGGGGGGACGATATGCTTAATTGCTTGGTGCGTCTAGCTTCACAAATGTGTGTCCTTCACGGGGGGACGATATGCTTAATTGCTTGGTGCGTCTAGCTTCACAAATGTGTGTCCTTCACGGGGCCCGTGAGGGGATACCTGTAACCCCCATCGGGCGCGTCCCCAGGTGGCGGATAGGGGGGCCCAAACCGGCTTGACCGGAGGGTTAAAGGGCTTAAAACCTTTCGCGGACCAACAGGTTTGCACATAGAGGGGGACAACCTCTTTAAAAAGTTACTCGGGGGGCTCACATTGTGAGTATGGGAGGTTGCGGCTCCACGAGGCACCCCTGCAGCAGTGGAGGTCTGCTACTCGCTCCAGCGTGTTTTGAGGTAGTAGCTTCGTGCTTAAAATATATAAGGCTCCTCTTGCTATGACGTGTGCTAAGTAGCGAGGTATCTAGCACAAGGCGGTCCTGCATCAAGCTGGGGACATTGCATAGGATATGGGCACTCCGGGAGGATAGATCCTACACTCAACCCTCCTACCTCCGAGGACTCAATCGATAGATTGTCGAGGGGCCGGGGTGACCTGTTGCCAGCAGGGATCCTCGGGGTAACCCACTATGGTGTCACTGGTGGATTGCAGGATACCGTCTTCCCACCTCCACCCGGCAAGTGAGCAAATATGGGGCGTTCGCGTGCACCGAACCTGTGCATTCACGGATTAAATACGATAAAGGCATAGATATATAATATTGGCGATGAGCGAATACGTTGAAAAAGAATTGAACTCCGGATTGGCATCCGGAGGCGTAAGGAAACCCAAGCGCACAGAGGCGGAAAAGGAAAAGGAAGCCCAAGAGCGAAAGAAGGCTGTGGAGAAGGCGGAGAGGGCGAAGGCGGAAAAGGAGAACTTGGACTTGGAGGCGATAACGAGCAAGCACGCTAGCCGAGCAGCCGAGGCGGAAAAGGCAAGAAAGAAGCTAAAGGCAAAGCCGGAGAAACGCAGGGCTGGCAACACGTCGGAATCCGAGGAGGCGAGCGAAACCGAGCAGAGGAAGGCTGCGAAACCGGGCAGAAAGATTGCCAAGGTGATAGTTGAGAGCCCCTCCGAGGAGGACGAGGAGGAGGAAATGCAGATCGCGTACGAAAGCGCGAGTGAGGCGGAAGGAAGGCTGACGGAAGCTGAGCATGAGGCAGCCAAAGGAGAGGGCAAAAGAGGTAACAGGAGCGCAAGAGAGGCAGAGGGAGCCCGGTCGCCCGTCCAGCCGACACGGGTCGGAGAGCGGACGGAGGCAAGAGGAGGAGAAGAAAAAGGAGAGAAAGAGGCGGCGAAGGCCACCGAGGCAAAGCCGAGGGCGCCGACGAGGCACGAAAAGGCGATCAAGCTGCAGATGGCAATAATACAACAACTGCACAAGCTCGGGGATGCGGTTCCACGAACGGAAACGACGGAGATCCACACAGCGCTAGCTCAGATGGCAAGTCTCATCGCGCAGGCTGAATCAGAGAACGCGTACCTGCAGGGGATCATCGACGGAAAAAGAGCAGGAACGGGGGGAAACCAGGCAGGAGCAAGGTCAGAGGCAGGCATGGCGCAGACCAGGGCCAGGGGCGAAGTTAGGGAACCGCCAAAGAAGCCGCGGAGCTACCGGGATGCCGTCAGACGGCAGCAGGCTAAGAGTAGGGAACGGCCCGTGGTGATCCTTAGGCAGAAAGAAGGCGAGGAGCCTAAGGAGAGCAAGGAGATTAAGCAGGCGATCGTTGACAAAGTCGACATAGGCAAAGAAGCGGTAGGTGTCAGGGGGATACGCCTCATGAAAAACTCGGGGGTCGCGATAGAAGTAAAGAGCGTTGAGGAGGCGGAAAAGCTTGCGAAATCGGAGCAGTAGGGCTGAAAGCGGCGAAGGAGGTCAGGAAGAACCCGTATATAGTTATACAGGGAGTAGAGGAGCGTAACGAGGACGAACTCATAGGGGCCTCGTACCACATGAATGACGCATGCAGAGAGGGTAGGACATTAGAACAGTTTGGGGAGATATTCAAGCCGGTTAGGTCGTACGCGAGGAGAAATAGTCGTGACTGGGTCGTGCGGGTAACCCCAGAGTTATACACGGCGCTCGTAAAGAGAGGGCGGATAAATCTTACATGGGGGCAATGCAGAATTAGGGACTACATTCAGCTAACTAGGTGTTTCAGGTGCGGGACCTACGGGCACATAAGTGTCGACTGTCATAGAAAGGACATCTGTTACAAATGCGGAGACGAGGGCCACAAAGGAAAACAATGCAAGCGCGAAGAGACTTGCGGCCAATGTAGGGAAGCGGGGAGAGAGTAGGCACAGGATGAACGGGGCAGAGTGCCAAATAGTGTGGGGAATGGTGCGCCGGGCGATAGAAAGAACTAATTATGGTAGATAGGCCCGTAGAGATAAAACAGGCGGACAGGAGGAACGGAAGGCGGAACCTAGAGCGAGACCAGGCAGCGGCATACAGAAATAGAATAACGCTAGCGCAAATAAACCTAGGCAAGGGAAAAGTCGCAACCGCGGAACTCAAACAAGTCGCAGTCAGAGAGAGAATAGATGTGCTGATGGTTCAGGAACCATACGTGTACAAACACCGCATTCGCGGATTCGGGCGCGACGTGGCAACCTACTACGTGGGGGCACACCCGTGGGCGGGGGTTGTCGTTGTAAACCACCACCTCACGGTAATGCACCTAGGATGGCTGGGAACGGCACATTGCACGGTGGTGTGGATAAAGGACGTAGATCTCTATGTCGTTTCCGCATACTTCCAATACCAAGACCAGATTGAACCGCACATAGAACAAATCCAGCGAGTGTTGGCAGCACTAGACGGGAAAACGGTGTTAATTGCGGTAGACTCGAATGCGAGAAACGGGGGCGACAGGGAAACAAACGATAGAGGGGAGGAAATGGAGGAATTTATAGAGGAAAGCCGACTCAGGGTAGAGAACGATCCGCGGCAGCTAAGCACCTACCAGAAGGGGCAGCGACAGTCCTGGATCGATCTGACGTTGACAAAGGGCCTGCAAGAGGGCCGGTTAACCGGATGGCAGGTAATAGATGGGTGGGTCCAAAGTGACCACAGAGTGATCAAGTACGAGTACGGCACGGGCAGGCTACCACAGCCAATAGGAACAACCACAGAACGCTACGCGATCCGTAGAGCGGACTGGGACAGGTTTAGGGGGGTGCTAGAAGCGGAATTAGGTGCGCTAGAGGGAGCTAGGATAGGTAACAGAGCGGAATTAGAAGAAAGAGTAGGACAAATCGCGGGAGCAATAAACAGGGCAGCCGACGCAGCAATTCCGAAGGTTAAGAGAACGGCGAAGAGAGTCCCATGGTGAACCCCAGAGCTAACCCGACTCAAAATTGAGACAAACAGGGAGCGAAGGGCATACCAGAGGGAAGGCCTAGACGAACCTAGACAGAGGCTGAGTAGAGAATACCACGTGTGCACGAACCGGTACACGTGGAAGGTCAAGAGAGCAAAACGGGAAAGTTGGCAAACCTTTGTAGATGAGATCGGAAATATCGAACCGTTCGGGGCCGTATATAAACTGCTATGCGGGAAAATAAGGCCACGAGAAATCTGTGCGGCTATGCTCAGGGACGGGGTAGGCGCGAGAGACTGGGCAGGATCGATGGAAGTGCTATTAGACCAAATGGTTCTAAAGGACGATGACAGGGAGGATGAGAGATGGCACCGGGAAGTAAGGGAAAATGTTAGGCTAGAGCCGCCGGCGGCTGATACCGGGGAATTCAGTATGGAGGAAGCCGAGGCGATCATAGGTGGACTGCCAAGGGGCAAAGCACCCGGGCCAGACAAGATAGTGTACGAGATGGTCAGGGAGGCCTGGCCGATTATCGGCGAGACCTTGCTCCAGATATGGAACAAGTGCCTTGAGATAGGAGCATTCCCGGCGGAATGGAAAAGAGGCATACTAGTGCCGATACTAAAAGGAGTAAATAGGGAAAAATCCAACCCGGCATCATACAGACCCATCAGCCTCCTCTCGGTCCTGGGGAAGGTGCTAGAAAAGCTAATGCTACGCAGACTGGAGGAGAACTTAGGCAGGGCGGAGAACGCGGGAAACCAGTATGGATTTAGGAAAGGGCGTTCGACTATAGACGCAATAGAGGAGTGTAGGAGGGTTGTTGAGACAGCGAACGAGAAGTATGTGCTAGGAATCTTCCTCGACGTCAGGGGGGCGTTCGATGCCTTATAGTGGCCGGATGTCCTCCTGGCGCTGGGGGAGAGAGGGTGCGCGGGAAACCTTTACAGGCTAATCGCGGACTACCTCTCAGATAGGAGAGCCGAAATTAGGGAAGGGGGCGATAGAGTAGATAGGCTATGCGAAAGGGGGTGCCCGCAAGGTTCGATACTGGGTCCCTTCTTTTGGAACCTAGTGTTTGACGGAAACCTCGGAAAAGGCGGTAGGCCATGGTGCAGAAAAATAGCATTTGCAGACAATGAAGTTATCTTAATCAAGGGAGGGTCGAGGTTGCAGCTAGAGGAGAGGGCTAGAGAAGTGCTCAGAGAAACCCTGGAGTGGTGCACGCGGCATAAACTCTAGCTGTCAGGGGAAAAATCGGTAGGCCTTATGCTAAAGGGCAAATTTGATAGGGAAAGGCGCCCGAGATTACGGATGGGGAATGAGCAGATTAGGGTCCTAGACGAGGCAAGACATTTGGGAATAACCTGGGGAGAAAATCTTAAGATTATGCCCCACATCAGCTCGACTGCCAGTAAAGCTAGAGCGATAGGCGAGCGGATAAAGCGGGTAGTAAAGGCGAGATGGGGATTAAACCACCAGACGGTAGAGATCCTCAATAGAGGGGTTCTCGAACCAGCACTGCTCTACGGGGCCGAGGTCTGGTACGACAAGCTGAACGCATACAGTAAGGCAAGGCTGGATCGCCAGCAGAGACCGATGTTAATAGCGTCCACAAAGGCGTACAGAACGACGTCACTAGACGCACTGGCAGTAGTAGCAGGGAGCATCCCACTCACCTACAAGGCAGAGGAAAGGTGGGCTAGGCGGCAGATAAAGATGGGTAGGCAGGTAGACTTCGGGCGCTTTAGATACGATGGCGGTCATGAGACCCGAAAGCAGGCCATAAAAGATGCACGGCAGAACGCAGTAGAGAAGTGGGAGCAGGCTTGGAATAGGTCGGAAAAGGGAAGGACCACTCATGGTTTCTTCCCAAGCGTTGAGGAGAGGCTCCAGATGGATTGGGTGCAGCTAAGCTACTGGGTTACCCAGTTCCTTACTGGGCATGGCGACTTCAAGGCGAACTTGCATAGGCTAGGGCTTGCGCAAAACGGCGAATGCGAATGCGGGGGTGAAGACACGGGTCAACACCTGCTGCTAGACTGCCCGCGAGCAGAAGACAGTAGGCTCGAGTTCGAAGCGGAACTTCGACAAGGGGGCTTCGCATGGCCCCCGCGGCAGACGGACTTGGTGGAAGCGGCGGTCTATCCACAGTTCAAAGCGTACGCGGAAAAGCTCCTGCAGGCGAGAGGAGCAGCGCAGAGAAGCGTAAAAACCGGGGAAAGGGCGGGCGCGCGGTCGCAGGGTGGTAGGGTACAGAAACCCGAGAAGAAAAGAAGATCCCACCCTGGACCCACTAGACGTTATGGCGGACAATGGCCTTGGAGGAAGACCACCCGGCTCATCGACTGGGACCATGGGAGGCCAGCAGTTGTGGGCGTTTGAGGCTAGCAAACGCGGGCGTGCAAGTCGCGGTACGGCCGCAAAGCTAGCCGCGCATGCGAGAAGCGACGGTACGGCCGCAAGGCTGAGCCGTCAGCTGTGACACGTTGCGGTACGGCCGTAAGGCTGAGCCGCGACAAGGCGATGCGACGAGCCTCTCTCTATGCCTTGCCTGGAGAGAGGCTCCTAGCGGAGGCTAGCACAGTGTCATGCGAGCCAGGGGCGACGCGGGCTCACTGGCGATGGCAAAGGGGCATCCCACGCTGAGTGAGGCAAAGGAAGCAATCCCACGCCGAGGTGAGTTTAGGAATCTGTCGATGAAGTGTGGTGTCCCGGGAGTTCTTACTGGGCCTGTTATCGGAGATGAAATTCCTATTCGAAGCAGACCGCACGGTCGTCAACCCTTAAAAACTTCTGGATTCTACCCTATCCCACAACTGCGAGCCGCGAGGCCTCCGCAACGGTGGGTAAGGATGTTTGAAGGATGAGTGCGGCGGTACGGCCGTAAGGCTGAGCCGCTGGCACAGAGATATGTGTGGTAGGGAGCTTGCTCTCGAACGGTGACCCGTCAAACGTCTACACGGGTACTACGGGCGGTCAACACCAAGCCCCACGCATCGAGATACCCGGCACCTCGGTGTCGGGTACCGCGAGCGTGGTTGACCAGTGCGGATGGACTCGTAGTGGCAGTTGGTAACCAATATGCTGGCAAAGGGGCTCCCGTTTCGGCGGGGGCTAACGGGCGGCGACTCCATAAGTCGTCAGAGGTTGGATAGGCCTCGACGGGCCGATGCCGGACCTGCGGCATCGGTAGCGTCCCCAACTGAGAGACCGCAAGGTATGGAAGGCGGGGGGACGATATGCTTAATTGCTTGGTGCGTCTAGCTTCACAAATGTGTGTCCTTCACGGGGACGGTAGGGCCGTAAGGCTGAGCCGCTGGCACAGAGATATGTGTGGTAGGGAGCTTGCTCTCGAACGGTCACCCGTCAAACGTCTACACGGGTACTACGGGCGGTCAACACCAAGCCCCACGCATCGAGATACCCGGCACCTCGGTGTCGAGTACCGCGAGCGTGGTTGACCAGTGCGGATGGACTCGTAGTGGCAGTTGGTAACCAATATGCTGGGAAAGGGGCTCCCGTTTCGGCGGGGGCTAACGGGCGGCGACTCCATAAGTCGTCAGAGGTTGGATAGGCCTCGACGGGCCGATGCCGGACCTGCGGCATCGGTAGCGTCCCCAACTGAGAGACCGCAAGGTACGGAAGGCGGGGGGACGATATGCTTAATTGCTTGGTGCGTCTAGCTTCACAAATGTGTGTCCTTCCCGGGGAAGACGTTATGCTTAATTGCTAGGTACGTCTAGCTTCACAAATGTGTGTCCTTCACGGGGGCCCCTGGGAGCCAACTAGAGAGTTTTTCGGAAACCTCTCTCTGGTTGTAGGACACTGTCCTAAATCCCATACAGGTGATTCAAGGCGACTGCAAGTCTTAAAAGCGATTCAGGGGTTCAAGGCAGTGTTGTGTGATTAGATATACGAACTTTAAGTTATCAGTTACCAGTGCATGCTGGGAAGCTCCACCACTACATAGTCACTCCGCCTCCAAGAGGTCAGGGGTGTCAACGGTGAGCACTTCGGGTGCCCGGCGAAAGGAGGTAGACTCTAAAATACGTGGGTAGAGTCAGTGCGAATTTCGTTAATTCAATTCAGTAGAGACACTTAAATAGTGCTAGATTGCTGGGTGTAGAGGAAGCGACGAGAGGCGCGATGGCGGACTTGGAGACGTCGAAGGACCGCAAGCGCAAGACGCGGCGGAACCAGGACAGCGACGAGTCGCCAGAGGTCGTGGAGCAGCGAAAAAAGGCGGTAAGAGCAGAGGGCACGAGAAAGAAGAAGGAGAGGATCGCGAGCCCTATACCAGAAAGTAGTAGTACGGAGGAGGAGACCGTGACTAGGGGTCGGGGCGGGGGCGCAAGCACTAGCGAACGCCCTTCGCCTCCATCCTCGGAAGCGGAATCCGACTCCGGTACGGAAATAGAGGAGGACGAAGTAGACGAAGCGGATGAAGTGGTAGAGGAGCTGGTGCAGCTGAAAGCCCAGGAAGTCGGCCAAGCGGAACAGGCGGAAAGAGAGGCGGCGAGCGAGGCTAAGACGGCGAAGGCCACTAGGGCCAAGCCGATAGCGGAGCGGGCGACGGCCATTAGAGCCAAGCCGATGCAGGCGAGCAGGGTGGAGCGGCTAACCAAGCTGCGCAACGAAATTCTTAGGGAGATAGGAGCGAGCGCGGCATCCAAAAGCGTCCTCGTGAAGGTCGCAGCGCTATTAGGGGGTTCAGAGGACGTACTCACCGAGTCCGAAAGGGAAAATAGTTGTCTGGAGGGGATCCTGCAAGGTAGGCGCGAAGTATCAGGCGCGGGGCGTGCAGGCAGGACCCAACAGCGGGGGGAACAGGTAGAGGCGCCGAGGCCAACGTTGCCACCGCAACAGCGGCCTCAGCTCAGCTATAGCGCAGCGGTCAGGAGGCAGCAGGCCAAGAGCAGGGAGCGACCGGTCGTAATAGTTAGGCAGGCAGATGAAAAGGGAGAGCTCACGAGTAAAGAGCTCAAGAGAAGGGTGGTTGAAGGGATAAAGATTAGCACGGAGGAAGTTGAGGTTAGGGAAATCCGCCTACTGAAAAATAAGGGGGTGGCCATAGAGGTCCAGAACGTGGCAGAAGCCGACAAGCTTGCAAAGTCCGAGCAATGGCAAACGATAGGCGCGAAGGCGAAGAGGGAAGCAAGAGCTCGACCCACGGTTATAATAATCGGGGCGGAAGAGCGCAATGAGGAGGAGTTAATAAAGGCGGCATACAATATGAACCATATTTGTAGGGAAGGTAGGACGCCGGAAGAGTTCCGGGAAGTCTTCCGGCCAAGTAGGTCATTTAATAGCAGGAAAGAGGCGAAAGATTGGGAAGTGCAGGTTGAACCAGAGCTGTATAAAGCTTTGATAAAGCAGAAACGCTAAAACCTGACGTGGGGCTTATCCCCGATCAGAGATCGAGTCCCATTAACACGGTGCTACCGATGCGGGGCCTATGGGCATACCAGTGCGAAATGCGAAGTAAAAGGCGATGCCTGCTATAGGTGCGGAGAAAAAGGCCACGTGGCCAAGGATTGCGAAAATCAAGAAGGCTGTGCGCAATGTCGATACGCTCACAAGCCAAGCAATCACAAGATGAACGGGGCAAACTGCGAAATAGTGTGGCGAATGACCAGGAGGGCGATAGAAAGGACTTCCTATGGCAGATAGACGGGTAGATAGACGAGGCAATAATAGGCGGAACCCAAGGGCGGTCAGGGCACTTAGAGATAGGCTATCGCTAGCACAGGTAAACCTAGGTAGGGGGCAGGTCGCAGCCAACGAACTAAGAGAAGTTGCAGTTAGGGAAAGGATAGATGTCCTGCTGGTGCAAGAACCACATGCTCACGAAGGAAAAATCTGCGGGTTTGAAAGACAAGCGGCAGTACACCAAATGGGAGAGCACCCATGGGCAGGGGTCATCATTATAAATCCCCATCTTACGGCACTGCATCTAGAGTGGCTCGGAACGGAACACTGCGTTGTATCGTGGATTAAAGACGTGGACCTCTACGTCGTATCCGCATACTTCCGTTACCGGGATCCGATCGGCCCGCACATCGAACACATTCGGCGAGTGTTAGGGGCATTAGAAGGCAAGGCGGTCTTAATTGCGGTAGATTCCAACGCGAGAAATGAGCGGTGGGGCGACAGGGAAACTAGCGATAAGAGGGAAATTATGTAAGAGTTTATAGAGGAGATCCGGCTCAGGGTGGAGAACGATCCACGACAGATGAGTACCTTCCAGAGAGGGGAAGATAAGTCGTGGATTGATCTGACCCTGACGAAGGGCCTGCAAGAGGGCCGGTTAACCGGATGGGAGGTAATAGACGGCTGGGTTCAAAGCGACCATAGGGTAGTTAGATACGAGTACGCTACAGGCAGAATAGCACAGGCGGAAACGGCCACAGCACGTTATGCACTTCGCAGAGCGGACTGGGAAAGGTTCTGGGGGGTGCTAGAAGCGGAAATAGGTGCGCTAAATGCAGGTAGGATAGGCGACAGAGCAGAGCTAGACGCTAGGGTAGGGCAAATTGCAGGCGCAGTAAGTAGAGCGGCAGACGTAGCAATCCCAAAAGTAAAAAGGAGAATGAAGAGGGTCCCATGGTGAACGCCAGAGCTGACCCGGCTCAAAATGGCAGTGAATCGCGCGCGCAGGGCCTATCAGAGGGAAGGCTTAGATGAGAACAGACAAAGATTGAGGAGAGGGTACCACGTGTGCAGGAACGAGTACACGTGGAAAATAAAGAGGGCGAAGCGAGAGACCTGGCAGACTTTTGTAACGGAGATCGGTAATAACGAACCATTTGGGGTTGTCTACAAGTTGCTATGCGGCAAAGTACGACCACGAGAGATATGTACGGCTATGATGAGAAATGGGGTAGGCGCGATAGATTGGGCAGATTCAATGAATATACTTCTAAACGCGATGGTTTGGAAAGACAACGAAAGGGAAGACGAGAGATGGCACCGGGAAATTAGGAATACTGTTAGGCTAGAGCCGCCGGCGGCCGACGTAGGGGAATTCAGTATGGAAGAAGCCGAGGAGATCATAGGCGGATTGCCGAGAGGCAAAGCGCCCGGCCCAGACGGAATAGTATATGAGATGGTTAGGGAGTCCTGGCCGGTCATCGGAGAGACCTTGCTCCAGATATGGAACAAGTGCCTCGAGATGGGTGCATTCCCGATGGAATGGAAGCGTGGGGTATTAGTGCCCATACTGAAAGGAGCAGGCAGGGACAAGGCAAACCCGGCGTCATACCGACCCATCAGTCTTCTCTCGGTTTTGGGGAAAGTTCTAGAAAAATTAATGCTACGCAGGCTAGAGGATAATTTAGACAGGGCGGCAAACGCGGAGAACCAGTACGGATTCAGGAAAGGGCGTTCGACGATCGATGCAATAGAGGAGTGTAGAAGGGTCGTCGAAACGGCGGAGGAAAAGTATGTGCTAGGGATCTTCCTTGACGTCAGGGGGGCGTTCGATGCCTTATGGTGGCCGGACATTCTCCTGGCGCTGAGGGAGAGAGGGTGCGCGAGAAATCTCTATCGGTTGATCGCGGACTACCTAACAGATAGGAGAGCCGAGATTAGGGAAGGGGGAGATAGGATAGACAGGCTATGCGAAAGAGGGTGCCCGCAGGGCTCGATACTGGGTCCGTTCTTCTGGAATTTAGTTTTTGATGGGAACCTCGGGGAAGGAAACAGGCCATGGTGTAGGAAAGTAGCATTCGCGGATGATGAAGTAATTCTAGTCAAGGGAGGGTCGAGGCAGCAGCTAGAAGAGCAGGCTGGCGAAGTGCTTAGGGAAACCCTGGAGTGGTGCACTCAGCACAAACTTCAGTTATCAGGGGAAAAGTCCGTAGGCCTTATGCTGAAGGGCAAATTTGATAGAAACCGGCGCCCGAGACTAGAATTGGGCAATGCCACAATTCGGGTCGCAGACGAGGTTAAGCACTTAGGCGTAACCTGGGGGGAAAACCTGAAAATTATACCGCATATAAACTCAAAGGCTGGTAAGGCGCGCGCTATCGGAGAAAGTATAAAGCGCGCAGTTAAGGCGAGATGGGGGCTAAACCACCAAACGGTTGCGATCCTAAATAGACGGGTTCTTGAGCCAGCATTGCTCTATGCAGCGGAGGTCTGGTATGATAAGCTGAACGCATATAGCAAGGCAAAGCTGAACCGTCAGCAGAGGCCGATGTTAATAGCGTCCACAAAGGCGTACAGAACGACGTCACTAGACGCACTGGCAGTTACAGCAGGAAGCATCCCACTCACCTATAAGGCAGAGGAAAGATGGATTAGGCGCCAAATACGAATGGGTAGAAAGATAGAGTTTGGGAGATTTAGGTACGATGGTGGCCACGAGACCCGAAAGCAGGCCATAAAAGACGCGCGGCAAAATGCAGTGGAGAACTGGGAGCAGGCCTGGAATAGGTCAGAGAAGGGAAGGGTCACTCATGGCTTCTTCCCAAGCGTTGAGGAGCGGCTCCAGATGGATTGGGTGCAACTAAGCTACTGGGTTAGCCAGTTCCTTACGGGGCACGGAGACTTCAGGGCGAATCTGCATAGGCTAGGGCTAGCGCAAAACGGCGAATGCGAATGCGGGGGTGAAGACACGGGTCAACACCTACTGCTAGACTGCCCGCGAGCAGACGATGGTAGGCGCGAGTTCGAAGCGGAACTTCGACAAAGGGGCTTCGCATGGCCCCCGCGGCAGACGGACTTGGTGGACGCGGCGGTCTATCCACAGTTCAAAGCGTACGCGGAAAAGCTCCTGCAGGCGAGAGAGGAGCAGCGGAGAGAAGCGTAAAAACCGGGAAAAGGGCGGGCGCGCGGTCGCAGGGTGGTAGGGTACAGAAACCCGAGAAGAAAACAAGATCCCACCCTGGACCCACTAGACGTTATGGCGGACAATGGCCTTGGAGGAAGACCACCCGGCTCATCGACTGGGATCATGGGAGGCCAGCAGTTGTGGGCGTTTGGGCAAGCAAACGCTGGCGTGCAAGTCGCGGTACGGCCGTAAGGCTAGCCGCGCATGCGAGAAGCGGCGGCACGGCCGCAAGGCTGAGCCGCCAGCTGTGACACGTTGCGGTACGGCCGCAAGGCTGAGCCGCGACAAGGCGATGCGACGAGCCTCTCTCCATGCCTTGCCTGGAGAGAGGCTCCTAGCGGAGGCTAGCACAGTGTCATGCGAACCAGGGGAGACGCGGGCTTACCGATAATGGCAAAGGGGCATCCCACGCTGAGTGAGGCAAAGGACTGGGCCTGTTATCGGAGATGAAATTCCTATTCGAAGCAGACCGCACGGTCGTCAACCCTTAAAAACTTGTGGATTCTACACTATCCCACAACTGCGAGCCGCGAGGCCTCCGCAACGGTGGGTAAGGATGTCTGAAGGATGAGTGCGGCGGTACGGCCGCAGGGCCGAGCCGCTGGCACAGAGATATGTGTGGTAGAGAGCTTGCTCTCGAACGGTAACCCGTCAAACGTCTACACGGGTACTACGGGCGGTCAACACCAAGCCCCACGCATCGAGATACCCGGCACCTCGGTGTCGGGTACCGCGAGCGTGGTTGACCAAGTGCGGAAGGACTCGTAGTGGCAGTCGGTAACCAATATGCTGGGAAAGGGGCTCCCGTTTCGGCGGGGGCTAACGGGCGGCGACTCCACAAGTCGTCAGAGGTTGGATAGGCCTCGACCGGGCCGATGCCGGACCTGCGGCATCGGTAGCGTCCCCAACTGAGAGACCGCAAGGTACGGAAGGCGGGGGGACGATATGCTTAATTGCTTGGTGCGTCTAGCTTCACAAATGTGTGTCCTTCACGGGGGACGATATGCTTAATTGCTTGGTGCGTCTAGCTTCACAAATGTGTGTCCTTCACGGGGAACTGTCCTCATGAACAAGATAGCCAGTATTGCACAAAGGCAATATAAAATACCATTGGACTATGTGAGAATTTACTTTAATGTAGTGCTGGCATCGATAGTTGGATATGGTGCAAGCGTGTGGGCACATAGGTTAAAAACTGTAAAAGAAAGGGAGAGAGTAGACAGAGCACAAAGGGGGGTCCTCCTTCGCATGACGGGTGCATTTACAACGACACCAACAGAAGCGCTAACCGTATTGGTAGGGATACTACCACTACATTTAGAGATAAGAAAAAGGGCGGCCATGTACTGGCTAGGAAAGAGTGAGTTAGGCAGAGTACATCAGCTGATAAGTGAAAACGTAAATACCAAGCAGCAGATAAAAGAAGGAATACTGTCGGAATGGCAAGAAAGATGGGCAAATTCCACGAAAGGTAGAAGAACATACAATTTTCTACCTAGTGTGCAACAGCGCATGAAAAACACAAACTTCAATCCGTCACAAGGCCTGATTCATCTAATCACAGGGCATGGCCCGTACCCTGAGTACTTACACAGGTTCAATCTGAGAGAGAATGACACCTGTGAATGTGGATAAAAAGGAACCCCAGAGCACGTGGTCCTACAGTGTCCGCTCTTGGAAGAATAAAGTTCTTGGGCTACCGCTGTCAGCAAGGGCCATCTACGACAAATCAGGAGAAGAGTCCCCAGGTGCCGTAATTGCGATCTTTAACAATGAACTAGATATACTAAAAATATCACGCCTGACAGACAAGCACCATGTGTGCATACAGATAACAAACAAGACTGGCACCTACTATGTAATTAACTCGTATTTTCAATACAACCAGCCAACCGAACAACATGTGACAAGAGTGGAGGAAGCCCTGAGGAAATTAGGCAATGGCAAGATATTAATAACGGGAGACTACAACGCAAGGTCGGAAGTATGGTACGACGAAATAACAGATCAAAGAGGAGAGTTAGTAGAGGAGCTAATAGAGCAACACAACCTGTACTTAGTAAATGAACCAGGAAATCCAGCAACATTCTGCAACAGAGGAGAATCAAGTATTGACCTAACAATCGCCAATGCTGCAATGATCAGGGATGTATCTAAATGGTGCGTACATGAGAACTGGTGCACAAGCGACCACAGATGCATATCGTACGAGATTGCCACAACAGGCCACCCACAGGAAGAGGAACCAGAAGGAAAAACCAAGTACAACCTGAAAAAAGCGAATTGGCAGCAAATGACTGAAGAACTGGAGAGGAGATCTCTGGAATATGAACAAAACAATGACCCAGAGGATAAGGCTACGCAAATAACAAGTATGATCAGGCAGGGAATGGAAAGACACATACCTAGGACAAAAAACAACAACACCAGAGCGACACAATGGTGGTGTCAAGAGCTCACGCAGCAAAAAAGAGATACCATTTATAAAAGAAGGAAATATCAGCGGTGCAAAGATGAGGTCCAGAGAGCCATACTACGCGGTGAATACAGAACTTGTAGGAACAAGTATCAAAAAGAACTACAGGAAAGGAAACTAAATAGCTTCAGAGAGCTAGTGAGCACAATAGGAAACGAGGACCCGTATGGGTTGGCGTACAAGCTACAAAGAAACAAGATAAGACAGAAGACAATATACACGACAATAAAAACGAATCAAAGAGAGACAGATAACCTGCAGGACACGGTGGAAAGCCTACTGCGAGCACTACTCCCAGATGATGACCTAAACAACGAAAGTGAAGAACAACGTCAGCTACGCGTAGAAATGGAGGAAATGAATCTAGACGCAGAGGAACCGAAGGAGCCATTCACATCGGAAGAGCTAGAAAAAGCTGTAATGACCCTGAAAAGGAACAAGAGCCCAGGACCTGACCAAATTAAGGCGGAAGTAATACAACAAGCATATCATGTAATAAAAGACATTCTACTGGACACATATAACACCTGCCTCAGGGAAGGAATATTCCCCACTCAATGGAAGAGAGGGGAATTAATAATAATTCCCAAAAATAATAACAAGCTAGAGACTGACCCAAAGTCGTACAGGCCAATTACTCTACTCCCGGTACTAGGGAAGATCATGGAGAAACTAACGGTCACGAGACTTAAGAGGCACACAACAATCAGCGAAAGACAATATGCCTACAATGAAGGCCAATCCACAGAGGATGCTATATCGAGACTAATGTTAGATGTCGATGAAAGCCTCGAAAAGTATTGCACAGGAATATTTATAGACATCGCAGGGGCATTCGACCATCTCTGGTGGCCGCATGTCCTCAACATACTCACAAGAGCCAGAATACCAAACGAGCTGGCGAAAGTAATTCGAAGCTACTTAAGTAACCGAAGCGTGCAGATAACGATGGCAGACAAAGTCCACGTGAAGCAAATCACAAAGGGGTGCCCACAGGGGTCGGTACTGGGGCCATTTTTGTGGAACATCACATTCGACGAATGCGTGAGGATTAACGAAATGCAAGAAGCCTACGCCGACGACCTGGCGTTAGTCGTAGAAGCAAGTTCACGAAGGGAACTAGAAGAAAGAGCAACGGAAATGATAAGAAGAATCGAGGAATGGGCACAGAAATGCAAGCTTGGGATCTCTGCTGAAAAGACAACCATGATGATACTAAAAGGAAAACTTGATCTGAGAAGACCACCCACCATCAGAATAGGAGGCACACAAATAAAAATGGTGAGCGAAGTCAAGTACCTGGGTCTACACATAGGGGAGAGACTTCAGATGAACGGTCACGTCAGGAAACAAGGACATAAAGCAGCGAGAGTGTTCAACGAGGTTGCACGCATATCTAGGAGAGATTGGGGACTAAGTGGCAAAACACTGAAGTTCCTCTATTATGGGGTCTTCGAAGCTATAATGCTATACGGAGCGAGTTGCTGGACCAACAGGATAAACGCCCATGGTACAAGAAGCATAATGCAAGCACAAAGGAAAGCACTACTAAGGATAACAAGAGCGTACAGGACAACATCAACAGACGCGCTGGGAATCATCTCAGGGATTCTACCTCTGGATATCAAAGCGAGTCTAAGAACCAACGAAAGGAAAGCAAAACAAGGCGGACAAATCCGCTTTGGGAACATAAGCAGACAGGACTACTTACAAGGCAACATAGCCGAAAACAAGCAGACAATCAAGAACCTTAAAAATGAGATAAGAGAGGAAGCCACCAACATATGGCAAAGGAGGTGGGACCTAACGGACAAAAGAAGAATGACATACGAATATCTACCAACCATAAGAGAAAGGCTAACAAGCATCGAGGAACTAGACAGAAAAACCATACAAATAATAAAAGGACATGGAGACTTTGGTGCCTATCTAGTGAAAAGGGGTATAAAAGAGAACGCAGAATGTGCCTGTGGAGAAGGAGAAACGGCAGAACCTAATTATGTTCTTTGGGTTCAATTGTTATTTTTTTTTAGGTTTAGCATTTCTGGTGCAATTGGTTAAGTGGAGGAATGGCCACAAGGTTACACTTTGCCAATTGTGCCCTTCACGATGTATATAATTATTTATTTATTATTTCAATGTATTTGTGAAGCTAAATAAAGGCGATATTTATTTATTTATTTATTTTTGTAAGTATTTAAATGTTAACCTATTATTGTATCTGCAGGAATCCAGCTGCAATTTTTCGAAGGACCAAGGGGAGGTCAGCGAGTTAAGGCCGATGGCGTGGAATATGAATTAAGGCGAAGGTACAAAGACGAAACTATATATTGGTATTGCCATCGGCGTACCTGTAGTTCGCATTTTATAACAAAATACAGACGATTATATAGTGTGCCAACCTTGCATACGGGCCATAATCCATAAAAAAATTAAGGTAATTCAGCAATTTCCCACTTTATTGATTTTCTCCTCCACTGCCTTCTTCACCCCACTCTTTTTTGTCTTGCTTGGGTGTTCCATTTGTGTTCCCCCCCTCTTATCTTTTTGCACCCTCTTTCATCTTTTTCCACTTCTCCTTAATCCCGACTACCTTTCGCTGCAGAACACGCAGAAGCAAGGGAAGAATTTTGGACCGAAATCAATGTAGCAGAAGGCACCATACCTCCCAGCTTCGAGCTATTTAGTGAAGACAAAAGCAAGGCATTCATAAGCCTTTGCAATAGAATTATGACAAGAAAAGAAGAAGAGAACGAACACAATTAAAATTAATCTTATAAGTAAGCTACCTAAAGAAATGTACAGACACTAAATTAATCGTAGTTATGTAAGTTACTTAAGGCAATGTACAGACAATAATTTAATCTTAATCTTAATCTTAGCTCTTAGCGTAAGATAAAATTGACATTAAAAGCAGAAGGACGCTAGAAAGTGGGAAGTCGTTGCCTCCTCGTGGCAGGGACGGAAACGTGGGCCTGCCTCACAGACCCACGGCTAAAACGACACATCATAAAATGCAAATTGAGACAATTGTAAACTTGAAAAGTAAAATTATAAAGAACAACATCCCGGTTATAGCTACCGCCAGGAACGGGATGGCAATGTAATTTTGTTAATGAAAAAAAAAATTTCCTTCACGAGGCCCCTGGGAGCCAACTAGAGAGTTTTTCGGAAACCTCTCTCTGGTTGTAGGACACTGTCCTAAATCCCATACAGGTGATTCAAGGCGACTGCAAGTCTTAAAAGCGATTCAGGAGTTCAAGGCAGTGTTGTGTGATTAGATATACGAACTTTAAGTTATCAGTTACCAGTGCATGTTGGGAAGCTCCACCACTACATAGTCACTCCGCCTCCAAGAGGTCAGGGGTGTCAACGGTGAGCACTTCGGGTGCCCGGCGAAAGGAGGTAGTGTAACGCTAGCTCCCGTTTGAATCCGATTAATTCAATATTAAATAATATTTGCTGATTTAAACGTCGCCGACCTTTAGCGTTATCAAGAACCCGGCGTGTCCCAGCAAGATAAGATAGCGCAGCCCGTGAAAACAGCGCAAACAAAGTGATGACGCGCGCCGTTTCTCCCCACCTAACAGCCTTTCAAGACCTATAAAACTAGTTGCAGAGTGTATTTCAAGAGAGATTCCCGAGAGATTTCCAAGAGATACCTGATACTCCTCTAGCAAACACCTAGTTCCCAAATCCTTCATCCTGCCCTGTCCAGAGAGTCCCTCCGTCAACTCTACCAGTACCTGGGGATCCGTTCCGAAGCTGAGTTTAAGTTAGTGGTTTCAAAGAAACGCCTGACACTCAGCAATATTTTCCCGAAAGCTCCTGATAAGCTGAGTTTAAGTTAGTGGTTTCAAAGAAACGCCTGACACTCAGCAATATTTTCCCGAAAGCTCCTGATAAGCCGAGTTTAAGTTAGTGGTTGTATATCAACGCCTGACACTCAGTAATATTTTCCCGTACCTTCCGAAGCCGAGTTCAAGTTAGTGGTTTCCCAGAGAAACGCCTGACACTCAGCAATATTTTCCTTGTAAAAATTTCACACCGAAAACCGCTTGTAATTCAGTAATAATTAACTTGCATTTTAAATTCACCGCCGTGCTAATCAAGCAGAATTAAAAGCTGCAAGCTACCTAAGTAGAATTTACCTGAATTAATCCGTGAGGATTGTAGCGGCCGTTTTGCTTGAGAACTCTGTGGGCTGCACTTATAGCTTCGCCATGGAATTCACCTGGAGGTTTTGAGTTAGTTAACCTCAAAAACTCACGCCGACACGAAATTTCGTTCTTCAAACGAAGTCCCGTCGTGCGGCGAATTCCTCGAAGTATTTCACCACCGAACTATAGTTACACGTTTAGGGTGAAAACCCGCATTAGCAGTTTTAATTGTTATTTGTTTACAGAAATCAGAAACCGCAAACCGGCAAATTTGACAGGCTGCCCGGCGTTGCATTCAGCGCGCAGCTCGTCCCGAAGAGCAACGAAGTAGCAGTCCGGCCGATCACGACGTCTTCAAGCGAATTGCGTCCCCGAGGTCACGCCCGCTACAACCAGGAAGCTGCTTCCGTCCGTAGAATCCGCAGCCGCTTGAACCAGGAAGCCGCGTTTTTATACTATCGTTAATTTGAGCAATTTACATCTCGTTTAATTAATTACGCGAACCATTTACTAATGTATCATAGATAAACACAATAAATGTTATACAGGATACTCCGTTAGTGTGTTTTGCTTATTTATGGTATATCTGAGCTAGCGATCGAACCTATCTCCGATAATGAGCTAACCCGTGGTAAATTAAATAGTACAACCCCTACAAAGAGGGGCGGATATTACATGGCGTCTCCGAGCAGGAACGTGAACTCAGATATATGTACATAGATTGGCAAACACACACCTGCAGCTCCAGATGGCGCCCGAGCCCGGTAAACTCTGAAAATACCGAACCAGTAAATTTTGTTGTAATTTGAATAATGCACAAAACCTGTTTCAGCCTAGCCGTCCAGGGGAATCTACCAGAGCCCAGAAACCGAGATGTTCCAGTCTAGAATTCCCAGATCCCCGTCCAGGTCCTGTCCGTTCCAGATAAGATCTTTCTGAGATCCCGTCCAGTCCAGAAAATCCTTCTCCAACCCTCAAGGGCTAGCAGCTTCACTGCTGGTACGGGATTTTGCGTCCCCGAGGTGCCTTAGCTAAATTGCCGACAATACTACGGACCGCCCGCGTAGTACCGTCTTCTGTAATGCCAGAAGAATTTCAGAAGGAATCCGTAGTCCGCAGTCCGCCTGAGAGACAATCCCGATGTCTCGCCCGTAGAATCCGTAGTCCGCAGTCCGCCTGAAAGACAATCCTGATGTCTCGTCCGCCGGAATCTCTGCAGGTACCCGTGTAAGCACCTGGTGCGCCTGTAAATGAATAAATGTAAATATACATGATTGCCGGATGCGAGTGAGATGATGAGTGAGAATGGTAGAATGCCAGAATGTTTGCTAGTGCTATCCCGAATGTTATTTCTCCTTTTGAAGCGTGCTCCCTTGTCCCCGTGAACCCGGATTTTGGCAGGAGATAGTAGACGATTAGTCGAAGCTTGAAGGAGAGAATGTGTTTTCCGTACCAGAATACCGTCCAGAGAGCGTATTTTAGAATGCGTCCCAGAGCGATCCTGCGCACCGTTTTTTTTTTGAAATTGTATGCTGGTCTCCGCAGCCTCTACAATTTCCCGAGTAAATTGTGTGAGAATGTCTGAGAATAGGTTATCCTGGAACCTAGATATTACACACGCTGAGAGAATCCCGGAATAATTGTAGGTCGAAACCGCGACTGTACCGGCTCCAGTATTTAAATGTTGAAAGTTTGAACGTTGGCCGAATTGCAAACTGAAACCGCAGTTTTGCAACCGCCTGCAACATAAGTTTGTGTGCACTCCTTGAATGTGGCATTTCGCCCCAGTGCCTGTAAGAAGCTCGCGTTCACTCCGTCGAGTGCACATCTTTGTGCAATAGAATGCACCCCATGAACTGGCATCCAGGCCATTGCCAGAATTACCCGAATAAATGTGAATGATATCCTGTAGGACCTGTAGGTCGAAACCGCGACGCCGCCGTGTCCTGAAGAGTGCATGTGTATAGCATACGCATATTTCTCCGCCGACAGAATATAAGTTGAAACCGCAACCTCTGTATTTAACCAGGCCAGAATTTAGAGTACAAATTGTACTCATCCTGTATATAGTTTCGAAAGAAACACCCGTTAAAATTGTACTCATCCTGTATATAGTTTCGAAAGAAACACCCGTTAAAATTGTACTCATCCTGTATATAGTTTCCGAAGATTAAAATTTTACTCACCCTGTATATAGTTTCCGAAGATTAAAATTTTACTCATCCCGTATATAGTTCCCGATTATCCCGCAAAAAAACGCCTGTTAAAATCTAGCACCCTCGCGTTTCCCAGTTTGAATGTTTTCTGTGTTATCCCTGCATTGTTTTGAGAACCCCCTTGAAGGAGGTGCCCACCGAATTCCCGTTTTCTCCGAAGGGACCGGCATATGTAACGCTAGCTCCCGTTTGAATCCGATTAATTCAATATTAAATAATATTTGCTGATTTAAACGTCGCCGACCTTTAGCGTTATCAAGAACCCGGCGTGTCCCAGCAAGATAAGATAGCGCAGCCCGTGAAAACAGCGCAAACAAAGTGATGACGCGCGCCGTTTCTCCCCACCTAACAGCCTTTCAAGACCTATAAAACTAGTTGCAGAGTGTATTTCAAGAGAGATTCCCGAGAGATTTCCAAGAGATACCTGATACTCCTCTAGCAAACACCTAGTTCCCAAATCCTTCATCCTGCCCTGTCCAGAGAGTCCCTCCGTCAACTCTACCAGTACCTGGGGATCCGTTCCGAAGCTGAGTTTAAGTTAGTGGTTTCAAAGAAACGCCTGACACTCAGCAATATTTTCCCGAAAGCTCCTGATAAGCTGAGTTTAAGTTAGTGGTTTCAAAGAAACGCCTGACACTCAGCAATATTTTCCCGAAAGCTCCTGATAAGCCGAGTTTAAGTTAGTGGTTGTATATCAACGCCTGACACTCAGTAATATTTTCCCGTACCTTCCGAAGCCGAGTTCAAGTTAGTGGTTTCCCAGAGAAACGCCTGACACTCAGCAATATTTTCCTTGTAAAAATTTCACACCGAAAACCGCTTGTAATTCAGTAATAATTAACTTGCATTTTAAATTCACCGCCGTGCTAATCAAGCAGAATTAAAAGCTGCAAGCTACCTAAGTAGAATTTACCTGAATTAATCCGTGAGGATTGTAGCGGCCGTTTTGCTTGAGAACTCTGTGGGCTGCACTTATAGCTTCGCCATGGAATTCACCTGGAGGTTTTGAGTTAGTTAACCTCAAAAACTCACGCCGACACGAAATTTCGTTCTTCAAACGAAGTCCCGTCGTGCGGCGAATTCCTCGAAGTATTTCACCACCGAACTATAGTTACACGTTTAGGGTGAAAACCCGCATTAGCAGTTTTAATTGTTATTTGTTTACAGAAATCAGAAACCGCAAACCGGCAAATTTGACAGGCTGCCCGGCGTTGCATTCAGCGCGCAGCTCGTCCCGAAGAGCAACGAAGTAGCAGTCCGGCCGATCACGACGTCTTCAAGCGAATTGCGTCCCCGAGGTCACGCCCGCTACAACCAGGAAGCTGCTTCCGTCCGTAGAATCCGCAGCCGCTTGAACCAGGAAGCCGCGTTTTTATACTATCGTTAATTTGAGCAATTTACATCTCGTTTAATTAATTACGCGAACCATTTACTAATGTATCATAGATAAACACAATAAATGTTATACAGGATACTCCGTTAGTGTGTTTTGCTTATTTATGGTATATCTGAGCTAGCGATCGAACCTATCTCCGATAATGAGCTAACCCGTGGTAAATTAAATAGTACAACCCCTACAAAGAGGGGCGGATATTACAGTAGACTCTAAGATACGTGGGTAGTCAGTGCGAATTTCGTTAATTCAATTCAGTAGAGACACTTAAATAGTGCTAGATTGCTGGGTGTTGAGAAAGCAACGAGAGGTGCCATGGCGGACACCGAGACGCCGAAGGTTCGCAAGCGCAAGACGCGGCGGAGCCTGGATAGCGACGAGTCGCCAGAGGTTGTAGAGCAGCAGAGAAAGAAGGCGGTAAAGGGCGAGCGCGAGAAGAAGAAGAAGGCTGTGAGCACCATACTGGAGAGCAGTGTGGAGGAGGAGGAGACGGCAACTGGGGATGGAGGTGCGAACGCGAGCGTGAGCGGACGCTCATCGCCGACATCCACGGAAGGGGAATCCGAATCCGAGACTGAAACAGATAGGGATGAAGTGGTAGAAAAAATGGTGCAGGAGAAAGCCCAGGAAGTCGGCCAAGCGGAACGGGCGGAAAGAGAGGTGGCGACACAAGCTATAGCGGGCGTTGAAACAGCAAAGGCCACTAGGGCCAAGTCGATAACGAAACCGGTGACGGCCACTAGGGCCAAGCCGACGCAGGCAGGCAGAGTGCAGCGGGCGATAGAGCTGCGTAATAAAATCTATGGGGAGGTAGGAACGGCCGCGGTTCCCTCGGGCGTCCTTACCAAGGTTCTCGAACTAGTTTCGGGGCTGCAGGACGTACTTGCCGATTCCGAAAGGGAGAATAGTCGACTGGAGGGGATCCTGCAAGGTAGGCGCGAAGAATTAGGCGCGGGGCGCGCAGGCAGGACCCAACAGCGGGGGGTACAAGCAGAGGCGCAGAGGCCAACGTTGCCACCGCAACAGCGGCCTCAGCTTAGTTATACCGCGGCAGTTAGGAGGCAGCAGGCCAAGAGCAGGGAGCGACCGGTCGTAATAGTTAGGCAGGCAGATGAAAAGGGCGAGCTTACAAGCAAAGAACTTAAGAGAAAGGTGGTTGAGGGGATCAAAATCGGCACGGAGGAAGTTCATGTTAGGGAAATCCGCCTACTGAAAAATAAGGGGGTGGCCATAGAGGTCCAGAACGTGGCAGAAGCCGACAAGCTTGCAAAGTCCGAGCAATGGCAAACGATAGGCGCGAAGGCGAAGAGGGAGACAAGAGTTCGACGCACGGTTATAATAATCGGGGCGGAAGAGCGCAATGAGGAGGAGTTAATAAAGGCGGCATATCATATGAACCATATTTGTAGGGAAGGTAGGACGCCGGAAGAGTTCCGGGAAGTCTTCCGGCCAAGTAGGTCGTATAATAGCAGGAAAGAGGCGAAAGATTGGGAAGTGCAGGATGAACCAGAGCTGTATAAAGCTCTGCTAAAGCAGAAGCGCTTAAACCTGACGTGGGGCTTATCCCCGATCAGAGATCGAGTCCCACTAACACGGTGCTACCGATGCGGGGCCTATGGGCATATCAGTGCAAAATGCGAAGTAAAAGGCGATGCCTGTTATAGGTGCGGAGAAAAAGGCCACGTGGCCAAGGATTGCGGCAACCAAGAAAGCTGTGCGCAATGTCGATACGCTAACAGGCCAAGCAATCACAAGATGAACGGGGCAAACTGCGATATAATGTGGCGAATGACCAGCAGGGCGATAGAAAGAACTTCCTATGGCAGATAGACGGGGCAATAATAGGCGGAACCCAAGGGCGGTCAGGGCACTTAGAGATAGGCTATCGCTAGCACAGGTAAATCTAGGTAGGGGGCAGGTCGCAACCGACGAACTAAGAGAAGTTGCAGTTAGGGAAAGGATAGATGTCCTGCTGGTGCAAGAACCACATGCTCACGAAAGGAAATTCTGCGGGTTTGAAAGACAAGCCGCAGTACACCAAATGGGAGAGCACCCATGGGCATGGGTCATCATTATAAACCCCCACCTTACGGCACTGCATCTAGAGTGGCTCTGAACGGAACACTGCGTTGTATCGTGGATTAAAGACGTGGACCTCTACGTAGTATCCGCATACTTCCGTTACCGGGATCCGATCGGCCCGCACATCGAACACATTCGGCGAGTGTTAGGGGCATTAGAAGGCAAGGCGGTCTTAATTGCGGTAGATTCCAACGCGAGAAATGAGCGGTGGGGCGACAGGGAAACTAGCGATAAGGGGGAAATTATGGAAGAGTTCATAGAGGAGATCCGGCTCAGGGTGGAGAACGATCCACGACAGATGAGTACCTTCCAGAGAGGGGAAGATAAGTCGTGGATTGATCTGACCCTGACGAAGGGCCTGCAAGAGGGCCGGTTAACCGGATGGGAGGTAATGGACGGCTGGGTTCAAAGCGACCATAAGGTAGTTAGGTACGAGTACGCTACAGGCAGAATAGCACAAGCGGAAACGGCCACAGCACGTTATGTACTGCGCAGAGCAGACTGGGAAAGGTTCTGGGGGGTGCTAGAAGCGGAAATAGGTGCGCTAAATGCAGGTAGGATAGGCGACAGAGCAGAGCTAGACGCTAGGGTAGGGCAAATTGCAGGCGCAGTAAGTAGAGCGGCAGACGTAGCAATCCCAAAAGTAAAAAGGAGAATGAAGAGGGTCCCATGGTGGACGCCAGAGCTGACCCGGCTCAAAATGGCAGTGAATCGCGCGCGCAGGGCCTATCAGAGGGAAGGCTTAGATGAGCCCAGACAAAGATTGAGGAGAGAGTACCACGTGTGCAGGAACGAGTACACGTGGAAAATAAAGAGGGCGAAGCGGGAGAGCTGGCAGGCTTTTGTAACGGAGATCGGTAATAACGAACCATTTGGGGTTGTCTACAAGTTGCTATGCGGCAAAGTACGACCACGGGAGATTTGTACGGCTATGATGATAAATGGGGTAGGCGCGATAGATTGGGCAGGCTCAATGAATATACTCCTAGACGCGATGGTTTGGAAAGACAGTGAAAGGGAAGACGAGAGATGGCACCGGGAAGTTAGGAATACTGTTAGGCTAGAGCCGCCGGCGGCCGACGTAAGGGAATTCAGCATGGAAAAAGCCGAGGAGATCATAGGCGGATTGCCGAGAGGCAAAGCGCCCGGCCCAGACGGAATAGTATATGAGATGGTTAGGGAGTCCTGGCCGGTCATCGGAGAGACCTTGCTCCATATATGGAACAAGTGCCTCGAGATGGGTGCATTCCCGATGGAATGGAAGCGTGGGGTATTAGTGCCCATACTGAAAGGAGCAGGCAGGGACAAGGCAAACCCGGCGTCATACCGACCCATCAGTCTTCTCTCGGTTTTGGGGAAAGTGCTAGAAAAATTAATGCTACGCATGCTAGAGGATAATTTAGACAGGGCGGCAAACGCGGAGAACCAGTACGGATTCAGGAAAGGGCGTTCGATGATCGATGCAATAGAGGACTGTAGAAGGGTCGTCGAAACGGCGGAGGAAAAGTATGTGCTAGGGATCTTCCTTGACGTCAGGGGGGCGTTCGATGCCTTATGGTGGCCGGACATTCTCCTGGCGCTGAGGGAGAGAGGGTGCGCGAGAAATCTCTATCGGTTGATCGCGGACTACCTAACAGATAGGAGAGCCGAGATTAGGGAAGGGGGAGATAGGATAGACAGGCTATGCGAAAGAGGGTGCCCGCAGGGCTCGATACTGGGTCCGTTCTTCTGGAATTTAGTTTTTGATGGGAACCTCGGGGAAGGAAACAGGCCATGGTGTAGGAAAGTAGCATTCGCGGACGACGAAGTAATTCTAGTCAAGGGAGGGTCGAGGCAGCAGCTAGAAGAGCGGACTGGCGAAGTGCTTAGGGAAACCCTGGAGTGGTGCACTCAGCACAAACTTCAGTTATCAGGGGAAAAGTCCGTAGGCCTTATGCTGAAGAGCAAATTTGATAGAAACCGGCGCCCGAGACTAGAATTGGGCAATGTCACAATTCGGGTCGCAGACGAGGTAAAGCACTTAGGCGTAACCTGGGGGAAAACCTGAAAATTATGCCGCATATAAACTCAAAGGCTGGTAAGGCGCGCGCTATCGGAGAAAGTATAAAGCGCGCAGTTAAAGCGAGATGGGGGCTAAATCACCAAACGGTTGCGATCCTAAATAGAGGGGTTCTTGGGCCAGCATTGCTCTATGCAGCGGAGGTCTGGTATGATAAGCTGAACGCATATAGCAAGGCAAAGCTGAACCGTCAGCAGAGGCCGATGTTAATAGCGTCCACAAAGGCGTACAGAACGACGTCACTGGCAGTTATAGCAGGAAGCATCCCACTCACCTATAAGGCAGAGGAAAGGTGGATTAGGCGCCAAATACGAATGGGTAGACAGATAGAATTTGGGAGATTTAGGTACGATGGTGGTCACGAGACCCGTAAGCAAGCCATAAAGGACGCGCGGCAAAATGCAGTGGAGAACTGGGAGCAGGCCTGCAATAGGTCAGAGAAGGGAAGGGTCACTCATGGCTTCTTCCCAAGCGTTGAGGAGCGGCTCCAGATGGATTGGGTGCAACTAAGCTACTGGGTTAGCCAGTTCCTTACGGGGCACGGAGACTTTAGGGCGAATCTGCATAGGCTAGGGCTAGCGCAAAACGGCGAATGCGGGGGTGAAGACACGGGTCAACACCTACTGCTAGACTGCCCGCGAGCAGACGATAGTAGGCGCGAGTTCGAAGCGGAACTTCGACAAGGGGGCTTCGCATGGCCCCCGCGGCAGACGGACTTGGTGGACGCGGCGGTCTATCCACAGTTCAAAGCGTACGCGGAAAAGCTCCTGCAGGCGAGAGAGGAGCAGCGGAGAGAAGCGTAAAAAACCGGGGAAAGGGCGGGCGCGCGGTCGCAGGGTGGTAGGGTACAGAAACCCGAGAAGAAAAGAAGATCCCACCCTGGACCCACTAGACGTTATGGCGGACAATGGCCTTGGAGGAGGACCACCCGGCTCATCGACTGGGATCATGGGAGGCCAGCAGTTGTGGGCGTTTGGGCAAGCAAACGCGGGCGCACAAGTCGCGGTACGGCCGCAAGGCTGAGCCGGTGGCACAGAGATATGTGTGCTAGAGAGCTTGCTCTCAAACGGTGACCCGTCAAACGTTTACACGGGTCCTACGGGCGGTCAACACCAAGCCCCACGCATCGAGATACCCGGCACCTTGGTGTCGAGTACCGCGAGCGTGGTTGACCAGTGCGGAAGGACTCGTAGTGGCAATGGTACCCAACATGCTGGGAAAGGGGCTTCCGCTTCGGCGGGGGCTAACGGGTGTCGACCCTACAAGTCGACAGAGGTTGGATAGGCCTCGACCGGACCGGTGCCGGACCGGCGGCATCGGTAGCGTCCCGAAAGGTACGGCAGGCGGGGGACAATATGCTTAATTGCTTGGTGCGTCTAGCTTCACAAATGTGTGTCCTTCACGAGATTCAGTAGATTCAGAACTGGAGGTCCAGCGCCTAAAAGGCTATCAGGAGGGACAGCGAGTAGGCCTAGGAGAAAAGCTAGCTATTAGAGTAGAGAGGGAAGAGCAGAAAGAAGCGCCAGTGCCAAAACCGCGACGGGCTCAGCTTAGCTATAGCGTCGCAGTAAGGAAGCACCAGGCGAAAAGTAATGAAAGACCGGTGGTTCTTCTCAGGCAGGCAGGGGGCGAAGAGATACGCAAAAGCTGCGATATAAAGAAATCGGTGGTTGAAAAGATTGACATTGGAAAGGAGAACGTGACGGTACAGGGAATCAGAATGTTGAGGAATTTCGGAGTGGCCATAGAGGTCACGACTGCGGAGGAAGCTGAAAAGCTTACGAAGTCAGAGCAGTGGCAGACGGTTGGCCTACGAGCCCAGAAGGAAACGAGGGTGCGACCCACCCTCATTATCCACGGGGCGGAGGAGAAGAGCAAGGAGGAGCTCATGCGCGCGGCGTTCCAGGAACTCTTCCAGCCACGTAGGAGTTTCAACGATAGGCGAAATTGTAGGGACTGGCTAGTAGAGGTAGAGCCAGGAATGTATAGAGCCCTTTTACGACAACGACGCGTTAACCTCACTTGGGGGTTATGCAGAGTTTGGGACCGAGTGGCGCTAGTTAAATGTTTTAGATGCGGATGTTACGGGCACATCGGGAAGAACTGCGAGAAGGCAGGCGATGTCTGCTATAGGTGTGGAGCCAGTGGCCACGTGACCAAAAAATGTAACGAGCGTGCAACGTGCGCGCAATGCAGGTCAGAAGTTAGGTCGAGCGGGCATAGTATGAACGGAGCCCACTGCCTGGTGGTATGGCAGTTGACCAAGCGGGCGATCGAGAGGACGGACTACGGCAGATAAGCCGGGAGGGGAAAGAGGCGTCGGTAGCCTCCGCGGCGGACGAGCTTGGTAAGACACGGCGGTCGAACCACAGCTCATGGAGTACGGGAGAGCTTTCTTGGCGAAAGAGGGAGAGCAGCGAAGAAAGCGCGAAATCGAGGAAAGGGTGGGCGCGCGGTCGCAGGGTGGTAGGGTACAGAAACCCGAGAAGCAAAGAAGATCCCACTCTGGACCCACTAGACGTTATGGCGATCGTGACCCTGGATAGGACATCACCCGGCTCATCGACTGGGATCATGGGAGGCCAAAAGTTGTGGGCGTTTGGGCAAGCAGAGCTCAGCCGCGTAGAAGAGGCAGCACGCCAGTGGGCCGAGCACTATGTGCAGCGCGAAAGCCGCGGTACCGCCGAAAGGCTGAGCCGCGCAAGGTGATATGCTACGGCACGGCAGCAATGCTGGGCCGTCAGCGGAGCTACGTTGCGGCACGGCAGAAATGCTGGGCCCAACAAGGATATGCGACGAGCCTCTCTCTTTGGACTTGCCCCGGGGAGATGCTCATCGTGGAGCTACGCACTGTGTGCACGTGAGAAAGGGGAGACGCGGGCTTACCGATGATGGCAAGGGGCATCCCACGATGAGTGAGGCAAGGGGGCAATCCCACTCCGAGGTGAGTTTAGGAATCGGTCGATGAAGTGTGGTGTCCCGGGAGTTCTTCCTGGGCCTGTTACCGGAGATGAAATTCATATTCCGAAGCAGACCGCACGGTCGTCAACCCTTAAAGAAACTTCTGGAGGCTACCCAATCCAACAACTGCGAGCCGCAAGGCACCGCAACGGTGGGTATGGATGTCCGAAGGATGAGTGCGGCGGTACGGCCGAAAGGCTGAGCCGCTGCACAAAGAGCTTGCTCTCGAACGGTGACCCGTCAAACGTTACATACACGGGTACTACGGGCGGTCAGCACGAAGCCCCGCGCATCGAGATACCTGGCACTTCGGTGTCGGGTACCGCGACAGTGGTTGACCAGTTGAGGATGGACTCGTAGTGGCAATGGTACCCAACATGCTGGGAAAGGGGGTCCCGTTTCGGCAATATGGCATGCACAACCTGCAATCATGTTTTATGCAGAAGTTGCAGGGACAGAATAGTGGAGCGCCGAGAATGCATTCCGAGATGGCCTCTGTACCAAAATAATCTTGGATATGAAACCTTCGATTTAAATTAGGGCGAGTTGAAATCTTTATTTTAAGATTGATAGTCTTGTCTGCAGAAGTGCGAATTTCTAAAAACAGAGGTGAAATTTTTAGGATATGTTATTAACACCAAGGGGTAGCCATCGACAAGGATAGGTTGCAACTGATAAAACAGTACCCAAGACCACATAACCTAAAAACGTTGCGGGGATTCATAGGGATGATAGGATACTATTGGAAGTTCGTACCCAACCTTTCTACTAAACTAGTCAGTTTATTCGAGCTACTGAAGAAGGGAGTAAAATGGAGCTACAGATCGCTAACTGTTACCAGCTTGAAGCAGAGCAACAGCTTCAGCTGCACTGCAATTTCTGGAGATGTATTCATACTTTCACTAATTTTAATACTGTTGGAATCAAACTTGACAGATACCATGCAAAAAAATTGCACGTGCCACGCATTCAACTGTTTCATAGCACTCTTGAAACAATACATTGTTTAAAGCTGCAAACCATCCCACATATGGCACGACTGATAAAAGAAAGCTGATGATCTCTTGATAGTTGGTGACAATCTGTTTTTAATCAAATTAATTAAGCAGTATTTTTTCTTTGATACGAGTGATTAGTTAGTATTGTACAAGATGCAGTTTAATATTAAAAATAGGTGGCCGAATACTTTTGCTCTCAAGTGTATATTTTTTGTTCTTTGAAGGGATTGTTAATGAAATTGACTATTTTGCAAAATTTTCCGGCAATAATTCCTAATTTTTCCACATGCCTTGACTTAAATTGAAAATGGCGCTAATATCAAATATAAAAATTACTAACAGCCTAATAGGGATTTCTATAATAACCAACTGAATGTCACTTTTGCATCACGGGAGTTTTCTGAATGGACTATATTTGCAGCTTGCCGACATAATATTTTCGGCAGGTGCAAAGATCGAAGGTAGTGTACTGCAGACAGCACCAGAATACGGGACAATGCTGTTACGGAGAAACGTGTCGGTTTGTACATGCCAGCAAAGCTGATCGGAAGAGCTTCGACCATGTGCTTACAACAAGAATTGGCGAGAACAAGCCAAACTGATCAAATATGCAGGAATTTCAGAAGGGGGCAGTGTACCACCCGAAACTGCAAATATTTGCACAAGAAAACGCAAGATCACACGCCGTTCACCTGTCCTGTATGCTTGGACGTAATCGAGACCGACAATATGGCATACACAACATGCAATCATGTTTTATGCAGGAGTTGCAGGGGCGGAATAGTGGAGCGCCGAGAATGCATTCCGAGATGGCCTTTGTACCAAAATAATCTTGGATATGAAACCTTCGATTTAAATTAGGGCGAGTTGAAATCTTTATTTTAAGATTGATAGTCTTGTCTGCAGAAGTGCGAATTTCTAAAAACAGAGGTGAAATTTTTAGGATATGTTATTAACACCAAGGGGTAGCCATCGACAAGGATAAGTTGCAACTGATAAAACAGTACCCAAGACCACATAACCTAAAAACGTTGCGGGGATTGATAGGGATGATAGGATACTATCGGAAGTTCGTACCCAACCTTTCTACTAAACTAGTCAGTTTATTCGAGCTACTGAAGAAGGGAGTAAAATGGAGTTGGACACAACGTCGACAAGATGTGTTTGACGAGTTAAAGGAAACATTTTACAACAATGTTGTCATTTTTGACCCAGAGTACAGTATTCCGTTCACGTTAAGAACCGATACATCAGACAACGCGATCGCAGGGGAATTAATACAGGTGCAGAACGGCATAGAAGTCCCAATATGTTTCGTATTAAGGGTACTACGAGCACACGAACTGAACTACACCATGTCGGAGAAGGAGATGATGGCGATATTTTCGGTCAACCGTTTGAAATTTTATTTAACAGGAAACCATTTCACCACCAAAGCTGACCATTCGGCATTGCAGCACATCATGAACACCAGATTTACCAACAGCAGGATCTATAGATGGTCGCTGGCCACCTACCGACCAGTTTCTAAAAACCTTCTCAACACATTCTGAACAGTAGAACGTTTCATGTTCAATTGCCGAGCTACAGATCGCTAACTGTTACCAGCTTGAAGCAGAGCAACAGCTTGAGCTGCAATTTCAGGAGATGTATTCATACTTTCACTAATTTTAATACTGTTGGAATCAAACTTGACAGATACCATGCAAAAAAATTGCACGTGCCACGCATTCAACTGTTTCATAGCATTCTTGAAACAATACATTGTTTAAAGCTGCAAACCATCCCACATATGGCACTACTGATAAAAGAAAGCTGATGATCTCTTGATAGTTGGTGACAATCTGTTTTTAATCAAAATAATTAAGCAGTATTTTTTCTTTGATACGAGTGATTAGTTAGTATTGTACAAGATGCAGTTTAATATTAAAAATAGGTGGCCGATTACTTTTGCTCTCAAGTGTATATTTTTTGTTCTTTGAAGGGATTGTTAATGAAATTGACTATTTTGCAAAATTTTCCGGCAATAATTCCTAAATTTTTCCACATGCCTCGACTTAAATTGAAAATGGCGCTAATATCATATATAAAAATTACTAACAGCCTAATAGGGATTTCTATAATAACCAACTGAATGTCACTTTTGCCTCACGGGAGTTTTCTGAATGGACTATATTTGCAGCTTGCCGACATAATATTTTCGGCAGGTGCGAAGGTCGAAGGTAGTGTACTGCAGACAGCACCAGAATACGGGACAATGCCGTTACGGAGAAAAGTGTCGGTTTGTACATGCCAGCAAAGCTGATCGGAAGAGCTTCGACCATGTGCTTACAACAAGAATTGGCGAGAACAAGCCAAACTGATCAAATATGCAGGAATTTCAGAAGGGGGCAGTGTACCACCCGAAACTGCAAATATTTGCACAAGGAAATGCAAGATCACACGCCGTTCACCTGTCCTGTATGCTTGGACGTAATCGAGACCGACAATATGGCATGCACAACATGCAATCATGTTTTATGCAGGAGTTGCAGGGACAGAATAGTGGAGTGCCGAGAATGCATTCCGAGATGGCCTTTGTACCAAAATAATCTTGGATATGAAACCTTCGATTTAAATTAGGGCGAGTTGAAATCTTTATTTTAAGATTGATAGTCTTGTCTGCAGAAGTGCGAATTTCTAAAAACAGAGGTGAAATATTTAGGTTATGTTATTAACACCAAGGGGTAGCCATCGACAAGGATAGGTTGCAACTGATAAAACAGTACCCAAGACCACATAACCTAAAATCAACTAGGTCGATAGTTACCAGCCGGCAAAATAACAACTACAACTTTCGCCAAAAGCTAAGGCCGACCAATTATCCTTCCTCACAGGTGATGTGACCACGAAAAAGTGGCTCTCGGTGATTTCGAATAACATATTAAAGACACTTTACCCCAACTTATTTGTATTCAGTAGTGGTTTATTCATAAATGAAGAGTATCCCTACTTTGCTGCAACACAATCTAGCATTTTAAATTGTAATATTTGCGGAAATGGATGTGTTGAGGTGAAATTCCCATACTGTGCTGACAGGTCGGTTAGTGAATTAATTAAAATTAAAAAGACGTGTCTTGGCACAAAACGTGAGGTAAAATTGGACAAAAAGGATCCGTACTTTTTCAAATTCAAATGCAGATGGCTTTAACTAGGACAACATTTTGCTTTTTTGTTATGTGGCGCAGAACATATTTCTTTGTAGAAAGAGTCAATTCTGACGTTAATTTTTGGAACGAAAAAAGTGCTATTGCATTGGAATTCCACAGAAAAATTGTTCTGCCTGAACTCTATGCAGAGTATTTGAATGCGCCAAAAGAAAAACGACAAATTTAAATGCCATTTATGACAACTGGCTTGTGTCCTAGTGACATCGCCATTGATATGCCATCTGTAAGTGTTGGTCCAATCACCAGTGACATCGTAATGGGAAACGATGATGAGGTTGGTATTTTTGTAAATTATATGTTACAATGTTAAATACCTGTTTTCATTATGGATTACAGCTGTGGTGTCATTCTAGGAAACCAGATGGCAAAGAAATGGTAAAATGTTCCAACATAAAATGTAGGATAAAATGGTACCATGCACAAGGCTTACAATTAAAAAAAAATCCTAAAGGAAAATAGTTACATTAACTCTCTTAATGTAATTTATTTCATAATTATACAACTATAGGAGGGCATACATTTCCGAGTGGACAAGAAACTGTCAATATCTGATCTGCCACAGCACCATCATCCTGTTTTTTTTTGCTAGGAACATAGGCATCGTTTCGTGAAGAACTGTATATATTTTTTTTGACGAACGCCAATAACGCGTTCTACGTGTATTCTGAAAAAATATATAATTAAGATAATTATAGTAACAATATATTGCAGCTCTACCCCACGCTTGCTATATTCCTTGGATCGAGCTGTCGTTTCCTTTTCAAAAAAGCAGGCGTAATCACTGTGGCCATATGTCGTCCTACAGTGTTTTATTAAAAAAAGTCACGATCCACGTTTTGTATCTGTCGCCAACAAGCAAGTAAACGATGATATAGGACGGCTGGAGCGGTTGCTAGGGCAAGCGGTAAATTCGTCGTCAGCGGCGGCGACAGGTTCGTCTTCAGCGGCGGCGACAGGTTCGTCGTCAGCGTCTACTTCAATGTGAAATCGACAGTGTGCGGTAGCGCGGAGAAGGATTAATGAGATTCCCACTGTCCTTCGTTCCTGGACGATATGCTTAATTGCTTGGTGCGTCTAGCTTCACAAATGTGTGTGTCCTTCGTTCCTTCGACGATATGCTTAATTGCTTGGTGCGTCTAGCTTCACAAATGTGTGTCCTTCGTTCCAGGACGATATGCTTAATTGCTTGGTGCGTCTAGCTTCACAAATGTGTGTGTCCTTCGTTCCATCCACGGGGCGGAGGAAAAGAGCACGGAGGAGCTCACGCGCGCGGCGTTTAAGATGAATCACATCTGTAGGGAAGGCAGGACGCTGGAGGAGTTCCAGGAACTCTTCCAGCCACGTAGGAGCTTTAACGATAGGCGAAATTGTAGGGACTGGCTGGTACAGGTTGAGCCAGGGATGTATAGAGCCCTTCTACGACAACGACGCATTAACCTCACTTGGGGGTTATGCATAGAAGGAAGGTGACGAATGCTACAGGTGTGGAGCTAGTGGCCACGTGGCCAAGGAATGCAATGAGCGCGCAACGTGTGCGCAATGCAGAGCAGAAGGCAGGCCGAGCGGGCACAGGATGAATGGAGCTCAGTGCCCGGTGGTATGGCGGTTGACCAAACGGGCGATCGAGAGGACGGACTACGGCAGATAAGCCGAAGAGCGGAAAGAGGCATCGGATGCCTCCGCGGCGGACGAGCTTGGCAAGACACGGCGGTCGAACCACAGCTCTTGGAGAACGGGATAGTATTACGGCGTATGCGGAAGCTCCTACAGGCAAGGGAGGAGGAGCGGTGAGAGGCGTGAGAAACCGGGGAAAGGGCGGGCGCGCGGTCGCAGGGTGGTAGGGTACAGAAACCCGAGAAGAAAAGAAGATCCCACCCTGGACCCACTAGACGTTATGGCGGACAATGGTCTTGGAGGAAGACCACCCGGCTCATCGACTGGGACCATGGAGGCCAGCAGTTGTGGGCGTTTGAGGCTAGCAAACGCGGGCGCGCAAGTTGCGGTACGGCCGTAAGGCTAGCCGCGCATGCGAGAAGCGACGGTGCGGCCGCAAGGCTGAGCCGCCAGCTGTGACACGTTGCGGTACGGCCGCAAGGCTGAGCCGCGACAAGGCGATGCGACGAGCCTCTCTTCATGCCTTGCCTGGAGAGAGGCTCCTAGCGGAGGCTAGCACAGTGTCATGCGAGCCAGGGGAGACGCGGGCTCACTGACGATGGCAAGGGGCATCCCACGCTGAGTGAGGCAAAGGAAGCAATCCCACGCCTAGGTGAGTTTAGGAATCTGTCGATGAAGTGTGGTGTCCCGGGAGTTCTTACTGGGCCTGTTATCGGAGATGAAATTCCTATTCGAAGCAGACCGCACGGTCGTCAACCCTTAAAAACTTCTGGATTCTACCCTATCCCACAACTGCGAGCCGCGAAGCCTCCGCAACAGTGGGTAAGGATGCTTGAAGGATGAGTGCGGCGGTACGGCCGTAAGGCTGAGCCGCTGGCACAGAGATATGTGTGGTAGGGAGCTTGCTCTCGAACGGCAACCCGTCAAACGTCTACACGGGTACTACGGGCGGTCAACACCAAGCCCCACGCATCGAGATACCCGGCACCTCGGTGTCGGGTACCGCGAGCGTGGTTGACCAGTGCGGATGGACTCGTAGTGGCAGTTGGTAACCAATATGCTGGGAAAGGGGCTCCCGTTTCGGCGGGGGCTAACGGGCGGCGACTCCACAAGTCGTCAGAGGTTGGATAGGCCTCGACTGGGCCGATGCCGGACCTGCGGCATCGGTAGCGTCCTCGCCTGAGAGACCGCAAGGTACGGAAGGCGGGGGGACGATATGCTTAATTGCTTGGTGCGTCTAGCTTCACAAATGTGTGTCCTTCGTTCCACACCACTACACACCAAGCAGTAGCTTCCATCGTGACTAAGAACATAGAGATCAAGATGATCAGCAACTATTGCCCGCCGGGACAAGAAATCCCACCATACTTGAAAGCACTGCAAGGAGCAGCAGAACCGAGCCACCACAACATCATCATAGGCGGCGATTACAATGCAAAGTCTAACATCTGGCACTCTAATACAAATGACGAAAGAGGGGATGCAGTAGAAGAGTTCATCACAGAGCTGAACCTTAACATTGCAAACGAGCCGGGAAATCCGCCCACATATCACTCCGGAATGGGAAGCAGTAACATCGACCTGACTCTATTCAGTAACAACCTCAGCAATAAAATAAAAGACTGGAGAGTAAATGATAATATCAGCTCAAGTGACCACAACCTCATCACTTTCAGCCTCAAAGACACCAGAGCAAACATACCAGACATTACTATAAAGCGGAACCTTACAAACTACGACAGACAGGAACTGGTACAACAAATAACCGATCTCATCAGGGATAGACAGAAGAGCAGCAGCTGCCAGAGCAAGTGGAGATCTGACCACAGATACTGTCATTAATGAAGAAGACGTAAAAGAAGCAGCCCGACAAATTAAAGACAGGAAAGCCCCAGGCTGGGACGGACTCCCTGGCACCATAGTCAAAACCACAATAGAAGCCACGGCGGAATACCTTGCCAGAATATACAACGACTGCTTGGTACTAAAGTATTTTCCCAAAGACTGGAAAATCGGGCAGGTCACAACTATAATAAAGGCACCAAGCAAGGACCCAACGCAGATAAAATCGTGGAGACCAATCACCCTACTCCCAGAATTAGGTAAATTATTCGAAAGAATTCTCAAAAACAAGATGATAGAAAGCACAACAGAGGAAAACTTGCACCACCAGAAACAATTCGGATTCAGAAAGGGCAAAAGCACAACAGGGGCAATTGCAGAGTTGATCCAAACGACAGACAGACAGACAGACAGACAGACAGACAGACAGCTAGACAGGTAGACAGCTGTTCCTGTAACGGTTTTATGGACACGACGGTGTAATAAAACGACAATTGTAAATATAATTGTATTTTATTTGTCTAATGTACATGTATAAAATTATTACAAATATATATTATACACTAGTCAATTATTGTGGCAGAGGTGTTGTTGTCATCTCTGTCTGGAGGATCTCTTCGTGCTGTTTCCGAACTGGATTTATTCAATTATTCCTGCCTCTTTTAACTCTTCTATTATACTAACAATTTCATTTATATGATTTGTATGACGCAGACTGTTGGCTCATAATGCAAACATTTAACAGATGGACAGGCGGACATCACCATAAATCATATACGATTTTGTTTTCACACGTTCACGTTCTAATCTCAAAATTTTTAAATGCTCCTCGATGGGCTCCATCACATTATCACCAAACCAACTCCACCCGTCTGGAAGTTGTAGCTTTGTATCAGTTTTAAAGTCCGGATGTCCATCGAGCGTAACGGTGATATCCATACGATCGCAACCAAACCATGGAAATAACTTTGAAAATTCATAGAAATACTTGTCGTAATATTTTTCTAGAGAGGTGACGGCTTCCATGTTACAATCAGCCTGCTACGATTTATTCGATATACTATGATTTATATGTTTATGCCCTCGTCGTGCAAGCCGCTGTCTAAAATTTCTACATAACGGTGTTAGCCTCCTGTTTCTTAATTTTTGTTTGTTTGTAGTTTAGCGCAACCCCTGCATGGGGTTAAGATTACTTTAGAATGTGTAATTGGTAAAATTGACAGACAGACAGGCAGACAGCTAAACGACTAGACAGCTGGACAGATAGACAGGTAGACAGGCAGATACTAATACAAAAAAAAAATAGCAAATGTATATGGCTGTCAATAAATAAATAAATAAATAAAAAGAAAAAAAATGTATGGGGCTATTATCAAGCTGGGTTCAGTTAGTCGCTAGAATTTTTGAAATATGATTGAGGATAATGTTTACCACCACTGTTTTCTTTCATATGTTCGTGCGATGTGCAAGCAATACATTTTCGTCCTTCTTGATCGGTTTCCCCTTTACATTTTGGACATTTATACTTAACTGGTACAGGCATCTCTCTCACACCTATTTCTATTACTGCTCACAATCTGTACAATAAATGGTGTTAAGAATCTCCATCTCTTTCTTATTTATATGATTTGAAGAAGACGTGGCTGGGATTGAGGCGAGTCAAGCGTTTCAAACGTATGATTCTGTAAATTGTGTACATTTATGTCTACAGTTTTTGTACAAGATCATGTTTTAGCTTCCTACCAGAGTTTACTGCTGGAATGTGTATAAGCTTGGCTAAAACTACATCAAACCTACTAACTGATGGCTTTTAATGTTAACAGCAACTGAAATATAAGTGAAAATCTTGATAATAGTAAATAAAAATCTCATATTAAAATTTATTGTCATATAAATGGTTCTTAATTTTTTGTAGTTTAGCGCAACCACTGCGTGGGGATAAGATTACTTATTCTTCATAGCGTAAAATTTAACGATTTACCAGCTTATCCAAATATAAAACAATTAAAGATTCTGTATGACTATACTATTTTTCCCATCATATTGACACAGGGTTCAGAGTGCTCTACAAAATGCACGCATTTTGCACAAGCGGCATGATGATAACAATTAATCACTGTACAGTCTTTTAATTATCACATCCGTTGTCCGAAGCACACCTGTTTAAGAATGACATGTTCCTCTGTGTGAGAGAAAGTTTACGTATGCACTTCTCATAGATAGTATAAAGCATGAGGACAATATATAAGGGCCGCTTATCACACTGTAGGAAAATTAGTTTAGTATCATCAAGATGCTAAGATAAACTGTTGAAGACTTGGGAGAAAGTTTACGTATGCGCTTCCCATAGATAGCGTAAAGCAGGAGGATAATATATATATAAGACTATTCCCCTCAGATAATATAAACCAATCCCATCAATCAAATTTCAAAATTTGAACCAATCAGAATCGAATACAGCGAATATTTTGCACTAGTGCAATACCCGGGTATTTGCACAAGTGCAATAGCGAGTATTTGCGGGAAGAAAAGCAAACCAGCTAGGCTGCTAGGCACACAAGAAATTTCAGAAAGAAAACTGAAAACTCTTTAAAAATTAATAGTGTGGTATACAAAGAATGCCATTTCTTCGAGGAATAGTCTTGCAATATTTCCCGCGTGCATTCTGTATAATTAGAGTATTTCTCTCGAACGCTTCGCGTTCTCGAGAAATACTCGAATATACAGAATGCACTAGGGATATAACTACTGAGTACTTATAGTACTGTCAGGAAAAAAATTAGTTTTGTGTTATCAAAACGTTTAGATAAAATGTTGAAGACTGACCATCAGCCTATAATTATCACATCTGATGTTTGGAACACATCTGCTTAAGAATGATATAATTTCCTGTGGGAAAAAGTTTACGTATACAGTTCCCGCAGGTTGTGTAAGGTGGGGGGATATTATATAAGAATATTTATCACACAGTTGGAAATATTAGTATACCATCATGACACCCCGGCAGAGCTTTGTACATGATGACTTAGTGCATCGGCCTAATCTAGAACCGTGGGTTGGCAACCCCTGGGGTGAAGAGGAGGAGACAGAGGACGAACAACTCGTGTGGAGCGACATAGAATTTGGAGAGTCTCCACCATCTTCACCTGCATCATCGTTATCATGGGGGCAGATGTCGCCCTCATTTTTCGACCTTCAGGTGTCTCCTCCGCCATCGCCACTACCAATGTGGCAATATCCTCATGGTGAGCTTCAATCTGGAGGACAACTATCTGAGACATCTCCACCACCACCTGCAACCTACCCCCAAGGTCAGCCGCATCCTTGGGAGCAGATAGGGCCGCCACCACATGGTGAGCCTCACTCTGGAGGACAACTATCTGAAGCGTCACCACCACCACCTGCAACCTACCCCCAAGGTCAGCCGCATCCTGGAGAGCAGATAGGGCCGCCACCACATGGTGAGCCTCACTCTGGAGGACAACTATCTGAAGCGTCACCACCACCACCTGCAACCTACCCCCAAGGTCAGCCGCATCCTGGAGAGCAGATAGGGCCGCCACCACATGGTGAGCCTCACTCTGGAGGACAACTATCTGAAGCATCACCAACACCACCAATGTGGCACTGTCCTCAAGGTCAGCCGCATCCTTGGGGGCAGATAGTGCCTCCACCTGCACAGACTTCGAGCCACCCTCCTGAGCAGGAACATTTCCAAGCTCGATACCATTTTGATCTACCAGAACCGGTGCTACCCCTACATTTAAGCTCGGTTCTGGTAGAAATAAAACCAGGGAGTAGAGTTATAGATATAATTTTTTAAGGTGTAAAATAAAACTGTTATTTTAATGAGTGTTTTATTTAATTAATATAAGTAGGAAAATCAATATAATCTTGAGGCTCGAAACAAGAATCACTTCAGCATTCAACTGTTTAAGCTATGTGATGAAATATCTAAAATACTCGTTCTATAAACATGATATGAACATAATCGTGAAATGTCATATGATAGCATTTCCTACACTGCATACACTGCATACAATAAGTCAAGTTACAACGTCCTTGCTTAACAAGCAACTTTGCTTATCTGCACATGCATAACGTACACTTTGTTTACAAACAAAGCATCAGTTGCGATTGTGGCGTATTGTTTGTCTCGAACGTGCGCTATGACAATACTAATTCATTTGTGGATTGTATACCTGAAATGGAATTATGTTAAAAATATCAATTTGAGGATTCTAGACCTTGTATTACCTAACAACAAAGACACACTCTTCTACTGTAAATCAAAAACTATCCTCCGATATAAGTTTTTTACTGAAGCCGCTTATTAAAACTGTTCAAAATTTTCGAAATTTGTCTAGCTGTCTGTCAATTTTACCAATTACACATTCTATGAGATTTTTATTTACTATTATCAAGATTTTCACTTATATTTCAGTTGCTGTTAACATTAAAAGCCAATTTCTTAGGTTTGAACCCTAATAACTGTCCAATACTATCTTTAGCAGTAAAATCGATTGCTAAGGACGATTTAATTTCACTCCTGAGCGTATTATTATTAGGCTTAATATGTAGCACAGGTTCTGCTTGGTGCTGCACAATATTTTTTTCTAGTATATCATTAGCACTACCTGCTTGAGGGGAGGGCGACTTTGTTACACCTATACTCAGTTCATGTCTAATATATTGACTTATATCGGCAACTTCATATGAACCGTGAGGTATTTCAATTACAGCTTGTTTACCATCAATATCAGTATAATGAAATTTATTATTATTCGAATCAATATTAGGTATAGTATTATAAGCTTCAAAAACTGATTAATCCTATAACATATTCAGATTCCGGATCCAGATGTATGGATGGATACCGAGCTGTGAGAACAGATTCATTTCCAGATAAGGTAAACGTCCAGGACATGTTTAATAGTAGACGGTTTAACTAGAACTGAAACAAAACATCTAGATACCTTTAATTTTAATTACATTCTCCTCCTCTTCCGTCTCTAAGAATCTTACTGGAAATAAAACAACTTTTATTAAACAATAGGTTTTATTTTTCCTTTTACATCCTTATTCAGTATACATTGCAATTGTTTATTTAAGATAGGTTCTAACAATAAAGACATTTTATCTATTCTATTCTTAAACCTCATCCTGTCGAGTGCACACAACTGCCAGTAATTGTATGGAAGTTCATCGTCCTCCTCTTCTTCTTCTTTCTGACAAATTTCAACAATCGGATCAAAGTGAACCTGCTTGTTGATTTTACTTCTGGCGATCTTTGTCGTACAACACCAAGTCATGTTTAAACTGGGTTATTAACAAGTTCAGGTCTGGCTGCCGCTCGCTTAATTTCAAACAAGAAAGTTCCTTTGAAATATCTTTTAATTTACAATATATTTCAATATCTCTGTTCAATTTCTCCAGATTTTTAGTAAAGCGGTTGAACTGCATTCGATATTTATAGTATCGTTGCTGCTGCTTCATAATGCCAATGTGTACAATTCAGAATTCCCACACTATAAGTCCATCCTCAGACGATGACGTCATCCCCCCACATCTGCAAGTCTTGACAAGTCTGGACAGGTCTGGACAGGTTTTTCTCGCAGTAAACTGGTAGGAAGCTAACACTTGGCATCGTGCAAAAATTGTAAACATAAATGCCCACAATTTACAGAATCATAAGTTTGAAATGCCTGGTGATTATATTTAATAGGATGACAGCTGCCATTTTTACCACTTGTCAAATATTTCACAATTTCTATTGGAGGTTTTAAGTCTCCAAACCTGTCAAAGTAAATTGCATCTTCCCCCCGTTTTATGTAAGCCACCCAATGTGTACCAAGATTGGTTTTATCATCCAAATTTACAATACCGCATTCTATATTTCGAACCTGTTTTGGTAAATCATCTCTCATAAAAATGCCGCGAAAGTTAGGAATTTTTAAACGTTTAGCGTATGATTGTAAATCGATATTTGACAAAGCCCGGTTTGGCAGCTGCATTACAAGTTTTTTGTCGTGAACAATCCGTATCCTTTTTTATAAGGTTTTAGATATAAGCCTTTACCTAAAGCTATTGCCTCCATCGTTTTATTATGTCTTTCAGACTCTGCTAATTGTTTTTTTGCCGACTGAGCATCTTTAACCACCTTTGCAATTCCTGCAGCTCCACCGCTAAGAGCTCCTAACGCGCTAAGTCCTGCAAAGATTGGAATCAAGGGTAACATTCCACCTGTTTTTGGCACACGTATTACTCGAGGAGTTTTAATAATCGTGTTTCTCTTTATTTTATTAATTGTCTTAACAGCAATATTTGTAGCATCGCTTAAGTCTCGCAGCAGTCGTCCTCCTCCTAATTCAGTTCATGCTTTTTTCACTACCTGATTGAAAGTAAGCGTATCTCCAGGTGTTCTCTTTCTCTTTTTACCAGTTTTATTTTTAGCTCCCAACCCCATTTTTACTTTTGCCGTCATAGCTGTAGCTACTCCTGCAGCCGAGACACGTTCACCTAAGCTAGCGTCTGAAGCTCTAATACGTCCAATAGCATTTTTAGCTAAAATTCTGTCAGCTTTATGTCGTTCCTCCATATTATCAGAATGTTTTGCATAAGCCAAATCGTGCTCACGACACGCTTGATCTAATTTGTTAATTCCAGGATCTCCTCGTGCAATTCTTTTCTCAAGTTTTGTGCCAGGCCCGCAATATTGATATCCTGGTATGTGCAATTCGAAAGGCAATTTATTAATGAGCGTATTGAGTACACCAGCACCTCGTCGGCGATGGACTGGTTTGTTGTTTCGACGTCGAACCATTATATAGAACTGAGAACTGATCGATTAGGATCTTAATATATATAGATATGCGTAGCAGTTTTAGTATGAGTTTCCAAGTAGACGTCATGAGGGTAGTTAAACTAAAAAATAGTTTGCCAATAAAAAATCATGATAATCATACTGCATCTCTAAGCAGGAGACACGGACCGTTGTTACCTTCCACGATACGATGTCTTATTCTAGGCCCATCGAATTGCGGTAAAACAAACATCATTATATCGCTAATAAAAGATGTTAATGGAGTACGATTTGAAAATATTTATATATATTCAAAATCGCTGTTTCAAGCAAAGTTTGAATATCTAAGTATGTTGTTTCAATTAATTCCTGAGGTTGGCTACTATACATACAGCGATGGTGTGAACATTGTACCACCCGACCAAGCTAAATCTAACAGCATTTTTATTTTTGATGACATTGCTTGCGACAAACAGGACGTTATGAGAGAATATTTTAGCATGGGTCGACATAAAAATATAGACTGTTTCTATCTTTGTCAAACATATGCATGTGTTCCTAAACATCTTATTCGCGATAATGCTAACATGCTGGTGCTGTTTAAGCAGGACGATATGAATTTACAGAAGGTCTACCGAGATCATGTTAATACCGACATGACTTACGAACAATTTAAAGAAATGTGCGCATATTGCTGGAATAGTCATAAACACGGATTTTTGGTAATAGACAAAGATAGTGATTTAAATAATGGGCGCTATCGTTATGAATTTGATTCGTATATATACATTTAACAATTCTGATGTCTATTATTTGATAGAAAGCTGTTGACGTGTGAACTAGTTTGAATCTGTCAGTCTGTCTAACTGTCTAGCTGACTGTCTACCTGTTTACCTGTCTAGCTGTCTATCTGTCTACCTGTCTAGCTGTCTACCTGTGTAGCTGTCTAGCTGTCTACCTGTCTAGCTGTCTACCTGTCTAGCTGTCTAGCTGTCTACCTGTCTAGCTGTCTACCTGTCTAGCTGTCTACCTATCTAGCTGTCTACCTGTCTAGCTGTCTACCTGTCTACCTGTCTATCTGTCTACCTGTCTACCTGTCTACCTGTCTAGCTGTCTACCTGTCTAGCTGTCTAGCTGTCTACCTGTCTACCTGTCTAGCTGTCTAGCTGTCTACCGCTTACATACTTGCGCCGATAATGAAATCGAATGTAGCGACAAAACTTATTAAAACTAAAAATATTATAAGACAGAAAGTTCGAGCTCTTAAGGAGGGTAAGTTGGTGGAACAACAGCTCCTCGGTAAATTTTTTAAACCTGTTACCGAACAAATGCAAAGTGTTGCAAAAGTGATAAATAAAAAAGCGAATCTCCCATCTTCAAAACTAGAATTATTTACACCAAAACCGGTTGATGAAGTATTGTGCGAAACCGCCGAAGATGATTCTAATACGACTATAGCAAACAAATTTCAACCGTCTACCAACATAGAACCGCAAGCTATAAGTTCTTTCTTAGAACAGTATGATAAACTTCCTAGGAAATATGTAAGCAATTATCTTATAGAAAGACCAAATCTAGGGAGGTATGGAATTAGATATGATTTTGACAAAAACCAATTTTATTTTGGTGGAGATGAGCTAGATATAAAGGGTTCTGATATAATTGTAAAAAATGTTCGCTATGAAGGTACGCCTGGTTTGTACGAATTACTATTTAAAAACGATCCTCAAATAACTCCAACGTCGACAGATAGAGCAAATTATAATGATATCATAAACAGAACAGGTGCGGCGCATAGAAATTTTGATAAAAATGTGCAGAAGGTAGGTTTCAACCAAACGAAATACAAGAAATTTATAAAATCTAACCTGTCATCATCACCCTCGTCTTCATCAGTGCCATTAAGATCTAAAAAGCGTTCTGGTAAAGGTATGCAGCAAATGTATAAACAAGTTAGCAATAAACCGATGGATTATGTTTACTGGGATGATCCGAATGAGTTAGTCGATCGATTAAAGTTACTGTATGCCTCTCAAGCATCCGGTCACACAAATCATAGAAATAAAATTGTTAGTATAATAGAAGAGTTAAAAGAGGCGGGAATCATTGAATAAAGTCAGTTCGACAATGTCGAGAGATAAGTTCGGTCGTCACATTCAGCACAGAAATCTATACTTTTACGATGACTGTGATTATTTTAATTTTCAACATAAACGATTAGCCAATCTTCTATTTGAAGAGGATGCTGTCAACAATACCCTCCTTAACAAAGAACTTAATAAGATTATTTACCGACTTTCCAAACACCAAAACTCTGCTAGTTCAAATATAGAAATAGCAAATGAAATTATTGCAGACATTCAAGCTGAAATTGATCAACTCTACTTTTCTCTAAAACTAACTAAACCTCCGCCTAAACCTTCAGTTAGTGAAACTGTCTCATTTAGAGAGGTTCAAAATGACCCGGAAGAAAATAAACAGTTCGATTAAGGCTCAAATAGGAGACGAGTTGCATAAGCCTGCACGAATAAATTTTCGAAGGCGTCGTGTAATAGTAAAAGGATTGGATGATCTTCATCAGGCCGATTTAGTAGAAATGATACCATACTCTAAAGTAAATAAAGGTTATCGATATATTTTAGTAATTATAGATGTATTTTCAAAATATGTTTGGTTAGAGCCTATAAAAACCAAAACCTCTAAGGAAGTTACTAGTGCAACTGAAAAGAAAGCGGTAGAATTCCGAAGAACTTGCAGACAGATCAGGGTAAAGAGTTTTTCAATAAAGATTTTCAAACACTAATAAACAAATATAAAATTAACCATTTCTCAACATTTAGTTCAAAAAAAGCGTGTGTCGTTGAAAGAGTAAATCGTACACTTAAATCTATTATGTGGAAGATGTTTAGTTTGCAAGGTTCATACAAATGGCTTTCTCTATTATCTCAAGTCAGTCACACCTACAATCATAAAAAACAATTGGTAAAAGACCGGTTGATGTGAATAAGAGTAATGAGAAGGAAATTCTCAATCAAGCCTATAATCATATAAAAATGACCGATTTAAGTAATGTAAAATTTAAGGTTGGCGATCCTGTGCGAATTAGCAAATATCGAACAATATTCGATAAAGGATATACTCCCAACTAGACTAATAAAATATTCACAATCGATCAAGTTAAATTAACTAATCCTATTACCTATCTAATAAAAGATGTTTCCAATCGGTCTATTCAAGGATGTTTCTACGATCTTGAGCTTCAAAAAGTTAAATATCCAGACATACATCTCGTTGAACGTGTAATAAAACGAAAACGTAACAAAGTGTTTGTAAAATGGCTTGGATTTTCAAATCAGCACAATAGCTGGATTGATGCTAAAAATATTGTCTAAATTACCACGTTGTGATGACTCATCACTTAATTTTCATCGGTGCTATATAAACCTGATGTGCTGTAGTATTTTTATCATTCTCCTGTACACGTTCCTTCCAAAAACATGGCAGATTTCAACCAGAAACTTTGCAACTTAAATGAGGTTAAAGAGTGGGGAAATGTACGAGATTTGAAGATTGACGAAAAATATCTAATAATAAATGTGTATCGATGTCCGACTAAATACGGCAATAAAGTGGCGGTGGAATTGGACAACTTCAAATTCATTCTACCAGCACGCTACGATTGCCTAACAGATGCTGACTTGCAACAATTAGGAAAACGTCGCTACAATATCATCTCGGGTGGCAAGTGTGGGAGCAGCACGAAACTGGTCTTCGAGGAAATCGTTCAGACAGAGATGACATCCATAGCACAATAATTAGCTGATATGTATTTATAGTAATTTTTATACATGTATGTTTTAGGTAAATAAATACAAGTGTATTTACATTGTTGTTTTATTACACCATTGTGCCCGATTACAGGAACATGCCAGGTTGGCCGAGTGGTCTAAGGCGCCAGATTTAAGCTCTGGTTCCCTAAGGGAAGCGTGGGTTCGAACCCCACACCTGGTAATTCTTTTTTTTTGTCTAACAGACATCAGTACTTGACAAATTTATTTCAAGATCATTTTTGCAGATCAGCACATTTTAATCTCTAGACTCTAACTGTATTAGCAAAAACTTCCAATTTCGTGTTGATTTTAAAACAATGGGTTTCTTTGTTTGAATTTTTTGCAGATCAACACATTTTTAATCTCCAGACAACAATAGCTTCATTGTTCTCGAATTTCGTGCTGATTTTTAAAACAATGGATGCCATTGTTCAACAACATCCTGCAAGAATAGACATGTCTGTCAGACGATGAGTCACATCCGGTCGAGCCTGAGAAAATTTTGATAAGCGTAACAATAGCTTCTGATTTACTGATAACAACATCCTGCAAGAATAGACATGTCTGCATCCCAGACGCTCGAGCGTGGGAAAATTTCAAAAACTACACTTTTAGCCAAAAAAAATAATTCCCGGAAGTGGCCGAGGTCAATGACCCCGACTAGACCAATGACTCCGACCTTGACCAAGGCTAGATCCGTGACCTAGAAAAAATTCTCGGAAGTGGCCGAGGTCAATGACCCCGCCCCCGCCCGTGACCTTGACCTCGGCTAGGTCCGTGACCTTGAAAAAAGTTCAAGGTCAAATGTGAGCCAGAACGCCTATAGGTACTCTACTGGTGTCCCGGGAGTTCTTACTGGGCCTGTTATCGGAGATGAAATTCCTATTCGAAGCAGACCGCACGGTCGTCAACCCTTAAAAACTTCTGGATTCTACCCTATCCCACAACTGCGAGCCGCGAGGCCTTAGCAACAGTGGGTAAGGATGTTTGAAGGATGAGTGCGGCGGTACGGCCGTAAGGCTGAGCCGCTGGCACAGAGATATGTGTGGTAGGGAGCTTGCTCTCGAACGGTGACCCGTCAAACGTCTACACGGGTACTACGGGCGGTCAACACCAAGCCCCACGCATCGAGATACCCGGCACCTCGGTGTCGGGTACCGCGAGCGTGGTTGACCAGTGCGGATGGACTCGTAGTGGCAGTTGGTAACCAATATGCTGGGAAAGGGGATCCCGTTTCGGCGGGGGCTAACGGGCGGCGACTCCATAAGTCGTCAGCGGTCGGATAGGCCTCGATGGGCCGATGCCGGACCTGCGGCATCGGTAGCGTCCCCAACTGAGAGACCGTAAGGTACGGAAGGCGGGGGGACGATATGCTTAATTGCTTGGTGCGTCTAGCTTCACAAATGTGTGTCCTTCGTTCCCAGCCCCTGGGAGCCAACTAGAGAGTTTCGGAAACCTCTCTCTGGTTGTAGGACACTGTCCTAAATCCCATACAGGCGATCAAGCGAAATTGCGAATCCAAGTATTCGAAGCTTTGGTGGAAGGTAGTGTAACTGTGTAAAGACATTCTTGCCAGTACATGTTGGGATCGCCCGTATAGAGTCACTCCGCCTCCACGAGGTAGGGGTGGAAACGTACGCTTAGGCGGCGGCTAAAGGAGAGAGACGATAAACAGTGTAGGTTGTGGACAGTGGATATTTTTGGACACTTTAATTAGTGCGGTACCATGCCGAGAGGTGGATCTAGGAGAGGGACTCCTAAATGGATGCGGATGCATAATTCGCCGGCCGCAATCGCGATGAAAGAGGAAAGGGGGAAAAAGCTAAGGCATTTCACGGAGTTTGACACGGTGAAGGAGTACGACACCTACTTTGAGAGGGAACTAATCGCCTACGAAATGAGCGGTGGGGCGACATGGAAACTAGCGATAAGGGGGAAACTATGGAAGAGTTTATAGAGGAGATCCGGCTCAGGGTGGAGAACGATCCGCGACAGATGTCTGGGGAACACCCTATAAGATTGTAACAAGTAAAATCAGATCGCCAACTGGGATGAATCGGCAACTACACTCCTGAATGCACTATTACCGGATGATAACAGAAATGCGGAAAATGAAACACAGAGACGGACAAGAACAAATATGGCAGAACAATACAGAACGGAAGGAGAAATAGTGCAATTCACGGAGGAAGAAATATCGAATGCGATATCAAGAATAAGGAAGAGGAAAGCGCCTGGACCGGATGGGATAACACCTGAAGTCATCCAGGCGCTAAGGGAGAAGATCTTACCAGTTTTGTGTTCTCTCTATAATCGATGCTTGGCTCAAGGAAAAATACCAAATATATATAAGCAAGCGGACGTCGTAATACTAAAGAAGGGAGAAGACAAGGACCCTGTAAAGCCGAAGACCTACCGACCGATATGCCAGCTGAATGTGCTAGGAAAGCTGCAAGAAAAATTACTATGCAATAAAATCCGCCTACTGAAAAACAAGGGGGTGGCCATAGAGGTCCAGAACGTGGCAGAAGCCGACAAGCTTGCAAAGTCCGAGCAATGGCAGACGATAGGCGCGAAGGCGAAGAGGGAGACAAGGGTGCGACCAACGGTCATACTCCTCGCGGCGGAAGAGCATGATGAGAAGGAGCTCATAAAGGCGGCGTACCATATCAACCACATTTGTAGGGATGGTAGAACGCTGGAAGAGTTTCGGGACGTCTTCCGGCCAACTAGGTCATTTAATAGTAGGAAAGAGGCGAAAGACTGGCGGGTGCAGATAGAACCAGAGCTGTATAGAGCTCTGCTAAAGCAGAAGCCCCTAAAGCTCACGTGGGGTTTATCCGAGATTAGGGATCGAGTACCGCTGACACGGTGCTACCGATGCGGGGTCTATGGACATGTCAGCGCGCAATGCGAAGGCAAAAGCAATGTTTGTTATAGGTGCGGATTAAGCGGCCACGTGGCCAAGAATTGCGGCAACCAAGAAAGCTACGCGCAATGTAGATATGCTGGCAGACCGAGCGATCTTAAATGAACGGGCCAAACTGCCAGCTAGTATGGCGAATGACTAGGAGGGCGATAAAAAGAACTTCCTATGGCAGATAGACGGGTAGATAGACGACGTATTAACAGGCGCAACCCAAGGACGGTCAGGGTGCTTAGAGATAGGCTATCGCTAGCACAGGCAAATCTCGGTAGGGGAGAGGTCGCAACCGATTAATTAAGAGAAGTTGCAGTTAGGAAAAGGATAGATGTCCTGCTGGTGCAGGAACCATATGTTCAAAGAAGGCGAATTTGCGGGTACGGGTACCAACCGGCAATTCACTAAATTGGAGATCAACCGTGGGCAAAGGTCGTTGTCATGAACCCCCACCTTACGAGACTTCATTTAGAGTGGCTCGGGACGGAACACTGCGTGGTATCGAAGACTAAAGACGTGGACCTCTACGTCGTATCCGCATACTTCCGATACGGAGAACCGATGGCCCGCACATCGAACACATTCGGCGAGTGCTAGGGGCATTAGAAGGCAAGGCGGTCTTAATTGCGGTAGATTCTAAAGCGAGAAATGAACGGTGGGGCGACAGAGAAACTAGCGATAAGGGGGAAACTATGGAAGAGTTTATAGAGGAGATCCGGCTCAGGGTGGAGAACGATCCACGACAAATGAGTACCTTCCAGAAGGGGTAAGATCAGTCGTGGATTAATCTCACCCTGACGAAGGGCCTGCAAGAGGGCCGGCTAAGCGGATGGCAGGTAATGGACGGCTGGGTCCAAAGCGACCACAAAGTAGTTAGGTACGAGTACGCCACGGGTAGAATAGCACAGCCGAAAAGGGATACAGTACGCTATGCACTCCGCAGAACGGACTGGGAAAGGTTCCGGGGGGGGGGGTGCTAGAAGCGGAAATAGGTGCTCTACATGCACATGCTAGGGTAGGGCAAATCACAGGCGCAGTAAGCAGAGCGGCTGATGTAGCTATCCCGAAAATTAAGAGGAGATTGAAGAGGGTCCCATAGTGGACACCAGAGCTGACCCGGCTCAAAATAAAGGTAAATCGCGCGCGAAGGGCTTATCAGAGAAAAGGCTATCAGCCGTATTCAATGGCTAGCAAAGCGCGCGCGATCGTAGAAAGATTAAAGCGCGCAGTTAAGGCGAGATGGGGGGCTAAATCACCAAACTGTCGCGATCCTCAATGGAGAGGTTCTCGAGCCAGCATTGCTCTATGCGGCGGAGGTTTGGTATGATACGCTGAACGCATATAGCAAGCCAAAGCTGAACCGTCAGCAGACACCGATGCTAATAGCGTCCACAAATGCGTACAGAACGACGTCACTAGGCGCACTGGTAGTGATAGCAAGAAACATCCCACTCACCTATAAGATGCATGTAGAATTCGGACGCTTTAGGTATGATGACGGTCAGAGGCCCGGAAACAGGCTATAAAAGACGCGCGGCAAAATGCAGTGGAGAATTGGGAACAGGCCTGGAATAGGTCGGAGAAGGGAAGGACCACTCATGCTTTCTTCCCAAGCGTTGAGGAACGGCTACAGATGGATTGGGTGCAACTAAGTTACTGAGTAACCCAGTTCCTTACGGGGCACTGCGATTTTAAGGCAAACCTGCATAGCATAGGCTAGGACTAGCGCAAAACGGCGAATGCAAATGCGGAGGTGAAGACACGAGTCACCATCTGCTGCAAGACTGCCCGCGTGCAGAAGATAGTAGGCGCGAGTTCGAAACGGAACTTCGGCAAGGGGGCCTCACGGCAGGCGGACTTGGTGGACCCGGCGGTCTATCCACAGTTTAAGGCGTACGCGGAAAAGCTCCTGCAGGCGAGAGAGGAGCAGCGGAGGGAAGCGAGAGGAGCAGCGGAGGGAAGCGTGAGAAACCAGGAAAAGGGCGGTCGCGCGGTCGGAGGGTGGTAGGGCACAGAAACCCGAGAAGAGAAGATCCCACCCTAGACCCACTAAACGTTCTGGCGAATCGTGACCTTGGATGAGGTATCACCCGCCTCATCGACTGGGATCATGGGAGGCCCACAGTTGTGGGCGTTTGGGCAAGCAAACGCGGGCGCACAAGTCGCGGTACGGCCGAAAGGCTGAGCCGCGCAGAATGGGAGCACGCCAGTGGGCCGAGGACTATGTGCAGCGCGGAAGTCGCGGTAAGGCAGAAATGCCCAGCCGCGCAAGGTGACAGACGTCAGCGAAGCTACGTTGCGGCACGGCAGAAATGCTGGGCCGCAATAACAAGATGCGACGAGCCTATCTCTCCGGACTTGCCCTGGGGAGACGCTCATCGTGGAGATATGCACTGAATGCACGCGCGCTAGGGGAGACGCGGGACTTACCGATGACGGCAAGGGGGTACCCCACGCCGAGGTGAGTTTATGATGCGGCCAATGAGGTGTAGTGTCCCGGGAGTTCTTCCTGGGCCTGTTATCCGAGACGAGATTCCTATTCCGAAGCAGACCGCAAGGCCGTCAACACTTAAAAGAAACTTCCGGAGGCTCCCCAATCCCACAACTGCGAGTCGCAAGGCACCGCAACGGTGGGTAACGCATGTCCGAAGAATGAAAAGTCCGGCGGTACGGCAGCAATGCTAGCCGCTGACACAGCGATATGTGCGGTAGAGAGCTTGCTCTCGAACGGTGACCCATCAAACGTTAGATACACGGGTACTACGGGCGGTCAGCACCAAGCCCCGCGCATCGAGATACCCGGCACCCCGGTGTCGGGTACAGCGACCGTGGTTGACCAGTTGAGAATGGACTCGTAGTGGCAATGATACCCAATATGCTGGGAAAGGGGCTTCCATTTCAGCAGGAGCTAACGGGTGTCGACCCACAAGTTGTCAGAGGATGGATAGGCCTCGACTGGACCGGTGCCGGACCTGCGGCATCGGTAGCGTCCGGCCTGAGACCGAAAGGTACGGAGGGCGAGGAACGATATGCTTACTTGCTTGGTGCGTCTAGCTTCACAAATGTGTGTCCTTTCACCACCCGTGAGGGGATACTGTTACCCCCATCGGCCGCGTCCCCAGGTGGCGGATAAGGGGGCCCAAACCGGCTTGACCGGAGGGTTGGAGGACTTAAAACCTCTCGCGGACCAACAGGATTGCTCACAGGGGGACAACCTCGTTAAAAAGTTACTCAGGGGAGTTCACACTGTGAGCATGGAAGGTTGCGGCTCCACGAGGCATCCCTGCAGCAATGAACATCTGCCACTTGCCCAGCGTGTTTTAAGGTAGTATCTTCGCGCTTAAAAAACAAAAGCTCCCCTCTCTATGATGTGTGCTAAATAAAGAAGTATCTAGCACTAAGATGGGCCTGCATCAAGCCGGCGGCATTGCATAGGACATGGGCATTCGGGAGATCAGATCTTAAACTAAACCCTCCTACCTCAAAGGACTCAATCGATAGATTGGAGATGGGCTGGGGCAAGCTGTAGCCAGCAGCGACCCCCTGAGTAACCCACTATGGTGCCACTGGTGGATTGCAGGACACCGTCTTCCTAGCTCCCGCGCGTACCCGGCAGGTAGGCAAATAATGGGCGTTTGCATGCACCGAACCTGTGCATTAAAGAATAAAATAAAACGGAAGGCATATACAGGGTGATTTATGATATGTGTGCTAAACGGTAACGATTGATAGGGGAGGCCATTTTGAGAATTTTTTTTTATAAAAACATATGTCCGATATGCTTTTGTTACTGAGCTGTAGCGATTTTAAAATTTTCTTTAATCGACTATTATTATAGCAATTATCACGTTACCTATGAAACAAACTACGAGTAATAACAAAGATAAATAAATATTTTGACAGATACAAGTGTTAGGTGTTTGTGTATTAGATACAATGGAAGATTTTAGTGCTATAGAGTATGCAGATATGGTATATGTGTATGGTTTTTGTAATGGAAACAGTCGAGGGGCGTGTATTGAATATCAGCGCAGATTTCCTAACAGAAAAGTTCCTTCGCGGGCTGTATTTAGTCGAACATTTCGAAGACTCCGGGAAACCGGGTCAACTAATCGGAATAGTAGAGCTGCACCCCAAGAAATAAATATTCAAAATCAAGAAAATGTAGTTGATATGGTGCTTGATAATCCCAGAGTCAGTACTCGGCGCATTGCAGTCCACTTGGGACTATCACAAAATTTTGTATGGCGCACATTACACAATGAGGTTCTTCATCCATATCATTTTCAACGTGTGCAAGCTTTACATCCTGGAGATGCAGAAAGAAGAGTTAGATTTTGCCAGTGGATATTAGGCCAAGTAGAAAATGATCCTGATCTTGTGTACAATATTCTGTGGACAGATGAGGCGACATTTACTAGAAACGGCATAAATAACGCACACAACGAACACGTGTGGTCTATAGAAAATCCTCACGTGATAAGACATACCGGTTTTCAAAATAGATTCAGCGTAAATGTTTGGGGCGGTATATTCAATAATCAGTTGCTTCCAATTACCTACTTAAATGAACGGATAAACGCAGTACAGTACGAACATTTTCTCGATGACACACTGTATGGAAAGCTTCAAGACGTTCCTCTCAACATCCGTCAAAGGATGTGGTTACAACATGACGGCGCACCGGCTCATGCAGGAAGACATGTAAGAGAATTGCTGAATATGCATTTTAGAAATGGATTGGCCGTGGAGGTGCCGTGGAGTGGCCTCCGCGGTCTCCAGATTTAAATCCCCTTGATTTTTATTTTTGGGGACACAAAACAAATGGTTTATAGCGAAGAAATAAATACGCGGCAGCAGTTAATGGATAGGATTAACAATTCCATAGCGGAAACAGTTAACAATGTGCCTAACATTAGTGATTCGTTCATTCATCGTTGTCAAGTCTGCGTCCGCAACAATGATGGTCACTTTGAGCACCGCTTACAAACATAACTTAATATTTTTTATTTTATTATTTCTTAAATTAGGGGTCGTTTACTTGATGTAATTTGTGTCAAAATAATTAAAGTGAATTAAATTAGATTTATAATGTTTTAATTTTGTTTTTCTTGTAATTCTATAAGTACCAGTAATTAAACCGTACTTAATCTGAACTTTTTTTGCCACCGTGGTTTGGCCCATTAGACGACTTGTTTTAGTATTCATGCTAAATATAAGCCAAACCGACTGATAGAAAGGAAAATTTTAAAATCGCTACAGCTCAGTAACAAAAGCATATCGGACATGTTTTTATAAAATTTTTTACTCAAAATGGCCTCCCCTAACACTGGTTACCGTTTGGCACACATGTCATAAATCACCCTGTATATAGATTTTGGCGATAAACGAAATGGTAACAAATGAATCAACCTCCGGACTGGCATCCGGAGGCGTAAATGGCTCGAAACCCAAACATAAAGTTAATGAGGGTACAAGTGGAAATAACGAAGTGGGGACAACGAACCCAAACAGAAAAGAGAAATCCAGGCGAAGCCACCAAATACAGCAAATGCTGACACGCTAGAAGCCCGCCAGCGACAGTACCGCAGGCACTAGAGGAAGAGAGCAACCTGGAAGAGGAAGCAGAAGAGGAAAACCACACAGGAGAATTGAACGATGTAAGGCAAAGCCTGGAAAATTACATTCTCAACGACAGCATTAAAGTCAACAGACCAGCAATTAAATTTATCCTGGCTTAAATTTATCCTGGCTAAGTTCACAGAGGTGGAGAGACTATCGCTGATATGCGCGATAAATGCCAAAGTTCTAGATGGAAGGCTAAAAGAGAGAATAAGCATAACAGAACGGCGGCCCTCATTCGCAAGTATAGCGAAAACGGCGACAAATAAGGGGAGCGAAACCCAGGCGATAGAGATAAGAAGCGCACCGGTTTCAAGACAAGAAAATATTATAGTAATAAGAAACAAAGAAGGAGGAAACAAAGATAGCGAAACCATCCAGAAGGACAACTCTGATATTGCCGGAGGTACGGATAAGAAACGTAAGGAGACTAAGGAACGAGGGAATAATAATAGAGACAAACACAGAAGAAAAAGAAAAGATAAAGAAATACGAAGAGCTAAGGAGCATGGGCCTGGTAGCCTCAGAACCTAAGGACCATCAGTTATAATTTTCGATATGGACAAAGACACCACAAAAGAGACATTATATAATGAACTGAAAGAGAAGAACTTGCAAGGCTTTTCAGAAGGAATCAGTGAATCTGAAATAAATCCGAGATTTACGACACCCAATAAAAGGGAAGGAACACTAAACTGGATAGTGCAAGTATCACAGAGAGTCAGTCCATTATAAATATGAAAATAGCATAAAACGCCATGTACATGATTTTGATTCAATCATTGTTGTCCTTCTAGGTGCTCACAAATATATTAAGTGTCACGAAAAAGTACACGCCATTGAAGAGTGCTCTTACCCTTTCGATGACGATGAAGAAAAAAGGATTTGTTTCAAATGCAAGTTTGACATTCGGGAGCCTGAACATGCTATTAGAGGTGAATGCTCTTTGAGAGGGTCAAGTTTTCATTCAGGAATGCTGTACCCGTCGGCTTCATTTCGCGAACTGATAAAAAAATTATCATCTATATCATTTACAGGTCCTTCAGCTGCAGAAATTACAGCTTCTGTAACAAGATCTGCAGGTCGGACAAATCTGTATCTGGGCGGAAACAAGACCTACGTCAAAGATTGCCTAACTTTAGGCGCAAAAAGTCGAGCTTCAATACCGGTGATGAAAAATGGATCAGATTCCGAAGTTGGCATCGCTAAAAATTAACAGCCAATTTATCAGCTTAACGAATACCTGTGCATTTGATGCCTTACTAAATATTTGGTTGTATATCGGGGCTGATTTTCCTGAAGTTTCGGAGAAGGTGAATATGAATTAATTTTTCGTCACTTCGCCAATTTTATCAGAGCCAGAAGAATGGAACCCCTTTGAATATCGCATGCAAACAAGCGTTTTCCCACTTGACAGCTGATTTTTCATCCACGCGCAATGCGCGCATGCGTTGTACTCAGAAGATAACCATTCTCATTTCCAAAATCTGGCGAAAAGTGAGATTATACTTTCGCGCATCTTTAACAAATAGCAGGGTACGCACCTTGGAGGGGCGTTTTTTGAACTCGGACCCTCCCGGCTCGAAAAAAAATCCACCCCTCCTCCCTTGCGCCTGCGCAATTTAGGAATTTTATTAAACCACTTTATGACTATAATTCTGTTTGCAGTTGAATGGCCGCGAAAAATGGCGTGACTCCCAGTTTCAAAGATTGATGACTGACATTCTCCACCGAGAGAAAATCAATGCGACTCATTATAACCTGAGAGCGCAAATTCTCCACAACGTATGTCAATCATCACGATCGGTATTGCAAGAAAAAAATTCTGTGGTGAATTGCAATGTAAGTGTACCATGGCTAGCACAAAAGCTATTCCATCTTGTGCCAAGTTTTATCGAGACGACGGAATGCACCCAATGTTTGAAGAAAATCAAAGAATTTCCAATTATCGCTGCTGGTGTACCCGACCATGATTTAAAGCCCACAGAACTGGATTTCATAACAAAATATTGCGATATTCTAGAGTCTGTAACGGATTGTTCAGATGAGGCTTGTAATGGGAAATCTTCTATTCGCAGGAGGCTTACGGCCATTAGTAAGTTTAGCAGATGGTATTTCGATTATAACTCATCGACTATAACTCAATACATCCCAGGTGAAGTAGTTATGTTCGAGGTGCCCGATGATAACGACACTTCTGAGGCCATTGCGCTAAACCAAATTCCAAAAAAAAATTAAAAATCCTCTGACCGACCAATTGGACTTGATTCTCATTGGGGCATGCTGCTATAAGCCACCCATCAATTTACGAAGAAATCCACAAGAGTCAATATTGGGCGGGGATACCGAAATGGGCCATTACACTTCGTTCATTTATCGATGGGCAGCAACTAGTTGGAAAGAGATTGATGAAATAATATGAAAACGGGCCGAAAAGATTCTTATAAAATTTTCCCTCGCTTTCTTGTTTATATTAACCTAAGTGATCAAAGTAATTAAAATATATTTTCATAATGCACTCTATTAAAAACACTTCATATTCTCTATGTAAATAATACAAGAAAAATATGTATTATGTATATTAATATATACTAATATAGATATCAAAAAGTGTGTGTGTATGAGTCAGTTCAGATTTTTCGGAGAAATGAACAAGCCGATCACCCGGAAGGTTATATATATATAGGTATATAATCAGGCTATATTATTCTAGAGTATATCTGTCTTCTTTTTCGAAATAAAGTAGCAGTATCTAACAGAACGATTTTCTTGGAAGTTTCAAAAGTTGTCCGCATAACTCCCACATTCTCGTTCCACAAACATGTTCCATGTTACGCGTAGAAACTACAGGATAGTGGTAGTTCTATAGTAATGTGGAAGTAAACAAATGATTTGAAATGACGAGACCCGCACTTCTGTGCTGACATACCCCGGCAACGAAGTCGAGACTGGCGTAACAAAAAAGCTACAAAAAAGCTACAAAAAATGAGCCGGGTCCAAACTAGTGCCGCTACATATGTCTGCTAAACAAGCGGATCCGCGCTTTGCTCAGGCCCAGTAGAGGCTACAAAAGGGAGACCGGCGTAACAAAAAAGCTACAAAAAAGTTACGAAAAACCAGCTGGGTCTGAACCCGTGCCGCTACTGTGAAGGTTCAAGCTAGCGAATCCGCGGTTTTCTCGGACCCGGCTGAAGCTACATATGCGCGACCAGCGTAACAAAAAAGCTTCAATCGAGCTACAAAAGACCCACCCGGTCTTATGTGGTGCCACTACAGAGTGTTCGCCAGCTTGACAGCGCTCAAGACGCTGAAATTTCTATAGTACGGGGTCTTCAAAGCGATAGTGCTATACGGAGCGAGCTGCTGGACCAACAAAATAAACGCCCATGGAACAAGGAGCATGCTACAAGCCCAAAGAAAGGCGTTGCTACGAGTAACAAGAGCATACAGACGGATATCAACGGATGCTATAGGAATCATCTCGGGGGTCCTACCCCTAGACATAAAAGCGAAACTAAGAACGAACGAAAGAAAGGCTAAACAAGGCGGACAAATTCGCTTTGGAAATATGAACAGGCAAAACTACCTGCAAAGCAACATAGCCGAGACCAGGCAAATGAATAGAAACCTGAAGAACGAGATGACAGAAGAAGCCATTAATATATGGCAAAGGAGGTGGGACCTGACGGACAAAGGAAGGACAACCTATAAATACCTACTAACCATAAAGGAAAGGCTAACTAACATCGAGGAACTAGATAGGAAAACCATAGAAATGTGTTTGTTGAGACAAAGAAACAACAGAACAGTTACTATGGGAATGTTCAGAGTATGCAGTAGAAAGAGAAGAGTTTTGGAACGAAACTAACGTAGCAGAGGGCACCATACCTCCCAATTTCGAGCTTTTTAGTGAGGAGAAAAGCAACAAAATAATGACAAAAAAAGAAGAAACTAATGAACACAACTAATCTTAACTCTAAATAAGTTACTTAAGGAAATGTACAAACATTAATTTAAGCTTAGACATGTAAGTTACTTAAGACAATGTACAGACACTAACGTAATCTTAATCTTAGCTCTTAGCGTAAGACACAAATTAGACATTAAAGCAGAAGGACGCTAGATAGTGGGAAATCGTTGCTTCCCCGTGGCAGAGACGGAAACGTGGGCCTGCATCACAAATCCACGGCTAAATACGACACATCATAAAACTGTATATTGAGAGAATTGCAAATTTGTAAAGTAATAATTGTAAAGATAACATCCCGGTTATAGCTACCGCCAGGAACGGTGGAAATGTAGAACTATCAATGAAAAAAAATGTTCTTTCACCTGGGCCCCTGGGAGCCAAATAGACTGTTTCGGAAACCACTCTCTACTTGTAGGACACTGTCCTAAATCATATACAGGCGCTAGTGATTTCTAGGCGATTTTTATAGTCTTAGCACAACAGTGTAGTGCGTGTATTAGGTGAAAGACTTTTATATCCTCAATATATATTTACCGGTGCATATCAAAGCGAGATCGAACAGTCACTCCGCCTCCACGAGGTCAGGGGCGTACACGAAAGTCGAGGCATTCAGTCGGCTAGTCCGACTGATATAAGTTCACCGTCACCCGGCGAAAGGAGTACGACTATAAACAGCGTAGGTAGGTCAGTTGTGAGCACAGTTTAAATAGTGCGATACCATGGGAGGTAAGGAGAAAGGAGAGGACGCGGTCACGGAGAAGCCGAGGAAATCCAAGCGGACAGAGGCGGAGAGGGCCGCCCGGCAGCAGGAGAAGGCTGCGGAGGAGGCGAAGAATGCGGAAAAGGAGGGCTCGTCTTCCAGGAGTCAGTCCGACATACCCTGGGCGCAGAGGGACTTAGTAGCAATGACGAATGAAATGGCAAGTCGAGCAGCGAAGAAAATGGGCCTGGACCTGAGTGACATTTGCGATTCAGTGTCGGAAAAAAAGAGAGGGAAGGCTGTGAAGGCGGAGCAACGTAGGGCTGGCAACGAGACGCCAGAGTCCGATGAGAGGGATGAAGCCGGCCGACAACAGAGGAAGGCTGTTAAGTCGGAAAGGAATATTGCCAAGGTGGTAATCCAGAACGCCTCCGAGGAGGAGGAAATGGAGATCGGGACCGAAAGTGCGAGCGAGGCGGTAGCTGAAAGTAGAACGGCGCTACCTGAAGCACGGGAATCGACGACGGTTATAGTGGATGGGAGGCGGGCAGAGGCACGAGCCGAAAGCCCATCGTCCACCGGGAGGTGAGTCAGGATAGGGCAAAGAGGGCAATAGAAGTGCGCGACCACATCATGGCAGCGTTACTAGGGGGCACGGAGTCCCAGGAGATACTGGTGCAAGTATCGGGCCACTTAGGAGTAATGCAAAAGCTAGTAGTAAAGTCGGAGCTTGAGAATAGGAGATTAGAGGGCTACCTGGAGGGTAAGAGAGTAGGGCTTGGTGAGAAGCTAAGTAATAGTAGACCAGACGCGACGAAGCAGAAAGAGGCGCCGATACCAAGGCCACGACAGCTTAAGCAAACTAGCTATAGCGCCGCGGTAAAGAGACAGCAGGCGAAGAGTAGAGAACGACCGGTCGTTATTGTAAGACAGGCAGAGGTAGAGGGGGAGAAACCACGCAAAAGCGGCGATATAAGGAGGGCGGTGGTCGACAAGATCAACATCGAGAAGGGGGAAGTAGAGGTACAGGGAATCCGAACGATGAATTCCGGGTTGGCCAAAGAGGTTAAAACCGTTGAAGATGTTGAGAAGCTAGTGAGATCGGAGCACTGGCAAACGGTCGGCTTAAGAGCACAGAAGGAAACGAGAGTGCGGCCCACTCTCGTTATCCACGGAGCAGAGGAACGGAGCCCGGAGGAGCTCACGAACGCGGCGTACAAGAGGAACCACATCTGTAGGGAAGGCAGGACGCTGGAGGAGTTCCAGGAACTCTTCCAGCCACGTAGGTCATTTAACGATAAGCGTAGTTGTAGGGACTGGCTAGTAAAGGTGGAGCCGCAGATGTACAAAGCTATTCTAGTACAGAGGCGCATCAACCTCACTTGGGGGTTGTGCAGGGTCAAGGATTGCTTGTCGCTGACGAAATGTTTTAGATGCGGGTGCTACGGGCAAATTGGGAAGCACTGTAAACAGGCAGGAAACGTCTGCTACAGATGCGGAGATAGCGGCCACGTGCGCGCAATGCAGAGAAGTGGGCCAGTCGAGCGACCACAAGATGAACGGAGCACAATGGAGGAGGACGATCAAGAGGACAGACTACGGCAAGTCCGTAGCGGGAAAGAGGCACAGGATGCCTCCGCGGCGGATAAACTTGGTAACGCACGGTGGTCGAACCACAGTTCACGGAGTACGGGAGAGCTCCCCTTGGCGAGAGAGGGGGAGCAGCGGAGATAGCGCGAAAGCGAGAAAAGGGCGGGCGAGCGGTCGAAGGGTGGTAGGGTACAGAAACCCGAGAAGAGAAGATCCCACCCAACCCACTAGACGTTCTGGCGGATCGTGCCCTTGGATGAGATAGCACCCACCTCATCCGACTGGGATCATGGGAGGCCAACAGTTGCGGGCATTTTGGCAAGCAAACGTGGGCGCATACGTCGCGGTACGGCCGAAACGCTGAGCCGCGCAGAAGAGGTAGCACGCAAGTTGGCCGAGCACTATGTGCAGTGCAAGAGTCGCGGTACGGCAGAAATGCTGAGCCGCGCAAGCGAGAGATAAGCGAGCCCCTCTCTCCGGCTTTCCCTTGGAGAGATGCTCCTAGCGGAGTTCAGCACTCAGGGCACGCGCGAAAGGGGAGACGCGGGGCTTACCGATGATGGCAAGGGGGTACCCCACGCCGAGGTGAGTTTAGGAAGCGGTCAATGAGGTGTGGTGTCCCGGGAGTTCTGCCTGGGCCTGTTATCAGAGACGATATTCCTATTCCGAAGCAGACCGCACGGTCGTCAACCCTTAAAGAAACTTCCGGAGACTACCCAATCCCACGTGCGTGTGTCCTGTCACCTGCCGCGCATTCCCGGCAGGTGGGCAAATATAGGGCGTTCGCATGCACCGAACTTCCTTCATGCTGAATGACAACAAGGTGAACAGACCCGCTATAAAATTTATATTGAGTAAATTTAGAGAAGTTGAAGAAATAGCACTCAAATGCGCGGCAGAGGCAAAAGTCTATCAGGGAAGCTTATATGAAAGAACAAAGATGACCATACAGACCCCAACATATGCTAAGGTCATGTAGACAATAACGGGGAAGAATGCCATGGAGGCGACAGTGGGAAAGAAAACGTGATTATCATACGCAATAAAGAAAGAAATAACAAGGATAGTGATGCGATAAAGAGGAAGGTGATTTCAAGGCTGACGCCGATCCTACCAGCGATGAAAGTGTGGAACGTGAGACGCTTACGTAACGAAGAAATTATAATAGAAACTAATACTGAGGCGGACAAGGTAAAGATTCAGGAGTGCGTGGAGCTACAAAACATGGGTCTGGTGGCCACTGAGCCAAAGAGACAAGGGCCGTCAGTAGTAATATATGACATAAGCAGAGATCGACGAAAGATCAGCTGACAAAGGAACTGCGAGAAAGAAACCTGTTCAACATTCAAGCGGAAGTTGAAGAAGAAATGAGACTGAAATTTGCTACACACAATAGAAGAGACAATACCGTCAACTGGGTAATACAGGTGTCACCAAGAGTATACAACGAGCTAAGAAGACAAGACAGGATTTACATTGGATGGATGGCGCACCGAGTGAGGGAATATCACCTAATAACGAAGTTCTTCAGGAGCAATGAATACGGACACGGCCAGTCGACCTGTACCAAAAGAGACAGTATGTGGACACTATGCGACAGAAGGGCACGACTTTAAAGCGTGCCCTAAAAAGAATGAAAATCCTGTTTGTGGAAGTTGTAAGGCTAGAGGAATTGCAACCGACCACTCAGTAAGAGATGCCAAATGCCCGGAGTTTACAAGAGCGCTAGAGACCTATAAAAGACGAACCGACTATGGCTTCTAAGGCGAACGCGGTAAGCAATAGAGACGAGAGAATAAAAGTACTACAAATAAATACAAACAGGTCAGCCACGGTAACGGCGGAAATTGTGGAAACGCGCAGACGGCTAAATATAGACATAGCGATGGTACACGAACTCTATGCATACAAGAATAAGGTTCCTGGTTATCCATTAACAGCGCGGCTGGTCTACGATAAGACCGGCGAGGAATCACCAGGTGCCGTTACAGTAATCTTTAATAACGAACTAGACCTTAAAATATCAAGATTAACAAATAAGCACCAAGTATGCACACAAATAACCAACAAGAACATCGCCTTCTACGCAGTTAACACTTACTTTCAATATCACCATCCTACGGAGCAACATCTAATCAAGGTAGAGGAAGCAATAGAAGCGCTAAGGAACCACAAGGTACTTCTGGCCGAAGATTACAACGCAAGATCTACAACATGGTACGACGAAATAACTAACCAAAGTGGGGAAGCGGTAGAAGAGTGCATAGTGGAACAAGATCTGTACATCATGAATGAGCCGAACAATCCAGCGACATACTCCCATATAGGAGATTCAAACATCGACCTGACCCTGACGAATGCATCAATGGTGAGGGATCTAACTGAATGGAGAGTACATGGAGATTGGCGCACGAGTGACCATAGATGCATATACTACGAGATAGCGTCAAATGGTCACATGCAGAATGGTGAACAAAGAGAGACACACAGGTATAACCTAAAGAAGGCCAACTGGGAGGGCCTGGTGGAAGAAGCCGAGAGATTGACCCTGGAATACAACTGGGGCAGCAACTCAGAAGGGAAGACACTGTTTATAACAAACACTAAGGCAATGCGTAGAGAACAGCGTCCCGAAGATTGAGAGCCACCAAAGAGCGACACAATGGTGGTGTCGGGAATTGACTGAAAGAAGAAGAGACACAATAAGTAAAAGGAGGAGATACCAAATATGTAGCAACGCAGAACAGAGAACTGTGCTACGAGGGGTCGTTTTTATATTCCCGGGCTCGGATGTTTTGAATTTTGATGCAATTTTCGATTATGTTGTTTTTTAATCACATATGCCTTGGTAACTTGTGTAACAATTTACAAAACAATTGCAACATTAGTAATTTTATTATCTGTCAGTTTGTGTCGTCGCGCGTTGTATGTGTATCGAAATGAATAAAATCGAAAACCGGGCTGTTATAAAATTCCTAACAAAACAAGGAAAACCTCCAAAAATTATTCTTGAAGAGATGTTGGCTGTATACGGGGATGATTGCCCTTCCAAGTCAACCGTTTGCCAGTGGTCAAAATTGTTTAGACATGGTCGAGAATCACTGGATGATGATCCCCGTCCAGGCCGCCCTGTTGACGTGATCACTTCAGATGTTGTTGAAAAAGCAAAGTGTTTGGTACTTGAGGATGCAAGACTAAAGAAACGACAGTTAGCAGCTGCACTAGGAGTTTCAGAAACCACAGTTTTCAGAATTTTACACAATTACCTTGGCATGACAAAGGTTAGTGCAAGATGCGTCCCACGAATGCTTTCGTCATTCCAAATGCGTGTCCGGGTAGAAACCTGTTAACAATTCTTGGCGCGCTGAGGAGATGAACCAGATTTAATTATCAATCGACTTGTCACTGGAGATGAAACCTGGGTTCATCATTATGACCCTGAATCGAAACAAGAATCGATGCAGTGGCATGTTAAGGGCTCCAGCCCTCCCAAGAAGTTTAAAGTCACCCCTCTGCAGGAAAAATCATGGCAACCATTTTTTGGGACTCCCAGGGAATTTTGTTAATTGATTATATGAAGAAGGGTAGTACGGTAACGGGAGAGTATTATGCAAACCTGATGCATCGCCTTAGAGATGCCATTCAAGTGAAGAGACGCGGAAAACTGACGCAAGGTGTCTTGTTGCTCCACGACAATGCATCAGTGCACAAGTCACCCCTGTGAAGTTAGCACCACGACTTCAAGAAATGTTAGAGTTCCTTGCTATTTTAAAAAATAGTTCTATGTATTTAAGAGAAAAAAATGGGGATAGAAAATTTGGGGTGCTAACTTCACATTTTCCTCGGACAAATACCACTATAACTGTTTTTCAGTCATATTTATTGAAAAATGTCATTACACTTTTCGATAGAACTCGCCGGGGTGCTACTAGAACTCTAACAAAAAAAAAGATTTTCAAAAAAATATTTTTTTATATAAACCGGAAAAAAATATCTTTTAAATTTTTTAAAGTTCCGGTAGTTCTAATGGGAGTTCTAGTAGCACCCCGGCGAGTTCTATCGATAACTCTCATAACATTTTTTGATAGGACCCGATGTAAAGAAGTTACGTCCATTTCTGTGTTAGTATTTTTACAAAACGAAGTCCTGAAAGCAATTTTTTAAAATTCCCGGTAGTTCTAATGGGCGTTCTAGTAGCACCCCGGCGAGTTCTATCGATAACTCTAATAACATTTTTTGATAGGACCCGATGTAAAGAAGTTATGTCCATTTTTGTGTTAGTATTTTTAAAAAACGACGAAGTCCTGAAAGCAATTTTTTAAAAGTTCCAGTAGTTCTAATGCGAGTTCTAGTAGTACCCGGACGAGTTCTATCGCTAACTCTAATAACATTTTTTGATAAGACTCGAAGTAAAAAAGTTACGCGTATTTTTGTGTTAGCGCTTTTACAAAACGATCAAGACCTGAAAGTAATTTTTGAAAGTTCCGGTAGTTCTAATAGGAGTTCTAGTAGCACCCGTGCGAGTTCTATCGATAACTCTAATAACATCTTTTGATAAGACTCGTAGTAAAAAAGTTACGCGTATTTTTGTGTTAGAGCTTTTACAAAACGACCAAGACGTGGAAGTAATTTTTAAAAGTTCCGGTAGTTCTAATAGGAGTTCTAGTAGCACCCGGGCGAGTTCTATCGATAACTCTAATAACATCTTTTGATAAGACTCGAAGTAAAAATGTTACGCGTATTTTTGTGTTAGCGCTTCTACAAAACGACCAAGACCTGAAAGTAATTTTTTAAAGTTCCGGTAGTTCTAATAGGAGTTCTAGTAGCACCCGGAGGAGTTCTATAGATAACTCCAATAATTTTTTTTAATAAGACTTGAAGTAAAAAAGTTACGCGTATTTTTGTGTTAGCGCTTTTATAATACGATCAAGAACTGAAAGTAATTTGTTAAAGTTCCGGTAGTTCTAATAGGAGTTCTAGTAGCACCCGTGCGAGTTCTATCGATAACTCTAATAACATCTTTTGATAAGACTCGAAGTAAAAAAGTTACGCGTATTTTTGTGTTAGCGCTTTTATAAAACGATAAAGTTGTGAAAGTAATTTTTTAAAGTTCCGGTAGTTCTAATAGGAGTTCTAGTAGCACCCGTGCGAGTTCTATCGATAACTCTAATAACATCTTTTGATAAGACTCGAAGTAAAAAAGTTACGCGTATTTTTGTGTTAGCGCTTCTACAAAAAGACCAAGACCTGAAAGTAATTTTTTAAAGTTCCGGTAGTTCTAATAGGAGTTCTAGTAGCACCCGGACGAGTTCTATAGATAACTCCAATAAATTTTTTTAATAAGACTTGAAGTAAAAAAGTTACGCGTATTTTTATGTTAGCGCTTTTACAAAACGATCAAGACCTGAAAGTAATTTTTGAAAGTTCCGGTAGTTCTAATATGAGTTCTAGTAGCACCCGTGCGAGTTCTATAGATAACTCCAATAAAATTTTTTAATAAGACTTGAAGTAAAAAAGTTACGCGTATTTTTGTGTTAGCGCTTTTATAAAATGATCAAGAACTGAAAGTAATTCCGGTAGTTCTAATAGGAGTTCTAGTAGCACCCGGACGAGTTCTATAGATAACTCCAATAAATTTTTTTAATAAGACTTGAAGTAAAAAAAGTTACGAGGTTTTTTGTGTTTGCTAAACCAATGTCCTGAATGCAATTTCTTTAAGTTTTGATAGTTTAGTAAAAAATTAGCATCTCTCTTAGTTTTACATCGAACGTTTGCTTGCTATTACTTGCCTCTTCGATTTACATTAACTACAGTGTGAATGTGTTTGGCACTCATAGCGGAACCTTTTTCCAACATTTTCTCAGAAATGTTTTTAAAAACATTATTAGAGGGAAGTAATACTTTACCAGCATCGTCTATTGTTTTAAACTCACGTTGAGACAAAATATTAGTTAATATGTGTACGTCATGCATCTTGGATGATGTTTCGGGCAATGTATATTACTCTACTCGCCCGATGAATGGTCAAACGACAAAGTAAACTTATGAAAACGCTGCTACTACGCTATCGACAATATAGAAACAACTAATTATTATACATATAGAGTATCATTAACGTATTTATGAAAATTATGTTACCTGTTATCCAACAGTTTCTTTATTATTCACAGAAATGTTTCAGGTTTTCACACAAACTGTAAAAGTTTTATAAAAACGACACTTTTCGAACGAGTTCACCGTAGATTGAGATTGAACTGAGCATTAAACAAATATAAGAATATATACAGGGTGCTTGTAGATCGCTAGACCGCTCGTAACATCGTTAATAATCGAGATATCGAAAAGAAATTTCTTTTGTTTTAAATGCTAGTATACAACCTAAAAATTGACGTAAACCAATTTAAGCCATGGCCTCCTATTTTTACGTAGTGATACACAACTTTGGTTTTTTAAATGGAACACCCTGTATATTTTTAGACATTTGATATAAGCACTAAAAGTGCTTTATGATAGCATTCTTAAATCTAAATTTTGAAACTTATTGTTTTTCAAAATTTAAAAAAATTTTTAGCCAAGTAGGCCATGAATTACGCAAAATCACTAACAATGGAACAAGAAATGCAAAACAAACTCCACTTGGCTCTAAAAGTTTCTCATGAACGAGTTATAGCACCAAACGTATTAAAACAATTGAAAACTATGTTTTTTTTAAATTGAACAATATGAGTTTCATTAAACAGTTGGAAACTACAATAAAAGGGCTTTTCAACGATGTAGGTATCATATTAGAAGTAGCTTTTAAAAGATCAAAAATACTTAAAACAATTTAAAAATAAATGTTATTGTTAATGAAACTCATATTATTCCATTTAGAAAACATAGTTTTCAATTGTTTTAGTACGTTTGGTGCTATGACTCGGTCATGAGAAATCTTTAGAGCCAAGTGGAGTTTGTTTTGCATTTCTTGTTCGATTGTTAGCGATTTTACGTAATTCATGGCCTACTTTGGCTAAAAAAGAATTTTCATTTAAAAAAATAATAAATTCCAAAATTTAAATTTAACAATGCTATCATAAAGCACTTTTAGTGCTGATTTAAAATGTCTAAAAATATACAGGGTCTTCCATTTAAAAAACCAAAGTTGTGTATCACTACGTAAAAATTGGAGGCCATGGCTTAAATTGGTTTACGTCAATTTTTAGGTTTTATACTGGTATTTAAAACAAAAGAAAATTAATTTCAATATCTCGATTATTAACGAAGTTACGAGCTGTCTAGCGATCTACAAACACCCTGTATATACAAGTGCCCGTCATTACCTAAACATACACGTGCGTCGGAATTACCCTTGAAGGTCCCACCAAGAACTTCCGAAGAAATTTTAAAGAAATTGCTTCTAGGATCTAGTCGTTTTGTAAAAGTCTTAACACAAAACTACGCGTAATATTTTTATTGAGAGTCTTATCAAAATTTTGTATTAGAGTTATCGATAGAACTCGCACGGGTGCTACTAGAACTCCCATTAGAACTACCGGGACTTTTAAAAAATTGCTTTCAGGACTTCGTCGTTTTGTAAAAATACTAACACAGAAATGGACGTAACTTCTTTACATCGGGTCCTATCAAAAAATGTTATGAGAGTTATCGATAGAACTCGCCGGGGTGCTACTAGAACTCCCATTAGAACTACCGGAACTTAAAAAAATTAAAAAGATATTTTTTTCCGGTTTATATAAAAAAATATTTTTTTGAAAATCTTTTTTTTGTTAGAGTTCTAGTAGCACCCCGGCGAGTTCTATCAAAAAGTGTAATGACATTTTTCAATAAATATGACTGAAAAACAGTTATAGTGGTATTTGTCCGAGGAAAATGTGAAGTTAGCACCCCAAATTTTCTATCCCCATTTTTTTCTCTTAAATACATAGAACTATTTTTTAAAATAGCAAGGAACTCTAGAACTCTTTGGGGTGCAACGGGAACTCTTAAAAAATATAACATTTTTTGAAGTTGTGGTGCTAACTTCACAGGGGTGCACAAGTCCAGACTTTCAAAAACTGCTGTAGCTGATTGTGGCTTCGAAGAAATTGAGCATCCGCCTTATAGTCCAGATTTGGCACCCAGTGACTATTTTTTGTTCCCGAATCTCAAAAAAACAGTAAGGGGGACAAAGTTTAGGGACAATGACGAACTTATAGCAGCTATTGAGGGCCATTTTGCGGAAAAACCAAATGAATATTTTTATACTGGTTTACAGATGATATTGAAACGGTGTTATACCTTTATTCAAAAGCAGGGGAACTATATTGAAAAATAAAATTTTGTTGTTGCTCTAGTCTTTTGTTTTCATGCCTTGTCCGGGAATATAAAAACGACCCCCCGTACAAAGAGAGTACAGAATCTGCAGAAACGCGTACTACAAAGTATTGCAAAAGAAGAAACTGGACAGTTTTAAAAAGTTGTTGAACACTCTAGGAAACGAGGATCCATATGGGCTAGTGTATAAGCTTCAGAGGAATAAAATAAGACCATCTACTCCACAATTAAAACAGACCAGAAGGAAACGGAAACCCTTGAAGAAACCATGACGAGCCTACTTCAAGAACTGCTGCAGGACGATAATGCTGAGAATGAGAACACGGAAGTGAGAGCGATGGCAGAAGAATTAGACCTGGAGGAAGAAACACCACCAGAAAAATTCACAGCAAGAGAACTGGACGAAGCCGTGAAGACACTCAAGAAGAAGAGCCCAGGGCCGGACCAGATAAAGGCAGAAGTAGTGCAACAGTCGTATGATGTCATGAAGGAGATGATGTTGGACACGGACAATACCTACCTACTGGAAGGAACATTCCCCAAGCAGTGGAAGAGGGGAAACTTGTAATAATTCCAAAGAATAATGATAAAGTTGAGACCAACCCAAAGGCCTATAGGCCAATTACCCTGCTCCCAGTACTAGGAAAAGTGCTAGAGAAACTTATTGTAACAAGGTTAAAGCGGCGAACAACAAGCGAGAGGCAATATGCCTATAAAAAAGGAAAGTCAACGGCAGACGCAATCTCAAGATTAATGCGGGACGTGGAGAATAGTTGGGAGAAATACTGCCTCGGGATATTTATTGATATAGCGGGGTCATTCGACCACCTATGGTGGCCACACGTTCTAAGCGTCCTGATAAAGGCAGAAGTGCCCAAATAATTAATAAGACTAATAAGGGACTACCTAAGAGATAGGAGCGTGCAGCTAACGACAACAAGCAAGGTATATGTTAAAGAAATCACCAAAGGATGCCCACAAGGATCGGTCTTGGGACCCTTCCTATGGAACATGGCATTTGATGAGTGTGTGAGGCTGAACGAAAGGCAAATAGCGTATGCAGGCGACCTAGCCTTGGTAGTAGTAGCCGACTCAGAAAGAGAGCTCGAAATCAATGCGGCGAGCATGCTGAGAAGGATATAAGAATGGACGCAAGGGTGCAAATTCGGACTAACAGCTGAAGAGACAACAATGATAATGTTAAAAGGCAAACTGGACCCGAGAAGGCCACCCACGGTCAAAATAGGAGAGACCCAAATAAGCCTCCTGCGTGAAGTGAACTACCTTGGCCTAAACAAAGGCGAAAGATTGCTTATGAACGGCCACGTCAAACGCCAGAGTCAAAAAGCAATGAAATTGCACGAGTATCGAAGTGAGACTGGGGACTTAGGGGGCAGACGCTGAGGTTCCTATATGAAGGAGTGTTCAAAGCTATAATGCTGTACGGGGCTAGCTGCTGGAATAATAGGATCAATGCGCATGGTAAGAGAAGCATGCTGTCTTCTCAGAGAAAAGCGCTGTTGAAAATAACAAGGGCCTATAGAACAGTCTCAACGGATGCTGTGGGGATTGTCGCAGGAATCCTACCCTTAGCTATCAAAGCTGAATTACGAACGTGTCAGAGAAGGGCAAAGCAAGGACTACAAGTTAGATTTGGAAACGTAGCGAGACTGAACTACCTGGCAGAAAACATAGAACAGAATAAGCGAACTATCAGAAGCCTTATTAACGAATTAAAGGAAGAAAGTATTTAAGCAAATAACAAAAGAGATGGGACCACTCAGAAAAGGGCAGACTTACATATGAATACCTGCCAGACATACGAGAGCGACTGACCAACACAGAGAGATTGAATAGACATACTACGCAAATTATAACAGGACATGGGGACCTAGGTGCATAACTGCAAAAGAGAGGAATAAGAGACAACCCAGACTGCGCCTGCGGAGAAGTTGAGACAGCAGAACATCTGCTATGAGAATGTGAAATTTATGTGGAAGCAAGAGAAGACTTTTGGAAAGCAATAAATGCAGCAGAAGGCACCATGCCAGACAAGGGCACATTGCTTAGCGGCGAACATGGCAAACCATTTATAAAATTATGTAATGATATAATGACATAAAAAGAGAACGAAGATAATGTAGTGTACATAGGAACTAAGATAAGGTCAAACTAAGATAACGTCATGTAACTTAGGTTAAGTAGAATTAAGATAGACATAAGTATCTTGTTATGCCTTTTAATAATTTAGATTCTGGGCAATCTTTCAAAGCAGCATAAAAACAAATTAGGTACACTTTGATGCAATTTGCCGGCCGCCAGCTCAGCGGTTGGAGGCCGTGTAGTGAATTACAACAGAAATAAATCGGTAGAGTATTAATTATCAAAAGCCCAGAGCGCCAAAAATTTTTGAAGATAACGACAAATGCACCCTGGTGAACTAATGAGGAATTGTAAACTCTATACCTAGTAAAGCAACACTTCCTGAAAGATAGATATAAAATAAGAAAAATCTGTTTATTGTCAGAGTATTATTAGACCTCTAGCATTACTGTTCACACTATTTAGCTGGAACAAAACAGATCTAACAAGATTTTTTTTCTAATTTTTCCAAGCGTGCAAAACGATCTTTTCATCTTTTTTTATTTATTGCTCCTAAAATATCTGGAGCAAATAAAAAAATATTTTGGCACATAAGAGAAAACAACCAAAGCAACCTAATGTTCCAAAAATACAGGGTGTGTCATTTAAAAATATATAATTTTATGACGTCACACTTTTTTGGTCCACCCTGTATATTTAAAAACATTTTTAAAATATGCATCAACCCACATCCTACAACTTTTGTATCAAACTTTTTTTTCTACTGTTGTAAATAAGGACGCTATAGATGCCCGACGCACTAATGCAGGACCCTGTATAGATAATTTGGGATCGTTTACTTTCATGCAAAATCACAATACAATTTTTACAATGAATAACTTATAGCTAGCATAAAATGGAATGTGAAGGTCGCCCTAGATTAATACTACATGCACTAATTGTACTTACAGTTTCTGACATAACAGCAGTTTAAAACACATTAAATCAGGCAACCTCGCCAGCTACTAGGAGCAACAGATTTGGGGCTCTGTTCTGGAAGTCGCTGTACGCGTATCTCGGTTTTGGCCGAGAAGTTCCTACGGTCAACCGTGGCAATTTTTCTACGCCAAAAATAGCGCCGCTCCAGCGGGATCAAAATGCCAAACTTCGGGGCTAAATACAACCCACAATACGGATCCTTCTTGTGCCCTAACTAACCGCTGGCGAAAAGAAAAAGCGGTTCCATGGAGGCTCGACAAAACGCCTCGCAAGACCTGCTGCACGTGGTCCAAAAGCTCAGAACGAATTCCAAAACGAGTAACACAAGTGTGCCTATTACGGCTTGCTCCGTAGATTTTGCCTAGCAAAGCTTGCTGTAAGAGGGAAAAAGAAGGTTCTAATAGAACACGCAAGGACAGGCTTCCTAGCGCGAAATAGTTACTCACCCCAGGTGGTTTTTGGGCTCAGAAGAGAACAGCTCGAGTGTGCTAACACTGATAAATCCGCCGTAGCGAAGGAAACAATCGTCCTTAATCAAGTTCGAGGGCTTCAAACCACAAAGACGTGAGGGTTTCCATAACTCCACTTATTCAAACCAACCAAATAACCCTATATAAGCATCCCCGAACTAGTGAATAGCACCTTTAGTGAACTGCTCGCTTCGAAATGCTGGCGAAAAAGAGTGAGTCCCGGCCTGCCAACGGTTTTCCCAGATAAAAGCCTATCGCCAGAAGTCACGGCCAAATGCCAATGCGCAATGCGCCGAAAATTGCGTTCGAATTTGAGATTATGGCAGGCGGCGCATTCTACACGTAACAATCTTAGCAAATAAGCGTAAGACGTAAGACAACTACTAGGCAAAAACTTCACTAGATAATCGGAAGTCGTTGCCTCCACGTGGCGGGGATGGAAACGGGGGCCCGCATCACGGGCCCACGGTTAAAACAACAAAGTAGAAATGTATTAGATTTTGATATTAAGAATATCGTAAACACGCATCCCGGTAGTAGCTACGGCCAGGAACGGATGGAGTTGTAAACTTCGCAAATGAAAAAAAAATGTCCTTCCAAGGAGTGATGAAACTAGCTAGCCCGCTAGTCAGGGAAAAAGGCAAAACAACTAGTGAAGTTTGATCTAAACAACTGACCAGACTAAAGAAAAGGGTGCGGAAAGCCAGAAAGAATTACCAACGTAATGCTATTGCGGAAGAAAGGAGGCAACTCCTTCATGAATATCGAGCGCTAAAACAAACATATAAGCAACAGATATTGGAAACAAAGGCAAAGAGCTGGGATAGATTTGTAGAGAGACACATGGAAACAGATGTCTGGGGAACACCTTACAAAATTGTAACGAACAAAATCAGATCACCAACTCTTCTCTCCTCAATAGAGAGGGAGGATGGTACGATGACGGAAAACTGGGAAGAATCGGCAACCACACTCCTGAATGCACTATTGCCAGATGATAACAGTAATGCGGAAAACGAAGAGACGGACAAGAACAAGTATGGCAGAACACTACAGAACGGAAGTGCAATTAACGGAGGAAGAAATATCGAATGCGCTAACAAGAATAAAAAAGAAAAAGGCGGCTGGACCGGATGGGATAACACCTGAAGTCATCCAGGCGCTAAGGGAGAAGGTCTTACCAGTTTTGTATTCTCTATAATCGATGCCTAGCTCAAGGAAAAATACCAAATATATATAAGCAGGCAGACGTGGTAATACTAAAGAAAGGAGAAGATAAGGACCCTGTGAAGCCGAAAACCTACCGACCGATATGCCTGCTGAATGTGCTTGGAAAATTACAAAAAAAGTTACTATGCAATAAATTATTGGAACACAGGAAAATCCAAGGACTGCACCTGAATCAGTATGGGTATCGGGAGGCAAGGTCCACCGAAGTTGCAATAAATAGAGCGATCGAAAGAGTACAGGATACCGAAGCGAAATACGTAGTAGCCATTTTCATGGACATATCAGGGGCTTTCGACAACCTGTGGTGGCCAGCCTTATTTCAAAGATTAAAGAACATCAATTACCATCAACATATTATAGTTTCAAGAACTACTGCCAAGACAGATACGCCAGCATCATATCACCCAGTAGCAAGATTACTAAGAAGCTAACCAAAAGATGCCCTCAGGGATCAGTATGTGGACCAGTGTTCTGGGACATAGTACTAGAGGAGCTGCTTTTTAAACTGGATGAATACCGAAATATAAAAACAACAGTCACATATGCAGACGATCTGCTACTCATAGTGGAGGGCGACTCCAGGGCATGCATAGAGGAAAGAGGCAACAATATAATGAGGACAGTATCCGACTGGTGCAAAAACGGAAAACTTAAAATCTCGACTGAAAAGACAACCTACGCACTTATGAAGAGGAATCTGCACAGAGACCCCCTAATAAAAGTGGAAGAAAGAAACATTACAAGATGGATAAAAAGATAAACTTTCATGGCCACATCGAGATGGTGTGTCAGAAAGGATCTACTTTGATGAACAAAATAGCAAGAATAGCGCAAAGGCAATACAAAATACCGCTAGAATGTGTCAGAGTATATTTTAATGTGGTGCTAGCATCCATAGTCGGATACGGGGGCAATCGCATGGGCCCACAGGTGGAAGACTGTAAAACAGAGGGAAAGAATTGATAGAGCTTAAAGGGGGGTTCTGCTGCGAATGACGGGAGCCTTCCGTATTACATCTACGGAGGCATTCAATGTCGTAGTAGGAATTCTGCCATTACACCTGGAGATAAAGAAAAGAGCAGCCATGTACTGGTTAAGGAAAGGTGAATTAGAAAAGGTTAACAGCTTAATGGGTAGACCACTGGACAGTAAAAAAACAAATCAAGGATTCAGTCATAGCAGACTGGCAAACGAAGTGGAAATCATCAACCAAGGGAAGAAGAACCTTTAACTTCTTACCAAGCATAAACTTGCGAATGCAAAAAAAAGAGCTATACCCTAAGCAAGGACTGATTCATCTATTAATCGGACATGGACCATACCCCGATTATTTGCATCGCTTTAACCTGAGGGAAAGCAACATATGCGAGTGTGGAGAAATTGGAACACCGAAACATGTAGTCCTGGAGTGCCCTTTACTGGAGGAAGAAATGGGAGAACTTAGAACACCACTAAGGGATCTAACAATACAAGAGATACTTAACAGTGAAGAGCAATACGAACGCCTAAATAGACTCTCACAACGAGTCTCATTACACCAAAAGGATAAATATAATAACGAAAGACTTAAGAGCCAATAACGCCTAATGGCCAAGCATCACCAAATGCATGACGATGGAACAAATCATCTACCATCAAACACACGATATTGACAAACAAGCCACTGGATTGGGATTGGAATACCGACCCAGCCAGTGGCATAACCGGAAGGACGACATATTAGAAATAAGCTAGGATAAGTTTATAATTTTAGAATAGAATAGAAAGGTAGTCCAAAACCATGTAAGAACATAGTGTTAACTGGAATGGGATCAGCAGAGGCAGGCGGTTTCCTGAGGTCCTCAACACTAAGTGCTGTGAGTTGAGGAATGAAGGGTGTGCTGAAATCTGCTTCCCAGAAGGATATAAGAACAAAACTGTTAGAAGAATAAGGCAATCTTACTGTAAATGAAAAGATGAAAAGGAACTACCGAATAGTAAGTAGTGCATGTATATGTTTTTATGTGCATGTACCCTTGGAATAGTTTAGAATACATATTTTATTTTGTTTTTAGCATGTAGCATGTAGCATGATAGCAATATAAGTATTACCTTAGTAAGTAAAAAGTAGGAAATGTAGATAACATATTAATCAGATTGTGCATGTAGATATTAGCATTAGATTTAATAATAATGCGTAACTAGAAAATGGAAAAGCATGTTAGAATCAACAAGCAGCATGTCTGAAAATTGAATAAAATCCGGCTCGATATAGAACACTAAGCATCGAGCCATAAGAACAAATAATAAATGTAAAAATTAAAAAAAGTCCTTTCACCTGACCCTGGGAGCCAACTAGAGAGTTTTTCGGAAACCTCTCTCTAGTTGTAGGACACAGTTCTAAATCCCATACAGGCGATCAAGCGAAATTGCGAATCCAAGTATTCGAAGCTTTGGTGGATGGTAGTGTAACTGTGTAAAGACATTCTTGCCAGTACATGTTGGGATCGCCCGTATAGTCACTCCGCCTCCACGAGGTAGGGGCGGTCACGTACGCTTAGGCGGCGGCTAAAGGAGAGAGACGTTAAACAGCGTAGGTTGTGGACAGTGGTTATTTTGGACACTTTAATTAGTGCGGTAACATGACGAACAGCTCGGAGAAGAAGGTTACGAAGGCGACTAAGCCCCAAAGCAGGGGGGATATTATCGAGCAGGAATTGGGTAAGGCCTGGAAGGCCATGAAGAAGAAAAGGATGGACTTGACTACGAGCGGAGTGGTAGGCGCGGGCTCGGCAGCGGCGACGATGAAGCCAACTACGCGGGCGCGAGAAGCGACTAGTAGCGGAGAAACGCCGGAGAAGAGTGCGTTTGAGGCGACAGCTGACAAGCGAAAGTCGAGCGCGATGAAGGCTGTTGTGGAGGCAGGACAGCATGCAGCGCTGGTCGCCGACGGCGGGGACCTCGAATACCTGCGGAAGAAGGCTGCGAAGTCAAAGAAGCTGCAGGAACGGACCGATGCACTCATCGTGTGAATCGAGTGTAACACCGACGACGAGGAGTATGAAAACAGCGAGTACGACAGTGAGAGCGAGTACGAAAGCGAGCCGGAGAAGGATTATAGTATGAGCGGCTGTGCCGAAAGCACGACGCCTTTCGTGGCCGATATGGCAAAGCGGGGAATGAAAGTACGCGACCACATCATGGCCGCGTTACTAGGGGACACGGTGTCCAAGGATGTGATGATCAAGGTATCGGGATATTTAGGAGTTTTGCAAGGGATGTTAGTAGAGTCAGATATGGAGGTCAAACGATTAGAAGGCTATCAGGCAAGAGAGTAGGCTTAGGGGAGAATCCAGCTAGCAAAGTAGACAAGGAGAAGCAGAGAAAGGTGCCAGTACCGAAACCACGACAGCTTAGCTATAGTGCCACGGTAAGAAAGCAACAGGCGAAAAGTAGGAAACGACCGGTCGTTATTCTCAGACAGGCAGGGGGCGAGGAGCCACGAAAGAGCTGCGACATTAAGAAGGCAGTGGTCAAAACGATCGACATTAGAAAGGATGAAGTAACGGTTCAGGGAATTCGGATGTTGAGGAATTCCGGAATGGCCATAGAGTTCAAGAACCTGGAGGAAGCTGAAAAGCTTGCGAAGGCAGAGCAGTGCCAGACGGTTGATCTACGGGCCCAGAAGGAAACGAGGGTGCAACCCACTCTAGTTATCCACGGGGCGGAGGAAAGGAGCGCGGAGGAGCTCACGCGCGCGGCGTTTAAGATGAATCACATTTGTAGGGACGGCAGGACGCTGGAGGAGTTCCAGGAACTCTTCCAGCCACATAGAAGCTTTGACGATGGGCGGAATTGTAGGGACTGGCTGGTGCAGGTCGAGCCAGGACTGTATAGAGCCGTTTTACGACAACGTCGCATTAACCTCACTTGGGGTTTAGGACTGTGTAGAGCCCTTTTACGACAACGTCGCATTAACCTCACTTGGGGGTTATGGAGAGTTTGGGACCGAGTGGCGCTAGTTACATGTTTTCGATGCGGGTGCTATGGGCACATCGGGAAGAACTGCGAGAAGGCAGGCGATGTCTGCTACAGGTGCAGGGCAGAAGGCAGGCCGAGCGGGCACAGAATGAATGGAGCCCAGTGCCCGGTGGTATGGCGGTTGACCAAGCGGGCGATCGAGAGGACGGATTATGGCAAATAAACGGAGAGCGGATAGAGGCATCGGGTGCCTCCGCGGCGGACGAGCTTGGCAAGACACGGCAGTCGAACCACAGTTCATGGAGCACGTGATAAAGCCCTCTTGGCGAGAGAGGAGCAGCGGAGAGATCGCAATAGAACGAGGGAAGGGCGAGCGTGCGGTCGAAGGGTGGTAGGGTATAGAAACCCGAGAAGAGAAGAAAATCCAACCCTGGACCCACTAGATGTTCTGGCGGATCGTGTTCTTGGATGAGGTGGCACCCACCTCATCGACCGGGACCGTGGGAGGCCAACAGTTGTGGGCGTTTGGGCAAGCATACGCGGGCGCACAAGTCGCGGTACGGCCGAAACGCTGAGCCGCGCAGAAGAGGCAGCACGCACGTGGGCCGAGCACTATGTGCAGCGCGAAAGTCGCGGTACGGCAGAAATGCTGAGCCGCAATAAGGAGATGCGATGAGCCTCTCTCACCGGCTTTGCCCTAGAGAGATGCTCCTAGCGGAGTTCAGCACTGAGTGTGCGCGCGGAAGGGGAGACGCGGGGCTTAGCGATGATGGCAAGGGGGTACCCCACGCCGAGGTGAGCTTAGGAAGCGGTCAATGAGGTGAGGTGCCCCGGGAGTTCTTCCTGGGCCTGTTATCTGAGACGAGATTCCTATTCCGAAGCAGACCGCACGGTCGTCAACCCTTAAAGAAACTTCCGGAGGCTACCCAATCCCATAACTGCGAGCCGCGAGGCACCGCAACGGTGGGTAACGGTTGTCCGAAGGATGAGAAGTGCGGCGGTACGGCAGAAATGCTGAGCCGCTGACACTGCGATGTGTGGTAGAGAGCTTGCTTTCGAACGGTGACCCGTCAAACATTCACATACACGGGTACTACGGGCGGTCAGCACCAAGCCCAGCGCAGCGAGATACCCGGCACCTCGGTGTCGGGTACCGCGAGCGTGGTTGACCAGTTGAGGATGGACTCGTAGTGGCAATTGTGCCCAATATGCTGAGAAAGGGGCTTCCGTTTCGGTGGAAGCTAACGGCTGTCGACCCCACAAGTCGACAGAGATTGGACAGGCCTCGACTAGACCGGTGCCGGACCTGCGGCATCGGTAGCGTCCCGCCTGTGAGACCGAAAGGTACGGTGGCGGAAGACGATATGCTTAATTTCTTGGTGCGTCTAGCTTCACAAATGTGTGTCCTTTCACCTTAGGCCTTAGAACACGTCTGCTCCATGTCAACTCACAAACCAGATTCTCTGCTGCGGTTGGCTGACAGTTATATGACCACTGCGTCGGTCAACTCAGACCGTGTCACATAATCAGCTCGTACTTCCCTCCGAGCTCTCCCCTTCGTTCTAGACTTCAACGCATCAGCTATGCTTTAGATGCAGCTCAAAATGAGAAGATACTACTTGGGATCGATGCCAACTCAAAATCCTCACTGTGGAATTCAGCTATAACAGATGAGAGGGGGAAGCGCTAGAAGAGTACATTGTGCACAGGCGACTTCAGGTTGCGAATGAACAAGGATTTCCTACTACCTTTTCGACCTCTAGCGGCACAAGTAACATCGATATATCCATGACTTCAGACCAAATAGCTCGTTTCGTGCATGACTGGCAAGTGTTGGAAGACATGGTAGAGAGCGATCACCATCTCATAACGCTTACTCTGGGCATATCTAGCCGCCCACGCTGCTCAACCAAAACAAAGTTCAACTGTGAATATAGACGAAGATCGACTTCTCTTCGAAGCAGATAGGATGATTTCGGACCTAGTCAGGGTCACGTGGTGGCGTCCTGGTACAGAGTTTATAGATGAGCGTGTGGATGCACTAACAACTGGCATCGTACAAGTGTGCAACGGAGTACTCACGAGGCAAAGGACCTTTGTCGAAAAAGCACCCTGGTGGAATGATGTTCTCCAAACTAAAATAGTGGCTCTGAAGCAAGCTCGAAGGCATTTTCAAAGATCAAGGATGCAACATGATCGGATTATGCTTCATAGACTGCCATAGGTGGCCAGGGATACCTTCCACAAGGCAGTTTTTAAAGCCAGATAAACCTCCTGGCACAACTTCGTTAAACATGACTTGACGGCCAACCCTATTCTATTCTTCAATTCGATGCTGTTTTATTTTTCAGTGAATACGTATTTTTTAATTGCATGGTTGTGTAGAGCAGAAAAAGATACCTAAATTAAATTTTCTAAAAAATCAAACATCTTTCTGTTGACAATGTTGACATACATAATAACTGCATAAAGAAAAATCAACATCCAGTACATATGTTTTTCATTGATTATTGTTTATATATGCCTTAATATTTTGATTTTGTACAGATGGCTCGATTTGTAATTGTACATTTTACAATTGAAAACACTATCAGCTGTACCGGAGGGCTGGATATCCGGAGATAAAGAGTGTTCCTGGCCAAATACAACAATTGTAAGGCCACTTATTAAACAGTGTGCTGTACCCAAAACGACCTGGAACAAATTTCCTGCTAAGATTTTCCGGGATCATCGAGGAAATATTAAGTATTATGGTAAATGGTTATATTTTTTCAATCTTAAATGTATGCTAACTAACGTTATTTAATTTCAAGAATCGCTGGAAGTAGCGGAGCAAAAGGCAAAAAAAACAGAAGGCACCTCCGATTTAAGCACTGATGAGGATGATGGCGACGATAACCCAGGTAAGCGCAATTGGGAACCACTTCCTATGCCAGAGGTTTTCACTTTCATACTGGATCAAGATATGGAGGTCATTATAGCAAATGGTAGATATTTTTTTGACCATTTTTTGCTTTTACTTCAAATTTATATGTATATTTCAGATGAACTTAATGCAACATTAACGCCATCAATTGCATCCACCTCCAAGATCTCAGTTGATGAAGATCGGGCATCCATAACAAGATCAAAAGAAGAATGTGGTATGTGTACCCATTATTTTTAATATATGATTTCTTCTATAACAAGATCCACTATTTAAAATTTGACAAACTAAAAACTAAAAATCCATAAGCACTTCTAGAAAGCTGTGGACAGTGCTGAACTCTTATTTTAGATGCAAATTAAGTAGTTACCACTTTTTAAAGGTTAATTTAGAATACCATACGATTGGTATTTTGAAAAACAGCTGGTTTACTTTACATGATACCTATTTTTATTTATTTTGTTACAGAACGTCGCAGTGGACGTCTGACGACAATTTTAGAAAAATTGGCAGAAGAAGTCGCAAATATAAAAACTGACATCGCTGAAATGAAAGAGATTCTGCTCGATCAACGGATCATCGATCATGTTGAGGTGGCTGTAAAAATTCCCAATCTTCCAGTGAATTCGTTGGACGAGTTTTTAATGTTGGAGGAATTTTCCAAAATCCCCCAGCAAGCCACTGCTTTGGTAAATATAGTTTCCTTGATCGCAATAATTTTAATTGAATATTTGGATATGAGTGGGAACTGCCAATGTATTATTCTTTTTTTTACTTTTTAGATGAAGCACCTATCGACCACTGGTGGTACAAACGTCGTGAATACTACGAGAAGGGTCTGGTCGATGATGGTAACCGACAATGTTAGCAACGGGTTGAGCTGGATCGGTGCCCATCAAAAAGTCAAGCTGCAGGGCTTAAATATAAACAGAGTCGTCATTTGTAAGTTACATATTTTTATTAATGTGGATAATAACATTCCAGGGATTCCGAACAATAGGGTGTGCATTCAAAAATATCGTTTTGATTTCTGTTTAATATTATAGATGAAATTTAGTTTCTTTTTGATTAAACAAAGCTATGACTAATAATAACTACCTACTAAGAATAATACAGTTTAAATTATTATTAGCCGTCCTATTCCAAGTATCCCGGGGGCATAAAAATAATTTTTCATGTATTTTTCATATTGTTCAAATTTCTTGGTTCTTGGAAGACCCATAATGCTTTACTAGTTTCAATTTCATTTACACAGAGTATATCATATTATCTTATTACTTTCCCATACCATCGGTAGGGGAAGTATTGATTTCGTGAAAATTTTCGCTGTCGAGATTTTAACGGAAATATCCGTTTTAGGCCTCTAGGAACCCAAACAATTGTTTTTGCAAAATGTCTGTCTATGGGTGGGCGTGTAGGTGTATTTATCTATTATGTGCCTCGATGTGATACCCTGATATCTCCGAAACGGTCGTCCCGGTTTTGATTGAAATTTTAAATTTAGGGGTTTATTAAAAACCAAGTTGAGACAATAAGCTTTTGAGAAATATCTGGAACCGGAAACGGAAGGTAGACGTGTTTTTTTGAAAGCATTTTTTTAACAAAATAATCTGTAATTTGAAAACTGCGATGTTATAGAGAGGCCTCAACAAAGCGGTTGCCAAATCTCTAGCTTCGATTTTTTGAAAATTTCGTCTTTAACGTGAAGCGTTTAATTACAGGAAGATGGAACACTGTTAAATAAACATACTGTTGTAAAAGCAGAGATTATTTACAGTATGTATGGGAAAGTCTAGTTGGGGGGACCTGTGCCGCCCCAATTTTCTTAAATTGGCGTACAACTGTTTGATGTAAATTCTGTCCTTTTCTTTTGCCAATTCAATCCTGGGATGACATTGATTTATTTCATTTAAGAGCTCTCTTAATTTTCATATCATGAGCTAGGTTTTAAAGTTCCATCCATTCGAATTAAAATACCAGAAGGTTTCAAATAATTTAGTGTATTAAAAATTAAATAATGCTCACTTACCCTAAATATAAACTACCTAATACCTATATGTCAACAGATAATTTTTAACGGCTGTTTTCTTTCAGTTGCAGTGCGGAAGATAGTACCAGCCGCCACGGAACTAGAGATTTTATCAGCCACAAAAATGTGGGTTCGGAAATCTGCCGAAAGGCTTAAGAAATCATTGTAAATAAGAATGTATAGTATAGTTTTACAACTTTTGGCTAACTAATGGTAACTTCATGTTTATTGAGAGGTTAACTTTTGGTTATCTTTTACATACTTTTGGTTATGTGGGTAAGACCACAGTACATCATGTGGTGGAAGTATCCGCGAAACTGAGAAGGGCGATCCCCAGACATGACAGACTGTATGTTGGATTAGGAGCTCTAAATGTAAAGGACTACATAGTGGTACCGAAATGAGTAAGATTGTAACGCCAGCTTCCGTTTAAATTTGGTAAAATACATATTAAATAATATGATCAAATTTAGTCGTCATCCTCACGTAGCGTTATCAAGACCCTCCACCTGTACCGAGCAGATAAACCCGCCCGGGCATCGAAACAAAGGTTAGACGCGCGCCGAATCCCCTCTTCATAAGCTTTGGCGCAGCATATATAAGCTTTTGTGGAGGGCATTCGACAGAGAGATTTTCCTGCTAGCACCAGCTCCCTTCAGGAGACCCCGACCGAACTTAGCAAGCTAGATAATAAGTTGTTTCGACCCAGTGGTGAGAATCCGCCTGGATGTCAACAACTAATTAATTAGTTAACTTCCCCGAGAGTAGATTTGACCTAGTGAATTATTTTGAGAAACATCTCGCAGTCACCACTAAACAGAATTCGACTCAGTGGTGAAAATCCGCCTGAATGTCCTCTGTCTTACGTGGGTTGACCTAGTCGCTTTATCAAAATAAATATCTAGATGTCATCAATTCTCCCCAGTCGAAATAAATGGCCCTAATTAAGTAAAGCCCGATACATTTTTGAGCCGCTTTGAAATCGAGTGCCTGCACCGCTCGACTAGAATTTTTACGCCGGCCGCAAATATCAACTTGCGAGCTCGCAGAGACCGTTGGCTACCGTTACATTGCAAAATTAGGCATTCAGCCGGCCGAATAGAAACATATCACTCTTGCAAAGTAAATGTAAATTTACCTGTTATCTGTTGAAAATTGCGCCAGCCGTCGGTCTCAAAGATATTAGGAATGTACAGGCTTCCACAAACATATTTACGAGAACCACGGGGCTTTGTTAAATCATCCCGTGATCACGCCGCTGCACGGCACTCTTCCCGGGGATCAAATTCAACCTATTCCCGTCACCCGGAAAGGGTGGAAAAAGTGTATTGATAGATTTAATTTGGGGATTGATTACAGAAACACGAGGCGAGAACTTTGACAGCTAACTCCTGCGGCGCCGCTACTGCGCGGGTCCACGTATGTGCCAGAATAGCGAAGAAATCCGAACCGCCCGAAGAAGGCTACTCCAGCCGTCGATGTAAACTTCCTCCGCATGCGAATTTGGTTGCGGCTTGCAAAGGGGCAACTCGTGCCGTTATTGTAATTGATCATTTGTCAAACTGATTGGAAATCTTTTATTTTCGTTAAATTATGCTCTATCATTTTGTACATAGTTAAAACAAATAAAAGTGTATATAGTAAATTCTGTTTGAGTATTTGTTAACTTCGTATGGTGGCTGAAAAGCGTGTTTGAACTCTGTTTCCGACGAATGAGCTTATCCGAGGTAAATTAATAATTAATCCCTTAAAAAAAAGGGTCCAGGTGTTACAATGGCGCCCGGAGCAGGAACGTGAATTCAGACACACATACATAAGTAACAAATACCCATCCTTGTCCGCTAGATTGGCGCCCGAGGCAAAAGCTAGAAAATATCCGATTAAAACTGTGTAGGTTAATATTTCAGAATTCTTCGTACCAAACCTAATCTCCAAGAGCCATGGACGACGGAAATGGCAATGGCACACCGGCTCCCCCGAAGATTAAAGTAACCTGGATTTACACCCTCCGAGTAGAAGACCTCCGAGGGCTGGCAGCAGGTTTAGGCCTGGAAACAGAAGGCACTGTACAACAATTAAGACAAAGAGTGTCGAATCGCCTGAAAGGAGCCGCGACAGCAGACGACGACGATGACGAAGACACCCAGGATGACACGCAGGAGGAGCCTCACGTCGCAGAAGGCGAAAATGACCACCAGGAAGAACGGAGACAAAATCCGGATCCACCCAGAATGAATATTGCCCAAATTTGCAACAGCATTAGAAAATGGGGCCTGAAGTTCGACGGCACCACCGACCCCATTTCTTTTCTGGAGAGGATTGAGGAACTCTCAACCTGTTATCAGTTCCGGGAGCAGGAAGTCCTCACCGCCTTGCCCGAGTTGTTCAAAGGAAAGGCATTATTGTGGGTTAGAAATAATAAGCAAAAATGGAGAAATTGGGATAATTTCGTAGTTGCTTTTCACAACCAGTATTTACCCCCACGTTTCCAATTCCGGATGACCGAAGAAATTAGGAACCGGACACAGGGCCAGAAGGAATCCGTGGCCGACTTCGTCACAGCCCTCCAGACGCTGTTACGTCGGTTCGGAGTCACCAGGGAACACGAGCAGCTGGAACGCATTTACGAAAATCTCCGCCCTGAATATAAATTATATGTACGAAGGAAGGACTTCCAAAGGCTGGACGAGCTGGTGCAGATGGCGGAAGAATTCGAAGCCCTCCAGCTGGAGCAAGCGGCGTTCCAACCACCCCCCACAGCAAGTCAGGCCTACATGGCCGAAACGGCGTACAAGCCAGGGAAACCCAAGGTCACGTTCACCCAGGGATTCAAGACACCTACCGTGTCATCCTTACAAACCCCAGAGGATAATCAACGTGCACCATCAACCCCTAAGTCCCCCACCCCCTCAACCAGTACAGCCTATAATCGCACGGAGAATTGCTGGAAATGTGGACAGCGAGGCCACCAAAGGTTCCAGTGCCAGAGACCTTCCAAGCTTTTCTGCTCCTGGTGCGGTAAACCAGGTACCCTAACGAGGGATTGCCCATGCAAGCGGCCGGGAAACGCGTCCGGCCGTCGAGACCTGTGAGGCATCCTCGACACCCGAAGGCCAGGGCCTCCTCCCGCCAACACCGACCCCCTGAGTGGTCCAGGTGGCTCCAACGGGTCCAGAACTTCTGCAAACAAGAACCGAACCCGTCAACGCGAGTATCCACCATAGATGCCCGACTGTTCCTCCCAATAGCCCTCAAGGGAAGAACGTTCAACGCCCTAATCGATACAGGCGCCGCTAAGTCCTATATGGGAAGAACTCTCCAGAGGATCCTGAGACAACAAGGGGTAGTCAACAAGTCACATCACCCAGACCGTGTCCAGCTGGCAGATGGCCAAATGATCACCACCAAGGGTCGATATGAAATCACTATTTTTATCCAAGAGAACCCCTATACGCTGCAGGCCCACGTAGTGGATACCCTCTCCAGCGACATAATTTTAGGACTCGACTTCCTGACCAAGTACGAAGCCGTCATACGCCCCGCCTCCCAGGTTATGACGCTCGGATCAACAGAAGTCGCCCTGAATGCTAGGAGAGACTCAGAAGGCGTCGCCACCCTTAAATCCTTGTCAGCCACCCAGGCTGAAAAACTAGACGAATTCCTGAAGGAAGAATTAGACAAATTCCCCACAGCCAGCGGACCCACTACCCTAGTGGAACACCAGATCACCCTTAAGGAAGGCCGAGGGCCCATCAAGCAGAGGTACTACCCACGAAACCCAGCGATGCAAGCCATCATCAACGAGGAGGTAGATAAGATGCTTGCAGACGGGATCATCGAACCCTCCAGCAGTTCTTTCAGCTCTCCGGTGGTCCTAGTGAAGAAACCTTCCGGACAGTACCGATTCTGCATCGACTACAGGAAGGTGAACGAGGCCACCTGCGCCGACGCCTATCCGCTACCCTTCATCGATGGTATCCTAAATAAGCTTCGTGGGGCCAGGTATATAAGTACTCTCGATTTAAAGCACGGCTATTGGCAAATCCCGCTTGCCATGGAAAGCCGCCCCATATCCGCCTTCACCGTTCCCGGGAGGGGATTATACCAATTTAAAGTTTTGTCGTTCGGCCTTCAGTCGTCACCAGCCACGTTCCAACGGTTCCTGGACAAGGTCATAGGTCCAGAACTCGAGCCCCACGCCTTTTGCTATTTGGACGACATCATCGTCGTCAGCAGGTCGTTCCAGGACCATTTACGGCATCTCCAGGTGGTTTTTCAGAGACTCCGCTTCGCCGGCCTTCAACTCCAGCCGGAGAAATGTCATTTCTGCCAGCCAGAATTAAAATATCTGGGACATGTTGTAAATCAAAACGGAATACAGACCGATCCTGAGAAAGTGGAAGCGATCACGAAGATGGACGCTCCCCAAACGCCAAAGGCCGTAAGGCGCTTCTTAGGGATGGCCTCCTGGTACCGCAAGTTCATTCCTGGCTTCGCCCAAATCGCATCCCCCCTGAACGAGCTCCTCCGAAAAGGTACCAAATTTGTTTGGACCGAGAAACAACAAGAAGCCCTGGACGGGCTGAAGAGAGCCCTAACTTCAGCCCTGATTCTTGCTTGCCCCGATTTCTCCGTTCCCTTCGTCCTCCAGACTGACGCCAGCACCACGGGATTGGGAGCTGTCCTTACCCAGGTGCTGGAGAAGCAAGAGAGAGTTATCGCGTACGCCAGCAGATCGTTAACCGAAGCCGAAACAAAGTATTCCGCGACTGAGTTAGAATGTCTGGCCGTCCTATTCGCGATAAAGAAATTCAAGGGATACCTCGAAGGTTACCACTTCAAAGTGGTGACCGATCATCGTAGCCTGAGATGGCTACGGAACCTGCCCAATCCCTCAGCCCGTCTAGCCAGGTGGGCCCTGGAGCTCCAGCAATACGACTTCGAAGTCGAGTATCGGGCTGGAGCCTTGAACCACGTGGCAGATGCTTTGTCCCGAGCCCCAGGAGGTCCAGAAGACCACCTCGCCCCCATGGCCGCCCCGGAACCCGCCGCCCCATGTTCCTGGACGCGGAAGATGATTCGACTAGTGCGAAGAGACCCTGTCAAGTTTAGCACTTGGAAACTCGAGAGAGGAAACCTTTATCGGAGTTTCCCGAATGTAAGTGAAGACCTAGCTGAAGGCTTCCAACCCGAATGGAAGCTGTGCGTCCCCAGACCCCAACGACATAGAGTCCTGCAGGAATCCCACGATGATCCCACCGCTGGACACCTGGGGGTGACCAAGACGACAGCTAGAATACAAAGATTGTACTATTGGCCTAGGATGCAACAAGACATTCACCGATACGTACGCACGTGTGCAACTTGCCAACAATATAAGCTTCCCCAACAGCAACCAGCTGGCAAGATGTTTTGGTCTCGAGTTCGAGGTCCATGGGAAGCCATCAGCACAGATTTGATCGGCCCCCTCACCAGGTCTTCAAAAGGGAATGCGTGGCTTTTAGTTTTTCAGGACCGCTTCACCAAATGGATCGAGATCCATCCCCTTCGTACTGCTACCGCCAAAGCCGTGAGCCAAGCTCTGAAAGAAAGAATCATTTATAGATTTGGCACACCCCGAGTAATAGTTTCAGATAATGGACCCCAGTACGTTAGCAAATTATTTAAAGCATTGGCCAAAGAATACGGCATCCAGCATCGGCTGACACCGCCGTATACGCCCCAGGCCAACCCGGTGGAAAGAGCTAACAAAGTAGTGGGAACCATCATCGCGCAGTTAGCCCGAGGGAATCAGAAGCAGTGGGACGCGTGGCTGCCGGAAATAATGTTCGCCCTCAACACTGCTAAACACGAATCAACAGGATAGTGGAACTCAGCGATCCCCAAACCGGAAGGGAAGTCGGCAGAGTCCACGTAAAGGATATTAAGAAAGCCTTCCAGTAATTTTCCAGTCCGTCTGCCAGAAGTGTTTTGTCCAAAATTTACCCCGCATCTGTAGTGAAAACATTTCTGGAAAATTTTTAGTAAACACCTGCAATCGTGCGGTTATAGATAACTGTCCCTCCACCTACAAAGAACCGGAAGGGGTAATAATCGAGACAACACGTATATAAAGGTCAGCCCCTAGCCCTGGCATTAATGTTCAAGTTGTTCCTGAGCGAATTAAATATGCCGCCAGTGAAGAATAAAACTGATGTACGCCCATGGCCCTTCAAGCTTTCCAAACCTCGAAAAGGCAAGAAGAAGATTTGCTCCTGGAATCCTCGTGCCTACGACTCGCAGGAGATGACATCCAAGGAACAATGGTCTCCGTTACCCAGGTGGAGTCCCGTCCCGGCTATGCTCTCACCTCTACCAGCTACACCAGAGAGAAAAGGGCCCGGCAAGCGAAATCCTGTAGAAAGGCTCCAGGTGAGAATCCCGCTCTCTAAGCTCGGCCCTGACCTGGAGGCAGAACTCCAAGAGTTGGCGCTGAAGTTCAGACGGCTGTTCGGCGAGCCCTCAGAAGACCTAGCCACCGCTCCAAAGAAGCTAGAGACGCAAGATCCACCCGCTGATCCAGGCGCCCCCAGTGGGCCTCGTACTCCGAAGACGCCCTCCACGGCGTCGCCAGTCAGGAAGGCCTTAATCGTACCAACCGAAACCCCGCCAGAGCTCCGCCCGGAGAAGCCCTCCGACATCTCTGTCACCGAGGCCGTGATTCCACTAGAGAAGGACGACCTTCTCGGCGAAGTGCTCAACGAGTTGCAACAAATGAAATTGCCGGAGCCAGAATTGTCGCCAGCCATGCTCCCCGGACTGTTGTTGCCCCCCGAGACGGCGAACCCAGCCAGAGCTCCCAGACGACGCCGGCGACAACGTACAATGCGACTCAAACTACCAGGAGGAGGTTTTCTGCGAATGTCCAGGAAGAACGCCATTCAGCTGGGCTTAATCCACGAGAAGCCTTAAATTACGGCGTTAACTAACCTTAAAGAAGTAGTTCTGCATCCTTCAGGCACCTGGGGGACCGGGGGAATTGATACCGCAATCCCCAAGTCTATCCTGAAGACGCTCCAAGTGCCTCCCTACGATGTAGAAGCGACCTACTCGGAAGAGATGTCCACCAAGCGCTTTCTTTTTCCCGGAGGAACCATCATGTGTAACGCCAGCTTCCGTTTAAATTTGGTAAAATACATATTAAATAATATGATCAAATTTAGTCGTCATCCTCACGTAGCGTTATCAAGACCCTCCACCTGTACCGAGCAGATAAACCCGCCCGGGCATCGAAACAAAGGTTAGACGCGCGCCGAATCCCCTCTTCATAAGCTTTGGCGCTGCATATATAAGCTTTTGTGGAGGGCATTCGACAGAGAGATTTTCCTGCTAGCACCAGCTCCCTTCATGAGACCCCGACCGAACTTAGCAAGCTAGATAATAAGTTGTTTCGACCCAGTGGTGAGAATCCGCCTGGATGTCAACAACTAATTAATTAGTTAACTTCCCCGAGAGTAGATTTGACCTAGTGAATTATTTTGAGAAACATCTCGCAGTCACCACTAAACAGAATTCGACTCAGTGGTGAAAATCCGCCTGAATGTCCTCTGTCTTACGTGGGTTGACCTAGTCGCTTTATCAAAATAAATATCTAGATGTCATCAATTCTCCCCAGTCGAAATAAATGGCCCTAATTAAGTAAAGCCCGATACATTTTTGAGCCGCTTTGAAATCGAGTGCCTGCACCGCTCGACTAGAATTTTTACGCCGGCCGCAAATATCAACTTGCGAGCTCGCAGAGACTCCTGTAAATTCATAACCGTTGGCTACCGTTACATTGCAAAATTAGGCATTCAGCCGGCCGAATAGAAACATATCACTCTTGCAAAGTAAATGTAAATTTACCTGTTATCTGTTGAAAATTGCGCCAGCCGTCGGTCTCAAAGATATTAGGAACGTGCAGGCTTCCACAAACATATTTACGAGAACCACGGGGCTTTGTTAAATCATCCCGTGATCACGCCGCTGCACGGCACTCTTCCCGGGGATCAAATTCAACCTATTCCCGTCACCCGGAAAGGGTGGAAAAAGTGTATTGATAGATTTAATTTGGGGATTGATTACAGAAACACGAGGCGAGAACTTTGACAGCTAACTCCTGCGGCGCCGCTACTGCGCGGGTCCACGTATGTGCCAGAATAGCGAAGAAATCCGAACCGCCCGAAGAAGGCTACTCCAGCCGTCGATGTAAACTTCCTCCGCATGCGAATTTGGTTGCGGCTTGCAAAGGGGCAACTCGTGCCGTTATTGTAATTGATCATTTGTCAAACTGATTGGAAATCTTTTATTTTCGTTAAATTATGCTCTATCATTTTGTACATAGTTAAAACAAATAAAAGTGCATATAGTAAATTCTGTTTGAGTATTTGTTAACTTCGTATGGTGGCTGAAAAGCGTGTTTGAACTCTGTTTCCGACGAATGAGCTTATCCGAGGTAAATTAATAATTAATCCCTTAAAAAGAAGGGTCCAGGTGTTACAAGATGTCAGGTCCTAGGTCATGTAAGTAAGAATTGCTCCTTGCAACAAGACAAGCAACTATGCGCGCACTGTGGAGAGGGTGAACACAACAAAGTGAATTGCCCAAAGAAAAATCAACCCCCAATCTGCATTCCATGCAAGAAAAGGGGAAAGAATTGCGGAAAAACAATAAATGATTGTCCAATCCATAAACTATTGATTGAAAGGTTAATACAAAAGACCGATTATGGACAATAAGTCCCACGGAGAGGAAATAATCTACAATAACGAATCAAATAACAAGAAGAACAAAAAAGGACAAAATCCACAACAAGGAAATTAAGAGATGAAATGGGAGCAAAAATGCGCAAAATGTTCAGTAAGCAAAGTGATGCACTAGGAAAAGAGGAAAAAGAAAAGAATAAAGAAATACAAAAAAAATTAAAACATGTCATTTGAAGAACGGTCCATCTACATCTACGTATGATCCGAAACTCCATGAAAACATTGAGCTCAACATCCAATTAAGTAGGATTGAGGAAGCAAATACGCTGACACTTGCGTTAAGACATGTTGTGAGAAACCTGCATCCGAAGGGAAAAACAGTCGCCTTCCCTGTGCTGGGTGCTGTTGACCGGATCCAGCTGAGGTCTTCCAATCTGCCAACAGATGCAGAAGAATTAGAAGAACTTGCTGATAAAGTTTTCAAAAGGCGAAAAGAGGACTATGATATCGATGAACTGTATCGCGATTTTGTTAGAATGCACGGGAAAACAGCTTTTGATTCAACACAGCAATGACCAATGTGTCGCATGTTCGTGCGCTACCCGTAGCTATACGAATAGCACAAATTAGTGGAATGAGGAGTACTCTAGTGCCCCAAGAAGTCCGAAAACTAGCGGCAGAACAAGGCCTAGATATGGTATGTATGCAAGAGCCATATGCAAGGGGTGGAAAGATCCCAAGCATGCCGGTGACACCGCAGATCATAACACAGGACGAATATCCAAAAGCGGCTATCATAGTCTTCGCGAAATAACAGCAACTTTGATAACTCAACTAAGCGATGAACACTGCATCTGTATAGAGGTCAGAATACATGCGGGGACATGGATTGTTGCCAATCTGTATTTTCAGTTTGGGGACGCCATCGAACCGCATGTGGAAAAGATGAGGAATGTTCTGACGTATCGAAACCAGCCAGTAATAATAACGGCAGATGCAAATTCAAGATCGGTGCTCTGGCACAGTGATAGGACAGATGAGAGGGGAGAGCTGTTGCAGGAATTGATACAAGAGCTCCAATTGGAGGTCATCAATGAACCCAACAACCCCCCCCCCCCCCCCACTTTCAGTAACAGGGCAGGGGCATCAAGCAACATTGATGTAACCCTGACAAACAGGAAAGCCTGCAGATATGTAAGCAACTGGAAGGTCGTAAGCAACGCAACGGTGAGTGATCATAACATGATCTGTTTCGATACGGCGACAGAGAGACAAAGAGAAGAACTTAGGAAAGAGACCTTGATATAACTTAATGAGGGCGGATTTGGGATGCGCTCAGGACTGTGTTTGGGGGGCCAGTGCTGGTGCAGGAGGGAGACGATGTCAACGAGACAGCTCGAAAGATAACTAGAGACATAACACGAGCAATGAACCTTGCAATCCCCCTGGCAAAGCAAAGGAAGGACATAAGTAATCCTGGCTGGACAGAAGAGCTGACGAAGCTCAGAAAGTGTCAGGAAGGCAAGAAGGAGATATCAAAGGATGGCAATTGCTGGTGAGAGGAGGGTATACTTAGCAGAGTACAGAGCAATAAAACAGCTCTACAAGGCAAAGATAAAGGAAGCAAAAGAAGGGAGTTGGCAGATATTTGTAGAGAGACACCTACCACTAGATATATGGGGAGTACCGTATAAGATCATATCCAACAAGGTTAGGTCGCCCTCACTTCTCGCCTCAATGGAAGAGATGATGGGACGATGACGAATAACTGGAAGGAATCAACAGAAACCCTCCTGAAGGTTCTACTACCAAGTGATAGTCTGAAAGAAGAGGATGAACAACAGCGGAACACAAGAAGTAAAATGACGGAAAATTACAGTGGGAGGGATAGTAGAACCATTCAGGGAGGAAGACATAAGCAGAGCAATAAGATCATTAAAAAGGAAGAAGGCACCTGGACCCGATGGTATACCGCCGAAGCTGATCCAGGGCCTTAAAGCGGAATTATTGGAACCTTTATGTTCTCTCTACAATAGATGTCTAAGACAAGGGAGAATACCCAATGCTTACAAGCAGGCCGAGGTTGTGATAATAAAAAAGGGGGATGACAAGGACCCTGCGAAGCCAAAGTCGTATCGACCCATATGTCTTTTAAACGTGCTGGGGAAAGTGCAGGAGAAGCTTCTGTCTGAGAGGATATTACAGCATCGGCTCACACTGAGGCGAGGAATGCACGAGAACCAGTATGAATACAGGGCGGAAAGAACGACGGAGAATGCGATAAACAGGGCGATAAGATCGGTGCAGGAAAGCAATTGCAAATATGTAGTAGCGACATTCATAGATTTCACGGGTGCTTTCGACAATCTATGGTGGCCGGCCCTGTTCAGAAGGCTAAAAGATCTAAACTGTCCAAGGGAACTGTATAAGAGGTTTAGAAGTTACTGCCAGGATAGGTATGTAACGATACAATGCCCAGACGAGAAGGGGGTCTATCTAATTATTAGATAGATCTGGTGTCTACCGTCTTGACTGTACGTCATGCAACTGCTTTTACATTGGTCAGACTGGACGTACTTTCAGAAAAAGAATCAAAGAACATTCTGCTTGCATTAAAAACAACAACTTTAATATCGACCAACCTAATAAATCAGCTTTTGCTAATCACATTTTGGAACATAACCACAACTTTGATCCTAATAAAGATTATAAAATTTTACTTAAAGCTAATAAAGGTATGTTGCTGAATTTACTCGAAATTTTTGAAATTATGTCTAACAATAATGAATGCAGACTAAATGAAGTCACAGATTTTGATACTAATTACATTTTCCTCTATATTAAATAGTTGTTTTGTCTTTGGCCTTTTCTTGGTTTTAACTTTGTTCTTTTACTTTCTGACCCTCTCTGGTAATTTCAGTGTCATTGAATTTAGGGACTTTTGATCTGGTTCTAGTTACTTTGTACTGACCGAAAATTCCCATTCTAGTGCCTTCTCCGTCAGAGAATGGTTGCTATTTTACGTGTCGTTTTTTAATTTTTTAAATTTGATGTAATAACCAGTACAAACGATCTTTATAACGTAGTTTACTGCCTATTGAATTAATTTTCTTCTCCAATGTGGTGTTCTTTGTGAATTTTTATTACTACCTCGCCTTCAGCGCTTAACCTCAATTTAACCTATAATTTGGAACATGTGGTTTTACCTGTTTTATAACCAGTAAGTTATTCTCTTTACATTGTACACTATTGTTAACCATATGCCTCTGTAGATGGTCATTTTGGCCTGAAGATGAAGCCAGTTTGGCTTCGAAACATGTCGCCTTTTTAATAAATGTACGTGGAGAAGACTACTCCGTTTTATTGCTTCTCATGTTACTATGCGAACAAAAAGAAAGGGAATTCCAAACGAAATTCAAAGGAAAAAGCTAGTAAAACGCGAGCTACCATCTTTCAAAAGGGGGAAAGTTATGGTTATGAAATGGTGAGATACAAAACACATGTTTGATTTCTACAATCCATAATCCAGAACAAGGCGAAACGAACAAAACAAATAAGGACGGGAACACCATCAAGAAACCCAAATTAGTCCTCGACTATAATGATACGATGGGCGGTGTTGATCGTATGGATCAACATCTTCATGATTATCCGAGAAGAGGGAAAAATATAAAAAAATATATGTTTTCACCTGTCAGACATTTCAATTTGGAATGCATTTGTCCTCTTATAAAAAAAATGGAGCGCAAAGTGTTGCGTGTTCATTACTTTAACCACATTTTTCCCGCCTCCGAATCCCATATCTTCGAAATAAAGCTCCCCGTACGTCACGCGACACAGCTGCGTCAATCAGCAAAGCTACCCCGCCTTTTCCCCCTCAAAAATACAAGGGTGAGAAGAACTTCGAACAGACGACTTCAAGAGTTGGTAGAGATCAGTGCTACACCTCGGGCCCTGCGCCTAACCACGAACCCCAAGAAACAGCAAAGGGCTACGGCAACGGCTTCCAGAACCCACCCAGCGGTCTGCTCCATGCTTTCAGCGAGCTACAAGTACGTACTCCCGCTCTTTTCCACGTACAATTTCTAAACCCCTACCTTTAGCGTTCCTGCCATATCAGACGTCCGACCACGGCACCGTCGCCCACCGGGATGCTAAAGATATAATTCAGTTTCTAATGTACTCATACAGTTTAATTTGTAAATTGATTAAACTGATGTTAAAATAAACCTTGTTTTATTTCATCCGATGACGGACAAACAGGTGGCTGGTCCTTCAATCCCCTTCACAAAGGGATAATTTAGCTTTTCGCAAGATTTTAGTGGAAAAGCTAATTAAGAAGTATCATTCCAGTAGAATGGGCGATCTAGTATACATCCTGGACCGATGTGAATAACTGAGAGGCACTTTCCTGAGTTTGTTCCGCCATCAGAAAAAGAACTGCACCGACTAGATGCTGTGCCGTTTTCTGTAGTAAAAAGGATGGGAAACGAAAAAAAAAATAGGAAAGAAACCAGATATTTCTGTAAGGATTGCAATGTTGAACTGTGCGCTGCACCCTGCTTTATGATTTGTCATACAAAATTCGAATTTTCGTTTTCACTATTTTATCTTGTACTCCACGCCACTGTATTTTTCTTATTTTGAATAGTGTAAAAGAATTCATATGTCAAATTTCTAGTTTCATACTTTTCTAAGAAGTACTCTAAGAAATGTATTTTGTCTTATTCCATATTACCTACTTATAAATGAATGTTGTGTACGCCACTGATATTTTAATATTACGAGGAATAATAGTTTCACTATAACTACTGAGTTTGAGGTAAGTACAATAACTAAAAAAATCTACTTTTGACAGTAACAGTCTACCTATCAAATCGTACGCCACTGATTTTTCCAAAAACATAATTATATAACCCTAGGGTGCGGAGTGTCAAAATAATAATAATCTTAATAATCTAATTCTTTTCTAACAAGTACACCGAAAAAACGTTATTCTCTTATTCTCTACCTATAAATGAAGTACATTAGATATTTAAGCTCGATTTATAGATTGACGCCCGCCCGTTTGACGTTACGCCGACGCGGCCGAAAACGTAACGCCGACGTTAAACTGTTTGGTTCAAATGCAACCGTTTATAAAATGACGTAGTACTCAAACGCCAACGCTGCACCGCTTCCGTCTGCGGCAAAGTTGGCCAAGATTCAACTTTGGCGTCAACGTTTGCGTCGACGGATTTAGTCGACCAATCACAAGGCGAGAAATTTTGCGCGGGATTATTTGATCTGCTGCGCAGGAAGCAAAGCAGAGAGGTTCTCATTCTTAAAAGCGTGTTGTCGAATGTGGATGTGTTTATTGTGTTATCAGAGTTTTTAGTATTATTTATAGCGTTAGTTAGTTAGTTAGTTATTTATGTATTATTATAAGCTTAGCATTAGAAGTTATTTGCACGGGAAAATGGGAGAGAAACGTAAGTAATAATTATTGAGAATATAAACAGAGGATTTTCATAACCTTAAATTTTCAGAAGTAGATATTGGTTTGCTCATCGAGCTAATTCAACAAGAGCCTAATATTTATGACAAATCTAATAGGTTTTTTAAGAACGACATGGTGAAGCAGGGGACGTATGAAAAAGTAGGCCGAATATTAAATATAACAGGTAAAATGTTAAAATTATGGTAGTTAACAGGATTCACACAATTTATTGTTTTTAGCCGAGCAGTGTTGCAAGATGTGGAAGAATTTACGCGACAGATACGGCCGGGAAAAAAGAAACTGCGGGTGACACACTCAGGTCAAGAGTACGACGAAGACTACACCTTATGGCCGTACCTCAAAGCGTTGAGTTTTTTGGAGCCCTACATTAGACCCCGAAGTACCTACACGGCTACAAAAGCTGCAACAAGTTGTGCAACAATAGCAGCACCAAGTAGTAAGTATTTATACGCTTGCATAAATTGTTTATTTCATTGTTTGTTTAATGTAGGCCCTGCTATCGCAACACAGTTTCTGATGGAGACCGAAATAGGGAATGATGTACTAGAGGACCCCGAAGAGTTGCAGGAGCGTGAAGAATCTCCGGAGCCCGAAGCTTCTCCGGAGCCCGAAGCTTCACAGGAGCCCGAAAAGTCGCAGTAAGGTTATAACAACTTTTGCTGGGATAATATTTAAACTCGAATTTTGCAGAGTCACAGCGATGTTACAACGACCAAGAAGTACTCCCTCTTTCGCAGCTGTGGGGGAAACCCTAAACAAAAGAGTGAGACGAAACAGTAACAAGGTGGCCAACGAGTTGGTCGATGCGGCACGACAGATCGTCGCCCAAATAAAACCTGCCCGGAATAATACCGACAGCTTCTTCGGGCAATATGTAGCCGAAAGGTTGCAGGAGTTGGCACCAGACCAACGCTCTGCTAAACGAAGAGCGATTGTACTTTTGCTTGAGGGGGAATAATTTTAAAATGTAATACATTACTTTATTATAAATAAACAATAATTTACTTTGTATATTTTTTATAATAGCATACAGTTAAGAAAATCTCTGAAACTTCTTTGTGGCGTGATATGATTCATGTACTTATTTGGGTATTTCGCCACTCTGAAAATTAAAAATATTCAATATCGGAACGTTTTAAGGGACAACCTTCCCTCGCTAACTTCCTTGTTTTTTAGTTTTAATTTTTAATTGTTAATCGTTAATAGCGAGGGCAGGTTGTCCCTTAAAATGTTCCGATATTTAATATTTTTAATTTTCAGAGTGGCGAAATACCCAAATAAGTACATAAATAGCATACAGTGTTGTTTAAACAAGCTTCTGGTGCTGCTAATAACAAACCATTAAACAATAAACTTCAATTAAACAGGTTGTTGACAAGTTGACTTCAGGTACATTAAATTGTGGAACAAAGAATAAGCATTTTAACAAAGCTCGTATGTATTTAGCATATGTTATAACAAAAATATACAATAGCTAGCTATATATACTAATATTGAACATTTATCTTTATACATCAGTATTTGTAGTCATATTTGAAATCTCATCCCTAACCAATAAATTATACTAAAATAGAAACAACTTGAATAATGTAAAAAATACCACAGCGAAATTAAAAACAATCATTTAAGACAAGGTAACAAACTACTCATGCATTAAGTATTATACAATATAATAAAATTATATGACACTATAGCGCTTTTAAACAACTCAGTTTAAATGAACAAACATTAGATAAAACAGGTAAACAATCGCAAGAATATGGGTATAGTTTTTATAATAGCGTAGTGTTTATCTTCTTAAAGCCCTTTCATTTTGCCACGGAAGAGCTCCTACCGCGGAGGAAAAATACTGACACACAACATCGCGAATTTGGTAATATAACCTGGCAGCAGTATTTGTTGATAATCTTCCAACAGACGTCAAAGGTTGAACTTCCGATCGATCTCCATTGTCCATTGTCTTCGTCGTTGGCATCGGCATATCCAGATGGACAGTAAATGTTGGAGCACCCTTGCTTTAAACAAAAATTATGCAATACAACCACTGCCTTTACCATGTGGCCAATATTTGGTACATCGGCAACAATTGTTTGCTTTAAAATACGCCATCTTGCCATCAGAATACCAAATGTATTTTCAATCATCCTTCTTGCACGAGCCAGGCGGTAATTGAAAATTCTCTTTTCCATGCTTAAATGTCGTCCTCCATAAGGTCGCATGATGTACTTTTTCAAAGGAAAAGCCTCATCGGCAACAAGGGCATATGGCACTTTGAGATTTGTATTTGGAATACAATTATCGTCTGGGACATTCAGTGAACCAGACTCTAGTCGCTGACCAATTCCACCATCACTCTGGGAACCATATGCACCTATATCCACCAACTTGAATATATAATGTGCATCACAGCTTGCTAGTAGTACTACACTATGAGTTTTTTTATATTTAAAAAACAATGATCCACTGTTTGCTGGTGCCTGTATATTAATATGTTTCCCATCTAGGGCTCCAATACAGTTAGAAAAATTCCATAACTTGTAAAATTCTTGGGAAATTTGTTGCCATTCCCCAGTGTTTGGTTCCTGCAGATATTGTGGAGATAGTACCTCCCATATAACTTTACAGACCTCGTGGATGATCGAATGTACTGTTGTTAAGCCCATTTTATAACTCCAGGCTAAACTCTGCATGCTAACGCGTTGTGACAAATACCTAAAAAAATATTAAATTTATCAATAAACTTTATCCATAAAAACCAGAACTGTGACTTAATGTAGAGTGATCGCAATTTTTTCTTCTGGGCAGACTCGATCCGATATTCGCCTCTTTATAAGCTTCGGCTCCAGTTGTTTGTATAAATTATTGAACACTTTTACAGTCATCCTTGTGTATTTAAAAAATTGATCATGGTCCTTCTCCTTCATTGGAAGGAATATGGCTCGATAGAAACCGTCCTTATAGCGTGTCGTGTATATGGGTCGAGTTTTCCATCGTCTCTCCCTTCGTGTAGTTGTTCCCACGAAATGGGCTGCACCTAGTATAAGCACACTTGCTGCAGCCAACAGGTAGTTTGCCTCTTGATTGTCCATTCTCATAAAATAAAAATAAACCAAAATGTTGGGTTAGGGCTGCCGATGCTCGTGGCACGTGTGTCACTTGTCGGGCTTTAACTTGTGAATGCGCCTGCGTACGTTAAACTATACGGCAATTTATAAAATAGCTCGCGGTAGACAACGTCGGCGTTACGTTTGCGGCCGCGTCGGCGGTAACGTCAAACGGGCGGGCGTCAATCTATAAATCGAGCTTTAGATATTACGAGGGGGTGGTGGCAGATCAAACTCATCAGGAAGCAGAACTAGCTATGTGTATTCAAGTAATGAAAAAAAAATGCATTTGGACTCTAACGTGCAGAAGTGTTTGATATTGTACAGTTATATGTACAAATAAATGAACTAAAAACGCCCTCTAAGAATGGACGACCAGGATATTGGTGGTTAGGTTTTAAAACCAGGCATAGATTGTCTTTGAAGAAACCAGAACCGTTGGAACGCGTTCGAGCTAGTCAAACAAATCCATGTATTGTTAATGAATTTTTTTATTTGCTGGAATTGACATTTAGAAATTTGGGCTTAGCAAACAGCCCTCAGCAGATATGGAACTGCGATGAGACATCTTTTTCCAGCGATCCCAGCAAAACTAAGGTAATTTCTGCTATAGGTAAATCGGAAATGGGAATTAATGAAAACCCAGTAATAGCGGCGCTACTTTGACATAAGTAGCTTTATCAGGCGAAATAAAGCAATTTTTTTTAAACAATTCAAGTTACAATAACTTGGGCTATTCCAATTGATTGAGCCGGTTATATTTGTTATGATGGCGTTTATTTGAAGCGTCTATGTTAATAAATAATGCCGTAATGTTGAAAAATGTCTGAAAAACGTGTCAAAGTAGCCCCGGTCGACGGTACAACTGCAACTGAACATTCCGAGAGGTTTATTTCAACAAAAAAATGTTTAGAACTACACGTCCAGAACCGAGGATTCCAAATGCAAGTCCAGAACTAACGCCATCGATTGCTACTCAAAAACCGGACTATCAGTCCAGAAGATGTGCAACCATTTCCAAAACATACAGCTAGAAGAACATCAAGGGGAAGACGAACCGGAAGAACAATGATACCGACAGATACTCCGGAAAACAAGAGATACAGAAAATAAAACCGAACAAAAAACGCAAGCAGTAACTAAGAACTTACATTTTGGCTTGAAGAGCAAGAAAATTATTACAAAAGTGATGCCTTCTTTATCAGAGAAACCATTAGTTTAATAATGGAAAAAAAGGAAAGCGCAAGCTCCCCCAGAATCTTTATCAGAAAGTGGTGATATTTCCCTTGTATCCACTGACGATGAATACAGTGCAGATGAGGCTTGTCTTTTTTGCGATAATTCCATAGTTGCAGATAAATCTGGTGAAAAGTGGCGCCGTTGCGTGACGTGTTGTCGATGGGTTCATAATCTATGTGCTTGTATCAGTGCTAACGAGTGGAAGACTTACGTTTGCGATTTATGTTGCAATAAATAATAAAAAACGATTTAAAAATACTTTTTAAAAAGAAGTAACTTTATTTTCAATATTAATATTGTATTTCTGTTAATTTTTGCTTAGTTAATAAACGTGGTATTGCGTGAATCTTAATTTAAAATTCTTCCCACCTCAGCCACAGCCGCCCCAGATCCAGTTTCAACCGCAGTTCGAAGTCCAAGCGCACGTGTTAAGTCCAGGCCTTCGGGCCGCTGGTTTCACCTGCTCCGCCTTGGCGGAGAATGCTACAGGGAAGTTGCCAACTGCCCTTTTAAAAAAGAATATTTTAACTTTAATTTGGTTAGGGCTTAGTTGCTATTTTTGACGCAGATCATTATTAAGGGGTGACTGCAAACAGGTTTATATCGCCTGAGGTAACCAGAGTTAAGTAAATCGGAGACTACGGTTCCCGTCTATAACGTAGTTTAAGGTAGGGTAAGATAGTGTAAATAGCTTTCGTAAGTAATTTCGGTTAATGTAATATAGGGCGACTAGAGTAAGGCAGCGGCGCAAGTCGAGGGCAACAAGGTCACTATGACGGGCCGAAAATCAATAATGGAACCCATAGAGCAGGCAATTACAAAAGCGGCAAAAAGCAATGACACGTCAGTAGAGGCACTGCTGAAAGAATTCTGCAAGGATAAGACCGAGATAATAACCCTTGTATCGCAGCTGAAGGACACAGCCTCCAAGAAGACAAGGCTAATCAAACACTTAGAAGAGGCCCCATCCTATGAGCAGGCAGCTCGACAGCCCAAGACGGAAATACCGCAAAGGGTAGAAATACCCTCAGGCAGAAGCGTTGCACCCACAAAGAAGGTGATTTTAAGAACACCCCCATATACAATGCGACCGCGCAAACATGTGAACAGACCACGATCCGCGTCCAGCCAGGATGCCACAAACGTAAGCACTGGAAAAATACCCCAGACGCCCCGTTAGCCAGACTCCCAAGGTACGAGGTATCCTAAAACCCCCAAACCTTTGTTTTCTTTTACAGTACTCAGGAGCTGCTGGAGCGCCTCTTCGGACCATCGCCGCCCAGTTCGCCCGACTCTACCCTCCTCCGGGAGGCCCGGCTGTGCAGACGTCCCCGAGGTGCCCAGACCACCGCCCCCACGAAGACGCCGCCCCCTAGCTGCCCACGCACGTCGCAACCCGGAGACACCCCCACCGGACGAGCCGCCTACGAGGCCGAGACCCCGGAAGGCCGCCCGCGGCTTCACGTGGAACAAGTTCGCCTCATCTGCCGCCCCCGACACCTCGGGGTAGCCTTTTTCCTCAGCTCAGAGGAGAAGGCCGAATTCGAGCAACTGTGGGAGGAGGCCAGGCCCGAGGCCGACAACCGCTTCCCGTTGCGCGAGTTGCAGTTGACGCCACGCCGCCCCCGAGACGCCATCGCCTGCTCCACCGAGGGAAGAGACCCCAGGAGGAACGCTCGCCTGCGCCTCCGCTGCCCCTCGTGCCGGAACCCCGCCGCATTCTAGGAGCCCGGCGCTGCCAGCGCCGACTCCGCCCCCGCAGGGGAGAGAACGCGCCACCGCGGTAGGGGAAGCGCCCCGTTAGCGAACCGGGTGTGTGCTTCGGGTTCGTGAGCGATAACCGCGCCCGTCGCCATCGCGAAGCGCCCCCTTTCAGACTGTAGCCACCGTGCCAGAAATAAACAGTCGCTTTTAAATACGTTTAGTCAGTTGTGTGTGTGTGTATTTTTGTTTGTTTTTTTCTTTCGATTTTGTTTGTAAATCAAGCAGTATTCTACCATTTTAATTATCATTTTAACCAGTAAGGAACACTTAGGCATTCAAATTCTCCAGCCTTTCACCCATTAGTCGCCCCGCCCACATCCGCTGACGTAGAAGGGAACACATGGCCATTAGCCACCATCTTAACCCCTGCCACACCCTCAAGAGCGAGGCGTGTAGCAAGGCGTGTTATCGGAAAATTGAGTTGTATAAAGCTAGTGCCAACAATAAGGTAAGAGAGATTTATATGTTATTTTCTAATTTTTCAACATTTACATTACACTATAATTTTAGAAAATGTCAATATCAAGTATATCTTCATTAGACGTTGAAGTACCAGAAGAAGTCGTCGGCCCAGACGTCTTCGTCGTCCAAGACATTTCTTTGTTGGACAAGATCCTTATGAAAAATACAGTGATGACTTAAAATTAAGATACAGAGTCCCTAAAAATACGCTCAATAAATTATGTTTCTATAAATCAATCCATTTCATCAAGGCTGCAACTTCTTATCATACTTCGTTTCTTTGCAACTGGATCCTTTCAACAAGTGCTTGCAGACAATATTGGCATACACAAATCAACTGCAAGTAGAATCATCGTTTACCAAATTGTCCATTGCAAAGTAGCAAAATACTTAGAAAACAAAAAAGACGAGAATATTTCTCCTGTTTTGACGAATCGTCCCAGGTAACAGATGCAAGATGGAATGATACCTCGGTAGTAACTGTTGCTACAAATAATGGAACGATTGAACCAATACTCAAAGCAAAACGATATAACAGGAAGTTGAAAAAATAATAAGTGCCGCAAACAAATGTTATAAATGATTATAATATACATATGGGTGGGGTTATTCTGCATTTTTATTTTAATTTTATCATAAATAAAGCACACATATAAATATAAAGTTTCCGCGTTATAGTCCCATTACAGAAGAGCTCAGAGAGAAGCCGAATTTCTTTTGCCAGAATTAAATCTTACGAAAATGTACGAACTCTATGTAAGCGAAATAGGAAAAATTACTGCCGTCAGCTTTTCATCTTATAAGAAGATATTTTACGATAGTTTTAACCTCAGATTAAAAACATTAAAATATGATACTTTGCAACAAATGCGACTTCCATCATATACAGAATATAAATTCAGAAACCGATGAAAGTCAGAATTAAAAAGCGAACATGAAGAACGCCTTTGTCTGGCCAAATCTTGACAAAACAAATGAAATACGATATGTCTTCGGCTTTTACATCTAACAAGGTCGAATGTTTAACGTATGACATGGAAAAGCACTTCCTCTACCTCATATGCCAACAAACATTATTTAAGGTGGAACTTCCCTCCTGATTTTAGTAGTATTTCCGATCATATTTGAACATAAAATACGCCAATTATATAAAAGCCGTAAATTGATGAACAAGCGGTACTGGCAGAAAAAGTAATAAAATGAAAGACAACTTCTTACTGTAAAAATAATAACAATTATCTCCTAAATAATTTGCAGGCGAATGATAACAGATGTAAATGTACAATAAGATACAGCATCCAACACAAACAATACTTGATGTAGATTCAAAGTAAGTTTCGTAATTAAAACCTCCTAATTAATTTTCAGGCAAATCGTAACAGATGCAAATACTACGTGCGAGATCAATCCAGTAGTAATAATTGCAAATAATGTACACGACGCAACTTGCATGGAATCAAGCAGCAATACAACTGTACATTCGCAGTAAGTTTCATAACTAAAATATTCCTGATACGTTCAGCGGATATACAGGGTGAGTCAATAGTGAAGGATCGGAACTCTACTGTTCAACCGTTCAAGATAAGAACAAAATTTAAACGACTCCCCACATAGTTTTTCACTCTGCAGTTAATTTGTGACCCTCCTGTATAATGAAGCTAAACCTTATTATGGCAGGTGGATAGAACTGGCGTGTCTCCGCATGGATTCGAAATTTTAACGTTATAACTTCAAAACTAAGCTCCTGGGATTTTTTAAGAAAACACATGTATTCGATGAAATTTTTAATAAATAATTTTTAAAACGTCAAACATTTTATACTGTCATAAACCTATTTCAAAGGCCAATAAGAATATGTGCTAAAATATATGGTGTTCCATTTGAAAAAAAGTTAACATACGTACCTGAGTTATGGCTCATCCTGTATAACAGAAAATATTTTTGAGTGATGCAGCGTGAAAAACTATGTGGGGAGGCGTTTAAATTTGATTCGTATCTTGAACGGTTGAAAAGCAGATTGACTCACCTGTATACCTCATTTTTTTTTAGTGAAACCACAAGCTTTGAATTGAAAGGAAGACGAATTATAAATATCCAATAACGTTTTGGAACAAACTTTGGGATTTCCTCAAAAGGTTTCATTTTAGAGATTATTTTCAGGTACAACATTCCATAAGTACTGACAAGCCAAATGGAAAGATGAACACCAATTTTTTTTTAATTTACTTATCATGTCACCGTGATTGTAAGTGCAAATTCTGCTAATTTTTACCATAATGTAAGTAAATTATGCCGGTATTAACTTTCCTAAATTGTGGCCAAGGAACGTCGCAAAAGTCGCAAGGCTGTAATTGGTACAATTAGTGTAGGATGTGGTTTTTAGCAACTTTACGAACTTACGAGCTGTCTCGACATTCCTTCAATACACTAAAAATTATACAATAAAATCCAGGATGACCTCGGTGCAACATTTGAAAGTGAAGCATTAAAATGCATGACGTGAAGAATTGGAACTTATCAAACAATCAGGGAACGTTGATGATGCGGAAATTCCACTAATTACCGTAATCGCAGATGGGGCTTGGTCAAAAAGGTCATATCGCACAAACTATGATGCAGCATGTATTATAGGCAAAAGAACTGGAAAACTACTCTTTCTTGGCATCATCAACATCAATGGAAAGCGATATAATTGTTGAGGGGTTCAAGAGCAGTATTTTGATGCACGGAATCACATATGCCTTTCTTGTAGCAGTCGGTGACAGCAGTGTGTATCGCAAAATCCTCCAAGCTAAACCATACGGAAGTTTTAGAGTGCAAAAAATTGAATGTAGAAGTCTTTCAGTTTGTAAAGTACACCGAGTTATAGATGCGCAGAACGCTAGAAACGTCCGGACGATTCCATTACGTTCAACAAGATGATTTCCGCTGTTGTATTCAGTTCATTGCCGTTCGTCGTGTCATTTTGTTTTCTCGTTTGTATCAAAGCTTAACTCTACTTTTTACTTTTTTTCGTTTTTTAAAACAGTACTTTTCAGAACTAACCATCTTACGATTGGGATTATTTTCGTTTACAGTATGAATTTGAGGTTACGATTACAGTAGGCTACACGCCTCGAGTAAACGCATGAACTGCAAACTGTAAATAAATTGTATATTGTTTTAGTGATAATACCAGACATATGGCGAACACTGTTGGCATAAAAGGAAAAATTATTCACAGCCAGGCACGAGAAATAATAGCAAACGTGTTAACGTTTATGAAGACGGAAGCTGAAAACGGAGCGCCTTCTCGCTGCCACAAAGATATCTGAGATAACATATAGAACGATTGTTAAAGAAACCAATGACATACAAGCTGGAGCCAGTACGTCATTTTCAACTCCACGTCCCCTAAAAGTTCGCTTGCAAATGAAGAAGACGAAATGGTTCGAAACGTTATCTACAACTTTTACTTGACCGACAGGAGGAGGCCTACAATAAGAGGAATTCAGCAGAAAATGCAAGAATGAGGCGTACCATTCGAAGGTGGCTTGACAACGTTATACTCTGTAATTAATAGCATGGGTTTTAAGTAAGTTTGAAACATTTAATACAATATTTCAAATATGATTCTAAACTCTAACGCTTTAGGTGGAGAAAAACTACTGATAAACGGGAAGCTCTTATGGAAACTCAAGATATCCGATATCGAAGAAACTTGTATTTACGGCAGCTTAAGAAATATAAAGGACGGCCGATTATATATACTGATGAATCATACATTCATAGTTCACATACGACCCCCTACGAATGGTCCGATAATAGTCTGGGATACTGATTGCAGACCCACCTTCGCAGCTATGTTTAGAGGCGGAAGGCAAAATCAATACCGGCAACAAGCCAACAAACGTTTGGATATGAATACAGTAGTTAATGCTGACTATGACGAAGGTTATGAATATCTACGTCGAGCAGTAGCTAAATCAAACTACCAAGGAAGTCGCTCTCGTGGTCGTGGCAATAGTTCACGGCGTGGTTACCAAGAGCAGCGTGTCACCAACTTCAGACAGAAGCAGTCCCGTATCACATATGCTGACTTATCAGAAGAGCTAAGAAAGAAATTGCTACCAGGAGTTAAAGACGGTTTGCATCACCACCAGAGCCATAAGCTTTGGAACGACACATATACAGGGTGAGGCACATAAAGTGTTACAGAGCAATAGCACTCAAACTATTGATCACATCCAAAAATGTTTCAGACAAATGTTTCAGTGTTCGAGAAGGCCGTCATACTGGACCATCCTATTTTTTATCGGTGGAGGCGCTGAAACTAAGTCAAGGTCAACTCAACTTTTTTAAATAGAACCGTGTATTTTGTTTTTGATGACATTATTACCGATTTGAAGACGAATTCAGCGTCCTGCAGCACAAGGTCATTCTAGTCACGCAAAGTATGAAAATCGTCGAAAAATCGAAAAATGCAACAGTGTAACAAACAAGAGTCAACACGACGGTGCACCACCCCATTATGCTCTGTGTTTAAGAGTGATGAATGAAATTTTTGGCGAAAAGTGGATAGGACGAAGCGGCCCTGTAGCTGGGCCACCTCGTTCTCCAGATCTAACATCACCAGATACTTTTTATGGGGTTTTGTCAAAAATCGCGTAATGGCGGTAGCACCTACCACGCCTGACGACATGAAAGACAGAATACGACGAGCATGTACCGAAATTACACCACAAATGTTGGCTGAAGTTAGACGGTCTTTTCATCAGCGAATTAACAAGTGCTTACAATAATAAATGAAGGACTTGAAGTTGGTTTTCAAGAAGTGGGCCTTTGGCTCGTTTATTCAATAAATGTTCATCGCCCTCAAAAGGGAAATGTAAATTTAAATTTCAACTCTAAACTGTAGTTTTGCAAATTTTTTGATCCCCACCATGTTTAATATAATAATTTTGTAATGGTTCTCCTAGAGTCTGGGTCAAATGCCTAGCTGTTTTTCATTCATGATGTTGTTACATGCCTACGGAAATTCTTCCATAGGTTTAAAATTATAACTTGCCCCTCAGGCACCACATGTTACTTTTAATTATAATCTAAGCTATCTCTTAGCCTTTGTTAACAATTTTTACGTCTGATGATGGCAATTTGTCGAAACTAGTCACGTACACACATTAAATCTTGTCAACCGTTTTTTAAAAACAAATAAATTCGTGGGGAAGACTTCAAATCCTTCATTTATTATTAAAACTCAACCCCACTTTAAGCAGCAATGGATCAACTACGATTTAAGTGCTTACAAGTCGAGGGTCATCACTTCGAGCATCTTCTGTAGGTAGACCCAAACCAAGGTTAGTGGATCCTTGTGAAAGTGATTATTCCGATATTTTTCGATTTTTCGACAATCTTTATACTTTGCATGACTAGAATGACCTTGTGTTGCAGGTCGCTGAATTCATCTTAAAATCGGTGATGTCATCGAAAAAAAAAATACATAGTTCCATTTAAAAAAGTGGAGTTGACCTTGACGTAGCTTCAGCGCCTTTACCGATACAAAATAGGGTGGTCCAGTATGAAGGCCTTCTCAAACACTGAAACTTTTGTCTGAAACATTTTTGGATATGATCAATAGTTTGAGTGCTATTGCTCTGTAACACTTTATGTGCCTCACCCTGTATAGTTTACGTGGCTTAAAGAAACCAATTGGAAAGGGACCTCGACGATCGTCCATGCTGGTGGTGCGAACGGTTTTATACCAAATGCGTTGCTTATGTTTCGATCTGGTAAGGTTGAATAAATAATTGGTTATTTACATTTTTCAGTATTTATATTTCTTGTAGGAGCGAAAGCGCGTGATTATCACGACGATATGAACACAACTAATTTTATGAACTGGGCAAAGAAACAACTCCTACCTAATCTCCCTCCGTCTTCTGTCTTAGTAATTGACAATGCGTCTTACTACAATACGACTCTAGAGAAACATCCCACATCTGGAACTTTTAAAAAGGACATGATAATATGGCTAACGGGACGAAACATTCCTTTTGATGCGAATTTCACTAAACCAGAGCTGTATGAATTAATTAACATCCACAAACCTCAGTACAAGATTTACGAATTAGATACCCTCCTACCAGAACATGGACATAACGTACTTCGTTCACCACCATATCACCCAACACTGGACTCAATCGAAAAAATATGGGCCTTGTTAAAAAAACTGGGTTGCCAGTCAAATTACACAAGAAGATTGGGCCGCTGTGTGTGAAAATGCAGATAAAGTTGCAGAGAAATATATGAAGGAAGCCCATATGTTGGAACATGCAATAGAAACGATAGCTTTCACTGTGAATACGGAAAAACGGAAAATAATTTGAAAGCTTGTATTTATTATAACATGCTAATTTATTTAGCATTAGAAACCAACAATAAATCAGCATAAAAAGTGTTCCTTTCAAATGGGAATTCTAATTTGCCCCCCTAAAAATACCCATTGCTACACCACTGATATCAGTTATTGGCGCATAACTGTAGCCACGCCTATTTACTTTTTGCTTTGACGCCCTTCTAGTAACAATTTACTACGTAACTATTACTCTAGCCCGTCAATTCCCAGTGTCACCTGTAGGTCTTCAATACAATGGCTATTACAACGATGTTTATGCCGTTACTCAATAGAGGGATATGTGTTCTTCACATATTAGTTACTTTTTAATACTAGGTTCAAGTCTGAAGTGTTTTGCATAAGTCAGTGCATGTGCAAGTGTAGAGTAATGGCGGGTGCTCCATCATCATCAACAACAAGTCGCTATGAATACACGAAACCGTAAGTATTTTGAATAATTCGATAATATTTAGATACGTAAAGGTCTATTGTTGTTTATTCTATTTTTTGTAGAATTAGACTATTTATTCAAATGCATTTTTTCTGATCACAAAGTTTAGGTGTCACCTACAAGTGACACCGGGAAGTAGAGGTTGAATTTGATGTATATGTTCTTACAGACTAAAACTTCACGAACTTGAAGAAATGCTGCTCCAGGACGAAGAAGACGTTGAAGAAGTTGTTCTTTTTCCGCCAGAAGATGGTAGTTTTACTGATGAAGACAGTGGGGATGAAGCAGAAGCCGATATAAATCGGCTTCCAGGCAGAATTCTTCGATCAGAAGTTGAGGTAAAATTTACCTCTGCAGCTAATTTTGAATCATCTGAAAATGGCAGTACAGGTAAGAAGGCCAGCAAAAAATCTACGGCTTCTACGAAAATGTCTATGAATTGGTCTGACAATATCGAAATCTTTGATTCGGATAATGGGAGGGGTGATACCGACGAAGTAATAAATATTACCTACAGAAGATAATAATATTTCATTTGTAGAATGCTTCGAACTATTTTTTACTGAGGAAATTATAGATATTATTGTCAGTATGTCGAACTTGTAAGCGCTGCAACGCAATCACGGGCTAAATCTTACACATGATGAAGTAAAAGTATATATTGGCATTTTATTACTAACCGGTTATATGACGCCAAAATATATAAGAATGTTTTGCGAAATAAAATCAGATACCCACAACGAAGCGGTGGCAAACAGTATGCGAATAAATCGTTTCTTCGAAATTCAACAATATTTACATATGTCAGATAACTTTCATTTACCTGAAAATGATAAATTTGGTAAAGTGAGAAATTATTTGAATTTATTGAACAACAATTTTTTACAAAATTTTCCTCGTATTGCCTCTTCACATGTCTCAATTGACGAAACCATGTTGCCTTATTACGGAAGGCACAGCACCAAGCAGCACATACATGGTAAGCCAATCAGATTTGGGTATACGTTTTGGTCGGCTGCAACTCGCAACGGATACCTTACATTTGAACCGTACCAAGGAGCTAAGTCAGCCTAGCTTCCAAAGCAGGAAGAGTACGGACTAGGAGCGTCAGTAATTCTTGAATTGGCATCACGTTTACCGAATAATTTGGGGCCTTACAATGACTATTTTGATAATTATTTTACAAGTTTACTGTAATGGCGGAACATAAGCATGGTGCAACAAGAACAATTACAGACAAACGTTTGGCTAAATGCCCAGTAACGCCAAGCACGATTTTGAAAAAAGACAAACGCGGCATCTTTTCCTACAAGGCAGAAAAAAACATTCTGGTTGTTAGATGGCACGATAATAGCATTGTTACATTTGCTACTAATTGCCATAGCGTAGTCCCTGTGCAAAACGTTGATAGAGTTGGTTTTGTCAATGGGAAAAGAGCCAAAATTCAAGTTGACTGTCCCTCAGTTGTTCAAAAGTACAATAAGTCCATGGGGGGCGTCGATCGTTTTGACGGAAATATACATTCCATGAGAGTGGTTCCCTCTGTTTGCCTTTGGAATTGATGCTGCCTGCCAAAATGCATGGCTTGTTGCAAAACTAAAGCACGACAACACGCTTACTTACTGCCAGTTTCGTAGAAATATAGTCCAAGTTTATCTTTCAAAACACGGCACAAAACCGCAAAAAAAAACAAATCTGCGGAGCTCCTCTGGACAAGAGAGTTCTTCCAGAAGTTAGGCTTAGTGGAGGACCAGACCATACACAAGATGCATGCAGTCAACGAAGATGCGGCTACTGTCACAAACGAACACGTCTAATGTGTAAAGAATGCCAAGTGGGACTACATATTCACTGTTGGTACCAATTTCATACAAAATAAATAATATTTCGTGGGCTTACAAGCAAAAGGCATTAAGTCAATAATGTTTGAAAATGAGATTGTTGGTGTTTTGGGAATAAATTTTGACGCTCTATATCCTGGCAGAACGCACGAAGTTGTAATGTCAATAGAGAAGGAGTACGAGGCTCGCACGAAAGGCATCAAAGCAGTTTAAGTACGATTCTATACAAGCAAAATGAATTAAGTCCCTTAATGCTTTTTGCCTGTATTATGTTTTCTTAGAAGATGAACCAAAACTGCCTTAAGTCACTTAATGCCTTTTGCTTGTATTGGCCCAATGGTCAATGAACGTAGGACATTGCATTAAGTGACTTATATAGTGCACACTGACTGTCTCGAGCTTGGCGTTACCGGTTTTTCGTCCCATGACTAGTGCGACTCGATGCGCTTGCAACAGTTGCAATTCATGTGTTGGGTAGTGCGTAGTGCGTGCGTTTTGCAATAATAATTATATTCTGCGATTGAAATCGCTCCCATAAGTTTACGGTATAAGTAAAATGAATAGCCGAAGTGCTAAAATATTAGCACTAGTACGTAACAGTGCCAGTCAACAAGAAGTAACATCACGTAAGTAACAAAATTTAATAATTATTATCTCTGCCGGGTTTGAGGTTAGATCATGCTAATTATTAAAACCAGAGGTGGCTGATAGATTTTCAAAGTGGTATGCGTATTGTTATGATGAATAATGAGGGGCATAATAACGTATATCAAGCAGCCAGTTGTTTTAAGAGCAAGTAAAGTAACAGTCCTGCCACAATGTGGTTGGAGATATGAACTGTTGTTTTGAAAAAGCTTTACAAGAGTTTACTTTTTATTTTGTGAAAATAACGTAAGAGAAAATGCATCAGTATGGTGAAGGTTCCTTTGCAAATCCATCAGGTGCCACTGATGAAACCTGCAGATATCATTTCCTATTGTAATTAATTTCTTAGTACACTTGAAAACCTTTGCATTTCTGTTGGCCTTGACAAGTGAGCTAATATGACAAACATCAAACATTAAAGTTTGGATTTGTATTTCAGACCGTAAAGAAGTATTGCTAGGGTCCAGTACTTCTCGAAATTGTCATACCCAATGCAGTGCAACCCTGTCTGAGGGTGCAAATGGTAATATTAAAACGGGAGAACAATTCAGTGTCAATGATACCCAAGAACTAGCACACCGTAATTACGAGTATTTGCAGCGTACAAATAACACTGTTACAGCAAAACAAATACAACCTGGAGACCAAGACGGTCACAGTTCTTTGTTGTCCAATGACACTTAGGCTGGTCATCCATTGGAAGCGTAGTCGCGCGACTGGGAGGTAGCGCGTATACGTCCGCATACGCGCGACTAATCCCACTATACTAAATGTAAGTTAACAGCATCCACTGTAAGCGACCTTGAGCAACCGGGTTCAGTCGACTGCAGGCGACTGGCGACCGATCCGCGTAAAATGGGATTAGTCGCTTATTAATCGTCTGTGCTCTATTGCGTGTTCATTGTTGATATGGAGATGGACAACGAAAGACTGATTAGTGCCATTCGTGAGAAGTCCCCGTTGTGGGATATGAAAGATAAAAGATATCATTGTCGTGATGTTCAGAGGAAACTATGGGCAAAGGTTGGGGAAGAACTAGGTGCTGATGGTAAGGAACTAATTTATTATAATAATATTAATCTAACAGGCGTTTTTTATTTCCAAGTAAAAAATTCCATATTACTGTTATTATTGTTTAATATATGTTTTAACAAAATATGATTACTAAATATGCAAAGGATGAAATCAAATAAAATATTGAGGCAAACACATAGATAAAATACTGTCAATACATAAAAGTGTGCACATACATTTTTTTAAGCGTTTGCTCTGTGTTCACAAAAATATGCTGTAAATTTTTCTCTGATCACATAAGCGGTAGTGACGCTTCTGTTTTCACCAAGGGAGGCAAATCTGGCTTGTGCATTGCTGGTTTTTGACTGTTGAGGTAGTAACACAGGTTGTGGTTCACCTTCTTTGTCGATTATAATGTTGTGCAGCAAACATATACATTTAACAATATCATCTACAAAATTTAGCTCTACCTCAATGCCTCTTTGAAGCACTCGCCATTTGGCGCTAATTATACCAAAGGCACATTCAATAACTTGCCGTGCTTTTGAAAGACGCTTATTAAAAATGATTTGTGAAGGTCCAAGTTGTAGTGCAGGAAAAGGTCGCATCAAATAAGTTTTTAGGGGATAGGCTTCATCTCCCAAAAGAACACGCGGAACTTTAATATTCGTTCCAGGCAGTGTGGTATACCGTTTATTACCTAACTCGTTTCTTTCAAGTCTTCTATAGAGATAGGAATTGGAAAACACGCCACCATCACTCTCCTTGCCGTATCCTCCTGTATCAATGGTAATGAACTTATAATCGGGTCCTGCAACACCTTGTAGCACAGTCGAAAAGAAATGTTTGTAATTTCTGAACATGCTGCCTGAATGGTACGGATTTCGTATGCGTATATGTTTTCCATCGATGCACCCAACACAATTAGGAAATTTCCACTTTCGCCAAAAACCTTCTATTATTGAATCCAATTGTTCATCTGTAGGAGGGAACGGCATGTGTACAATGTTCAAGTGCTCCCAAATAGCTCTGCATGTTTCTTTAACTATTCTTCCTACTGTTGCATCTGACATCCTAAAAGAATACCCCAAAGTCTTGAATGAAGAACCTGTGGCCAAGTATCTGTAACAAAACATAACAAAATATGTACTACTGACTTGTCTTATTACATAGTTCATTCCTTTGCATGAATTAACATATGAATTCTAATGCAACATGTGTGTTTATTGAGCAATATAATACTACAAATACATGTATTGTTATCAAAACTGTAATGTTCTGTTTTAGTTAGTGAAGTAAAGAAAAAGTGGAAAGGGCTGCGCGATGTATTTAGAAGAGAGTATAAAAAAGTTTTTAAGTCTGGAGATGAAGCACCGGAGGAAGGTTCGTCTTCATGGCCGTTTTTTGACCAAATGATGTTCCTTTCCGACATAATTGAACCACGGCAGCTCAAAGGAAACGTTGCCTCTCCAGAAAATACTCCTTCTGAGAACGATGATGGAGATATTATAGCAGGTGATAATTTGTCTGAGTCGCAAACATCTAACATAATTGCCAGTAATCCCGGTAATACCTCATCGGGTGAAATTACGCAGATGGGGCCTCCTCCACCTGCAGGTACTCATCAGAAACGTAAACTACAACATGATACACAACCAAACAATGCTGATGTTCCTTCTGTTGGGCCTCCAACACCTACAACTAAGAATTATAAGCGTAAAAAAATAAATCTACCCGACAACACGGTTGATGACAGATTTCTAGAAATTGAGAGGGCTAAATTACAATTATTTACCGAACATGCTTCTAACAAACAAGGGGACAGCGAATATCAGTTTTTAGTGAGCCTCCTTCCATACCTAAAAAGAGTTCCCGAACATCGTAAATTGACTGTACGAAATAAACTTCAGCAAGTTCTTATTGATGAAGAAGAGGTATACAACAGATCTTCGCATACACCGTCTCTTTACACAACATCACCATCTCCGAGGTCTTGGACCACAGAAGCAAGTGTACCGTTAACATCATGGACGGCTGAAACATCTGATGCAGTGACAGGCGACATTAATCCAAGTATGGGACAGTATTTCGGAACTTTTTCAAGCACCCAAGAGGCGTGTTATGTAGGAGTACCACCAATAAGTAGTAATAAGAATTAAACGAGTTTTGTACTTGCGGTGTACCTACTATTATTTTTTCTCTTCACACTTTTTAATTTCGTTTTTATGACAAATAGTTATTACCTCCGTTGTTGTAGTGCATCACTATTTGAATAATAATATCTACAGAAGTTGTACTTTTATGATTCTGTCTAACTTAATAAAGATATTTGATAAATAAATTGCTTTACTCACCTTAGAGTCACAGTTAAACGTTCCGCAGGTGTTATTGCTTCCCTGAAATTTGAATATTTAATGATCGATGAGTCTATAGCACTCAAAATGTATTGAAATGTCTCCGGACACATTCGATAATAATCAAAAAATTTGTGCGGATTATTCAACAAATCGTCATGCAGGTGGTGGAACTCTCCAAGTTCATTCCTTCTACTAAGTATCTCATTCACCCAACACGAACGTCTTTTTTTACGACGACAAGCTCGCAAGCGCCACATATAGGAATTCTCTAAAAAGTACAGGTCTTGCACATCCATTGTATACGATTTTCTCAATACACAACCACTTTCTTCTTCGGATTGCAGTCGCAAACTATGCAATATAGTCACCTGCAGTGGATGATACCAATCGCTCAGTCGCACTGTCGCTCATATACTGACGTATACGCGCTACCTCCCAGTCGCGCGACTACGCTTCCAATGGATGACCAGCCTTACGAGCTAACGCAGCTAAGTCCCCTTAACTTTCATAACAATGAGACTATTAGCTGCTCACCGGTTTGGAGCACAATAAACTCTGATGGAGAAAACTTTGAAAAGGTTAGCCATGCAAATAATATTTGTGAATCAGAACAGTTGGATTTAAGTGACTGTGATAATTCCGATGTTGATAAGACCTATGAACCTAATTTGAGCGATCTGACTACCGATAGCTCAAATAATGAGGAAAATAAACAAACAAACATAGACAGAGCTGAAATACCCAAAAATAGCGCAGGAAAAAGTAGGTGGCGTAAAGCAAAGCCTAGCGAATGGAAGAGACAAAAAAACAGGAAACTAAAGAACGAATGCCTTCCGTATAACAATTATAAAGGCATCGGACAACCTGCTAAATGCCCTAAACCAGTAAACTGTACAAAATGCAAATTTCAATGTACGAAGAAGTTTACTGAAGACGAGAGAAAAAATATTTGCAGTAAGTACTGGATTCTATCATCATATGAACGCAAAAAGGATTTTATTCTGTACAACGTTTCAAGTTCTGCTCCATCATCACGAAGACCTCGAACAGAAAATGCAGTGCAGAGACAGAATACTAAACAGTATTATTTTACTAAGGAGGCTGAGAAGTTACAGGTGTGTCAGAAGTTTTTTATGCAAACTTTAAGTATTTCTAATCGGACGATACTTACTGCCTTCAAAGGAAAGGATGAATTGGGACACTTTTCAGGTATTGACCACAGAGGACGGAGACCACCAAGCAACAAAACGAAGGATGACGTTGTAGCCAAAGTTAGAGCTCACATAGAGAGTTTTCCAAGCATGGAAAGCCATTACACTCGAAAATCTACTTGCAGAAATTATTTGGATAGCAGGTTAACCATCACCAAAATGTACAGCCTGTATAAAGAACAATGTAAAGAAAGAGGAGATACAGACCTAGTTAGCCTAATAACATATCGCAGGATTTTTTGCAACGAGTACAATTTATCTTTTTTTCACCCAAAAAAGGACCAGTGCCTTACTTGTGTGACTTACCAGCAAGCTACTCCTGACGCAAAAGTAAACTTAGAAGAAGGTTACAACGATCATTTACGCAGAAAGAAAGAAGCACAAGAGGCGAAAGCCGTCGACAAAGAACGAGCCAAAACTGATCCGTCCTTCATGACAGTGTCCTTTGATTTACAGAGCGTCTTGCAGATACCTTCATCTGAAGTTTCGTTGACGTATTACTTGCGAAAACTGACCATGTACAATTTAACGATCTATGAAGCAGCAGTACCTAATAGGGCATTTTGCTTCTGTTGGACCGAGGTTAATGGTAAAAGGGGAAGCTGTGAAATCGGGACTTGCCTGTTAAAATATATTGGAAAGATACCTCCTGAAGTAAAAAGCCTATCACTCTTTTCTGATACTTGTGGCGGTCAAAACCGCAATGTGCAAATTTCAGCACTGTTCCTGTATGTTGTTCAAAATACCCACCTTGAGGTCATAGAGCATAAATTTCTAGAAAGCGGCCATTCATTTATGGAAGTAGACTCTATGCACAGTGCTATTGAGCGCCAAAAGAAATTTGTATCGGTTTTTTGTGTAAATGACTGGATGGACATTTTCAAACTCGCACGCTCTCAAAGGGGAAGAAACAAAGATAAGCTACCGTATGAAACTGCAGAACTTAAGTTCGATGAATTTTTGGATTTGAAACAGGTATCCGCTACGCTAGTTACAAACAAATCTCAAGATGAAAATGGACAAACAGTTAATTGGCTAAAAGTAAAGTGCTTTAAATATGAAAAAAGCAAAGCCGAATGTCATTCAATACAGGTATGACTACAGTAGCGACTATGTCAGCATTGATACTACCTTAAAGCGACGTGGCCGGCGATCAGCCACAAAAAATGGGTCATTTAATGATTTGCCGCGATTGTATTCCGAACAACTGAAGATAAGTTAACTAAAGAAAGACAACCTACTAACCATGTGTCAAAAACTAATTATTCCCGAGGTATTCCATCCATGGATTAGGAACTTACCATGCGACGCTGATGTTGAAAATCTCGTGCCGGAGCCAGATGTGCGTGATTCTGATCCAGAAGAACAAGACTAATAATGCTCTGCCATGCATAACTATGAACATGCCTTTGTGTTTATTACAATATTGTTTTTTATATCAAATAAATTAGTGTTTTGTTCATGTTTATTAATGATAATAAATTTAATGATTAAAAATGTACTCCAATTCTTTGTACTGCATTCCCCTTGTAATACCAAATTATATACAAGCAAACTGCACTAAGTCGTTTTTCTTATTGTTGTTAAGTGTTTAATAATTATGCTGCTTTTGAATATTTTAATACTCGTAAACAAGTCATGCTAACACTAAGAGAGGTATTTGCGTTTCAAAGTAGATAAAGCTCAGTATTATAATATATAGGTTTTTCAATTTTAAATGCATTCAAACTTTAAATTGCATTTATCTCAGAATGTCATTTTTAGACTTAGTGCCTTTTGCTTGTAAGCCCCACGATTTATTAATATTTACTACTGTATTTTATTTAGGTGTATTTTCAATAAAGTTGGTTTGTATGCCCGGTGTCACCTATAGGTGACACATTTTTTTAAAAAAATTGACTTTTTTTCGAGAATTTTTCGTATTCTCCTTTAATATGACCCTTAAATAACCTAGATTTTAATAAATCAAATTAATGCATTTTCAAGTAACCGTATGGGAATTGAAGGGCTAGACTAAGAGATTTGTCTAATAAACGGTTTAGTTCATTAGGTCAAGAAGTGCCAGTAGTATTGCGACATGCTAAAAGTATAAATTCGAAGACTTCGTGTGCGTTTGCTAAGGAAGAGAGACTTCAAAAACAAACACAAGATCAAGAAAACACGTTGCGATGGGTTGATCAACTAATGACTGTCAAAAAATAACGCAGTGCGTAAAGGATTTGACACAGTAATGAATAGTAAATTAATAGATTTTATTTACTCCAGTGGATACGTAACTCATTACGTCACTCATTTGACATTATTTCAGTTAGGTAATGAAGCTCAGTACACCACTCAGTTATGTAATGGTTTCATTACGAACCTGAGTTGTGTAATAACTTCATTGCGTAACTGAAATAGTGTCAAATGAATGACATAATGACATTTGCCTACTAAAATATTTTTGAAAATGACAGATCTGACATTTCTCTTAATGCACTTTTCTCAATTTTAGGCAGTCGTAGATAAAATTTTGTACAATACATGTGTGATAATGCATCATTAATATACTTGTGTGCTTACATAACTCGTGCTACGCACTCGTTTGTAACTTACACACACGTATATTAATCCGTTATCCCACTTGTATAGTAAATAACTATTATAAAACGTATATGCACAGATAAAAGCGCACATTCATTGGGTAAAACAATAGCAACACATACAACAACAAAAGTAGCAGATAGAGCATTACAAGGAGCATAATATACCGGGTGTCCATTCTCAAAGTCGAACATCGGCAATTAACATTAGTGCATTCACTCGTTCTTCATTGAAATAATTCATTTTTCTGTAGATAATTTTAACAGAAGTTGACAGAAAATGCCTGATTTACGCCAACTAATTACTAATTTTTTGACAAATGCTATCGAACTTGAAAAGCAAGGCTTGTCATATTTAAAAATTTCCAAGTTTTAAATAAGTATTTTAAAATAAATATTGCATCATGAATATTATTATTGGTATCATTTGATGCGTAATAATTTTATCTTTCCATTGATATCATTAGCTTCTTTGTAAGTTGAATTGGCGAGCAGGAATCGGCAAAAACGTTCAATAGAATGTTAATCGCCTATGTTCGACTTTGAGAACGGACACCCGGTATATCTGACAAAAAACTATGGATTGATGATCCATTTCAACAACAATATATAGATATATATTTCAATTATTACCAATCAATAGTTACATATAAATTACAATTATGGGACCAATATACAATTACGTCTATGCGAGAAAGTATGTTAACTAAATTACAAAAAGAAATCGAAGCAATTGGTAAGGACATGTTCAACATATTTATCGAGCCTAATAGATATATAAAATTTATGAATTTCTAAGGTAGATAAGCAATTACTGGATCTAGGAGGAGTGTGCAAATTTAAACAGGAATGTTTGAATTAAAACGCCATCTGACGACAATTCTAAAAATTAAATTATTTAAAGGTTAGCCGTGACTCTTGTTAACATATGTATGGCAATTGTTTCGATATAATACCGGGTGGCCATAAACATCTGAGATCCCTGTAGCCATGGAATTAGCTACTTATAAATGTTGGTTAGCATTATACATATTTCAATTATTATAAGTATTGGTACAAAATGTAATAAAATACAAATAAGAGGAGGAGAATGTGCCCCAGATTCTGCAGTTTAACCTACGACTCGATTATAAAAATCTCCTGATCTAACTTCATTACTTATTGCAATCTGTAATAATTTTTGACAGATAGAAATTTTAATTGTGATGACATTAATGACATTTAGTTTAGTTGGATTCATCACTTTAATAAAGCGGTGTTGATTCCAAAGGTAATGTGATATCAGATATTTATGGCCACCCGGTATTATTTTGACAGTTACAATTACAATGCCTGAAAGTTCTGTTTATTGTAGCATGGAACAGCGTATAATAATCAAATTTCTTACGAATGAACGTGTAAATTCGACTGAAATTCTTACGAGATTGCGAGCACAATGGCGATCAATGTCTTTCAAAAAGTCGAGTGTTTGAGTGGTGAAAATCCTTTGGAGACGGGAGAACGCATGTAGCAAATGAGCTGCAACTTCGGCTAGTTGTAAAAATGAAGAAAAAGTTAATGCCCTTATTCAGAAAGACAGATGGGTAACAGTTCGTCAAATTTCTCAAAATTTACAAATTAGTGTCGGAAGTGTTGAAGAGATCATAAAAAACAAACCTAAGTATCGTAAGGTGAGTGCCAGGTGGATTCCGCGCTTGTTGACTGAAGAACACAAGTTGAATCATCCTCATACTGCTGCAAGAACAATTGAAACCAGTGACCAGAGTGAGAGAAAGCAATCATGAGAAGCCCCAGTCGATCAGCACGTAGACATGCACGCGAGTTACAGATAAATCGTGAATCTGTGGGAAAAATGTTACGTTTTGATTTAAAATTCCTTCCATACAAACTGCAAGTAGTGCAGTGGCTCAACGTGAGGGACTACCCAGAACGACGGGACTTCGCTGCGTGTATGCAAGCGGTGTTTGAAGAAGATCCAAATGCAGTAGTGATAATGAGTGATGAAGCTCATTTTAACTTGGATGGCTCGGTAAATAAGCAAAACTTTCGCTATTGGGCCCGTGAAAATCCTTGCAACATCCATCAACAACCACTCCACTCTGAGCGCGTGACAGTTTGGTGTGCAGTTGCCCATTTTGGTGTAATCGGGCCGTATTTCTTTGAGAACAACGTTACGGTGACAGTTAACTCGAATCGTTACATTCACATGTTGAATACGTTTTTTCTACCAGAATTTCATAGACAACGAATACACATAAGAAATTTTTATTTTCAACAAGGCGGTACCACAGCGCACACTGCCAACGCATCGATGGAAGTTGTCAGAAACATGTTCCCTGGACACCTCATTTCGCGTTTCGGTGATGTGCCCTGGCCCCCAAGATCTCCGCACTTGTGCTCCTGTGATTTTTCTCTGTGGGGGTACTTAAAAGAACGTGTTTATGTTCACAAACCCCGAAATTCATTGGAGTTGAAAAATTCCATTAGAGAAGAGGTACAGTTCATTCGACACACTTGAAGTGTGCATCCAAGAGGACGGCCGCCACTTAAGTGACATAATTTTTCATAAATAACTATGTCACATGAAATGGTAGATTGTAATCTTTCATTTTGTACAATAAAATAAATTTTCTCATCAAAAACAACTGATATACTTTCCTTTGAAAAACGTCCGTTTCGTATATGTCACCCTGTATTATTTGATCAGTTTGATGGGCAAGTGTCGTACTTTCTTGAATTTCTGTTCAAAGCAAATGAAAAGTTATCAGGTCCAATCCACCCAAATGTGAAATACTATCGTCTACGAAAAAGTCGCAAAGGAAATAATTTGGCTAAATACTCTAAATCAAGTAACCCCCAAAGAACAGATGCAAAAGCAAGGAGTCGACGAAATGCAACATATTCATTCGAGCTTGCTCAATATCACTACTACAACCAGCGGAAGAGAGTGGTAAGAAGTGTTATGAACAACGGTAACTTAAGACAATGTCAAATTGACATTAAGAACATGGAATCACATTTCAACGAAATATTTGAATGCGTGAATGATTTAACACTGGATTCATATAATAAGAATGAATTACATGATGACGTTTGGTTTTCAGTTCAAGAGTTAGAACAACAAATAAAGTTAATTAATTTTGATACATCAGCAGGACCAGACAAAGTTTTGGCTAGAACAATTAAAAAACTGGGAATATCGCAAGCAATTACTTCAATAGCGAATATTATGATGCGTACTTCTTTTGTCCCATCCAAACTTAACTTCGTGGAAGAAATGAATAAATGCAAACAGTCGCTTAAAATTGAAGGCACTTCATCGAAAGAAATGCGTGTGATACTTCGACAACAAGCTTTTGATAACTGTTGATCCAAATTGTTCCAAGGGATTGGTGTCATTCATTTTCAGACACATGCCAAATCTAATAGATTTTTATTCAATAAACTACCACTTTCGTCCTCGGAATGGGTATCTGCTATAAAGCTGAACATAAATTATGCCAATCTAAACGGTGTACCTGGTTCGAAGAATTACTCCATCTTCTGTCGCAAGTGCAACAGAGATAAAGAAACGCCTGCGCATGTCACTGGTAGTTGTCCTTCGAATAATGTACAGATCGTTAGCAGACATCACAATATTAAGCATAAAATTACTGAACTTCTTCGTAAGAAAAACTATAATTGTTTTGAAGAAGTACCAGCAGTCGACAACAATGGTCAGCATCGCTTCAGTGATATCATAGCCTTTGACAATCACAAATTAAAGGCTTACATTATTGATCCAACTATAAGATTCGAAACATACGACAAAGATCAAGATTTAAAAATTCATCAAGAAAAATGTCAAATTTATGAAAAATGCATACTATTTTATAAATAAAAATACGCAGAAACATTTGGTAATCGTGAATGGTCAGTGATTGCTCTATGGTTTGGTGCTCGTGGTACGATAGGTGCGAATACAATAAAAATTTTCGATGATTTTAAATTAGATTCAAATATTTTAGTGGAATTAGCTGAACAAGTTTTAATTGACACTATTAATACCTATACTATAAGTCTCATATATATTGTTAATAACATTAATACCTCTATTTCTAAATTCATGTCATTTGACTGATTAAGTGATTAGTACGCTGTGTATTTATGCAACCTGTGTTGGGCAGGCAGCTCACTTTAGTAACAAAGTTTTTCTTCTTCTTCTTTTAGATAGGTGAAAGGATAAATTTCCTCAATATTTTAAATTACCTGTTTTAAATTCATCTTAAACACACGAGAAAAAAAAAAGACCCCACTCAAATCATACAAACAGAAAATAATTCAATTTTAAAAAAGCTTTTAACTAACAATTATATTGAAAACCAGGAATATAAACAACTAATATCACACAATGGAACACCACCATTAATATACGGGTTACCAAAATTACATAAACCAAACATCCCACTAAGACCCACAGTAGCGTCTTACATGAGCCCTACATATAAACTGGCTAAATTTTTAGGAAAATTATCTAACTTAACCAAAAAAAAATGTTTTAAGTATCAAAGATTCATGGTATTTTAAAAAAATAATTGACATTCAAAAATTACCAAAAAATTATGAATTATTACCTTTGGACGTTGTATCATTATACACCAACATCCCCATAAATCTTGCATTACAAACAGCAGAAAACAATTGACAAAAAAATAATGATTTCACAAAAATTCCAAGACAAGGGTTTAAAATTTGTTTGAACCCTTTCGAGACTCTTGGTACACATATGTACCAGTAGATGTTTGTGAAAGCCTGACTTCAATATTTTAAATATAATTTGGTTTAGAAATGCACTACTTAGTTCTACAGCTATTACAAAGTGACGTCCTGCTACTTCCATCTATGACACAACGAAAATTAAAGTAATTTGTCAAATTATGTGACAGAAGCAGGCGAAAATAAGATAGTTTATTTTATCATTTTGCTAGTCAAACTCAATATTTTAGTAAAACTAGTGCTGTGCTAATACGTAGTTACATTCAGTTGCTTGAATAAAGAGGTAAGTACAAATATTAACCGTTTCTAGTTGGTTTTAGTCACATTGTTTACTTGTGGTACACATTTGTACCGGCAGTCTTTATAGCTGATATATTTATGCACAAGCAGTACTGTATACACACGACTTTACTTGAATGCAGTATACCGTTTTTTATAGATGGCAAAGAAATACTTAACAGCAAAATAATTGGAGGACTTGGCAAACCAAGATATACGGCAACAAGAGGATGAAGATTTTGAAGACTGTTATAGGCCTTCTGAATCGGACGGTGAGTCAGATATTTATCTTTCTGTCTCAGATCTTTGTACAGAATCTGAATCAGATGACGAAATAAAAAAATTATAACAAAAACATATCAGTTGATTGTGATACAGCAGTCAATTCTACTGATTTCGATGTGCAACCAACTATAACTCAGTCAAATAACAATGTTTTGTCAAGTATGTGGAAGGCAGAGGACATTATTTTTTTACGTATGAAACAAATCCCTGCGAGTCGTCAATGAAATTTATCGTCGCATATACAGAAAAACTTATCTCCATTAGAATACTTCAAAAAAATGTTTCTAAATTCACTGTTTTGTTACATTGCGCAATGTACGAACGAATGCTTCCATATTTATGCAACCAAAGAAAACAAACACTGCCGTATAAAAGAAACTGATCGAGGTGAAATTGAAATTATTATGGGCTGTATGTTCATAATGTGTTACAATCATGTTCCTCACCTAAGTCAATACTGGTCGATCCATCCATCACTTGGCAATGAAGCCATAAAAAATGCGATATCGCGTGACCGATTCAAGTTTCGTCAAAAATGTATTTCGCGCCTCCTGACAAACCACAGGATTGTTCCAAAACATACTACGTTGATGATTTTGTCCAATAATTGAAAGACACGTTTAGAAAACATCGAGACGATAGTGTATATCAGAGCATCGATGAATCGATGACCAAATTCAAAGATCGGTCATCTTTTTAACAATATATGCCGAAAAAGCCTGTCAAAAGAGGCATCAAATTGTGGCTTCGAAGTGACGCGTTGTCAGGTTACACATATACTGGACGTGAAACTGAGACACAGGAGAGAACTCTTGGAGAACGTGTAGTCAATAAATTGACAAACCCTATTACCGATAAAGACGTCGTACTTTGTTTCGCTAGATTTTTTAGCAGTCTACATCTTATGGAATCAATAGGATTTACAGCGTTAGAAACCTGCATTTCGAATATAAAGAACCTACCCAGAATTGAGACCAAGCTAGAACGAGGTGAGTGCGAGTACAAGTGCACGGACACCGGAATAATGTTTGTCAAGTGGAAGGACACCAAAGATATTCTGCTATTGAGCAATTGTCATGATAATGCTATGAAAAAAGTAAACAGAACTTTGAAAGATGGGTCAAAACAGGAAGTTGATTGCCCAGAAATGGTCTCCTTTTACAGGAAAATTATGGGGGGAGTTGATAGAGCCGACCAAATGAAGAGTCTCTACGAATTAGACAGAAAGTCAAGAAAATGGTGGAAGAAGGTGTTTTACAGACTAACAATGATGGCGGCTGTAAACGCGTGGGTCTTATATAAAGAATCGAATAAGAAAAAATCTCGTTTTTAGAATGTCTTGTTCCATTGGCTGAAGATCTTATAGCTGAAGGCAGACAAATCGCAAAAGTAATAAAGCAAACTAAAGTAGGCAGACTATCGAGCAAAAGGAGAGCATTGGGCAACGCTTCTCTCCACTTGCCAGTACAAGGTGATACGAGAAGACGTAGCAGATGTTCAATGAACAAAAAACAAACACGTACAAAAACAATGTGTGAATTACGTAACATTCCCTTGTGCAAAGACTGTTTTGCTTTGTACCATAAATAATTTCTTCTGCGTAATCACATCCATAATAATATTAGCTTTTAAGTACTATGTAGTTGAGTGTTTTATATACAGAAAAATATTATTTTTTTTATAATACAAGTTATGTTCTTTTCAAATACAAATATAAAAAAATGCTGCGTTGTGTTGTGTATAGTACATCAGGACGGCTGTTAACTATGTGTACCACATAGTAGGACTGATGGTAGATATAGGTACCGGCCCCTAAATAAAAAAAAACCAGAATTTTCGATTTTTTTTCCATAATATATATACGGTAACCCTTGTGAGAAAATAAACATACTTTTTTTTATTAAATTTGCAGAAAAAGAATCCGTCTCGAAAAGGTTAAATAACACATATTTCTCTTACAACAATCAAATATATAGTCAAAAATATGAAGTACCCATGGGTTCACCAATATCGAGTGTCATTGACGAATTAGTACTAATGGATATTGAAACCAAATTAGTTAAAAACAACAAACATATTTGCTTTTACCAAAGATACGTCGACGATATAATAATGGAGCTCATAAACAAAAAATAGAATCAATTTTTGAAGAAGAAAAAGAAGAAGGAAAATGAGAAGAAGAATGAGAAGAAGGAGAATGAGAAGAAAGAGAAGACAACACTTGAAGTTCCATTAGATAATTAGATCGTGGAATAGGCCTAACGAGGAAACCACGTTAAAAAAAACGCGCCAAGTACACTAACTCACAGGTGGCGTGGAAACGTGTGCATATTATGGAAAACACGACTTTTTCAACTTTTAGAATCCCTATATCTCAGAAGTGGCAATTCTTAGGAAAAAAAGTGCAAGAATAATTTTTATAGATAATTGCATGATCTACAATTTTTCTCTGGCACATTTTTATGATAAAACTGACCGTTTGGCTGAAAAATGCAAAAAACCCATTTTTGCGAACTTTGACCTTGAAAAAATGTTTTTGCACACGTGGTATCGATGGGGATTTTTCACAATTTGTTTATTATGGTGTTCTCAACATTTGTACCAATATTCAGCTTCTTGGGAATTATTGTAACCTTGAATGTCTATTTTGACCGGACTATGAACAGTCCGATGCTAAATTTATAAAATTATTTCGACTAAATAAACCTCTAACCGAGCAACTTATCACATCGTTAGAAGGTATATTGCAGGGGTGGCCAAGCTCCTTGATAGTCCGAGCCATTTTTCAAAATTTGAAATTTTTCGCGAGCCGCAATTAAATACGTATTTAAAAGGTATACAAAAAAGATATTAAACAAATTTTTTTTACAGAAATTATATTTATTGAAAACAAATAAAAGTACAAAATATGTGTATTGAATGTAAATATTAAAAATTAAACACATTTATTTTACTTCTCTTGATAATTCTTTAAAATTTGGTGAATAATTGGTGACAGCACTTCTCAGTAATTCTTTGAGATGCTGGTTAGTTAATACTCAGCGGTGTTTGGATTTCACGAATTTTAAAGTAGAATAAAATGATTCACACACGTACGTATTGAAATAATTCGACAAGCAGCCTTTTTTAATTCAGGATACTTCGATTCTGGTACAAATTTCCAAAATTTAGTAATCGGCGTCGACTTATATTTTAATTGTAGAGATTGATCTTCTTGCATCTCTATTAATTCTAATTCTCCAAATGCTTTTTGGGTCATAATTATATTGGAAATGGAAAACTCACTTTGAATTACGTTAATTTCAAATGGATTCAGAAAAAATCAAGAGACGATTTAAAATATTTCAAGTCTTGAAATCTATTTTGGAATCCCGTCAAAATTCCTTCTAGCTTTTTTATATACTCGTTGAGTTTTTCTTGTTTAATATTGGAACATTTTTTTTAATTCGAGGGAAATGACAAAATGTTTTATTTGTAATGTCCTTTTGAAAAAGGTGTAATTTAGTTTGAAAACTAAATATACACTGTGAGAGGTCAGATATTATTCTATCTTTCCCCTGCAATTGTAAATTCGGTGTTTGCAAATGTTCCATGACATCAGTCAAAAACAGTAAGTCTTGTAACCACTCGTCATCGTCTAATTATGAATAGCAACTATAATAATTTTTTAAAATATAATAACACAAAAATGAAAAGAGAACCCGGGTACATTTATCGAGAGCCACAAAGAATCCTTCAAAGAGCCGTATGTGGCTCGCGAGCCGCAGGTTGGCCCCCCCTGGACTATATTGCCTGGACCTTCCCGTGTATCAGCACTTGATGTGAAAACTAAAGTAAGTTCAAAGAGCCAATATAAAAAATCGTCAGGTAGGTACTTACTTATCTTTTTTTTTTATAGGTGCTCACTGCTTTATTATTCTATGCACACGGAAGTTACCAGACGAGTGTAGGTAATGATATTAATATGGCTACTATCAGCCAAGCATGTGTGTCAAGATCTGTTAATGAGATAACTGATGCCATTAACGATCACTTATTCCAGCAGTGGATACATTTCCCATCAACCCAAGAAGAAATCGTTACTGCAAGACATAGGTAGTAATTATATAAATTACGTAGGGTCGATGTTATTCATTAATCAGTGCACATTTTGTAGGTTTTACAATATCCTAGAATTCCCAGAAGCAGTTGGTGCATTAGATTGCACTCATGTGGCTACAGTGTCCCCCAGAGATAATGATGTAATGTATCCAGAGCATGCTTACGTTAACCGAAAAAACTATCATTCCATAAATGTTCAACTAGTAGGTATTGGTTTAACATTTAATTTTGAAAGGCAACATCTTAAAATTGTTTAATAAAAAAATGCCTAATATGGTTTCATTTTGTTCTAGGTACGCGATGCCAATGCAAAAATTATAAATGTAAATAGTAGGTTCCCTGGATCAACTCATGATTCTTATATTTGGAGGCATTCTCAACTGCATGCAGAACTCAAAGAATTTATGATGCATGCAATAATATCGGGTTTTTTCTTTTGGGTAAGTCTCCATTATTATCGGTCTCACTGCAAATTCAAATAAATTGCCAAAATCATTACAATTGTACTTATTTATGGTTTTGTAGCCAGACAGAAAATAGTCCATTTTGTTATTTACTTAATTTGTAGCTTCTTTAAATTTTATATTACATCTATTTATTGCAGGTGATTCTGGTTATGGGTTAACACCTTGGGTAATGACACCCATATTAAATGCTGCTCCTGGATCTAGAGAAGAAGCTTATACAACTGCACATCGAAGAGCTCGTTGTGTTATAGAAAGGTGCAATGGAATTTTAAAAAACAGATTTAGATGTCTGTTTTACATTATAAACCAAATCTTGCTTAAAAAATTGTGAATGCTTGTGCAGTGTTACATAAGATGTGCATAGAAAATAACATTGCACATGTAAATGACGACGATTTGCCTCCAAATGTTGACTTGGGTTTATACAATAATGATGCTCCACCAAACCGATTCCAACCTCACCGAGCCGATAGACTTCTTCGGGCAGGCCAGTTAATACAAAGAAATATAGTACAAACGCATTTTTAAAAATGAACATGTTTATTAATTAAAAATACATACATATTATTTTTAAGTGAAAAATTCGGTAGGTGGGTAATTTAAAATAAAATACCTTTTGCTACTTCTCCCCAGTTTTCTTTGCTCCGTTGGAAGAATTAAGGATTCCAGCCAAGTTATCCCACAATTCCCTACAATCACTTGCAGTAAAATTATTTGTGAATTTTCCCCTAACCATTTTCTAGTTATTTTTGATGTAATCCACCATAATGTTTTTCTGCTCTTCAGTCACCTTTGGAGCCCTCTTTTTTTGTCACAAATCCCGCTCATTTTCCAACACAAAAACAAAAAGAGGTTACAATAACAAGAAATACCACGTGCTTGCTGCTGCTGCTCTTGCTCGTGACAGAGATGTTGTCACACTTGCACTCAACAAAAAATGAACTGCGCATGCGATGTATACTATGTATGCATGCAATATTTTAAGCGTTCACAACGTCCCGCGTATCGTTAAGTGTTCGAGAATGCGCTTTTTCGGCACCTGACGTTGTAAAAATGTGGGTGATAAAATAACACATCGCTAAAGCGTTACGTACCGTGCAGTTCGAGAATCGCCGTCCAGTATGCCATAACAGAAACCAATTTTATAGAAATTAAAGCTCTTTTTGGGTTACTGTAAATTGCAGGCATGGAAAAAAATTCTAGAAGAAGCCTAGAAGATATGTGGGCAACGGATGACACAGGAATTCCAATATTTAGGAAAACTATGTCTCTGAAACGCTTTCAGTTCTTACTACAGTGTATACGTTTTGATAATCTGCAAACACGTGAAGAAAGGAAAAAGGTTGACAAGCTAGCCGCAGTTAGAGCTGTATTCGAAAAAGTAGTAGACAATTTTCACACTGCTTATACACCAAGCATGTACCTTACGATCGATGAAAAGCTCGAAAGGTTTTGTGGAAGGTGCTCCTTCCGTCAATACATGCCCAATAAGCCTGCTCGTTACGGCATTAAAATTTTTGCTATGGCGGATTCGAGATGTTATTACACCATAAATATGGAGGTGTACTATGGTACGCAGCATGAAGGCCCATACAAGTTGAATAATAAAACTGAAGATCTCGTGCTGCGTCTGATTTCACCGATATCTGGCAGTAAAAGGAATATAACTTTCGACAACTGGTTTACCAGCTACCCATTGATGACACGGCTTTTGAATGAACATAATTTAACATCAGTAGGAACTGTTAAGAAGAATAAAAGGGAACTGCCAGGTACTTTCTTGAAATTAGGAAACCGGGAGCTATGCTCTTCGTTGTTTGGGTTTCAGAAGAACACAACTTTAGTGTCATATTACCCAAAAAAAGGTAAACACGTTCTGCTTCTGTCGACACTTCATCACGATAGCTCAATCGACGAAGCTACAGGAGAAGCGAAAAAACCTGACATAATTACGTTTTACAACTCCACCAAAGGTGGAGTTCATACTATTGATCAGATATGTGCTGCTTACGATGTTTCTCGCAACAGCAGAAGATGGCCCCTGACAGTTTTTTTGCTTTATTGAATGTTTGCGCGATCAATGCCCAAGTTATATATAAATTGAATACTCAAGACTATGGTTTGAAACGTCGACAATTCTGAAACAACTGGGCTTGGCATTAGTATCGGAACACAAGCAACAACGACAAAAAATCCAAGGCTATCCAGGGAACTGAGAGATAACTGGTCAAAACAAGTTGAAAGTGACGAACCAATGCCAAAACGGCAGAAGACAAAAGGACGATGTGTGATATGTCCCAGACAACGAGATAGGAAGAGTCATTACGTCTGTTATCCTTGCAAGAGATATGTTTGCCTAGAACATTCCGTATTAAAATGCGACGTTTAAGCCGCATCGGAAAGTGATTAAATTATTTTAAATAAGTATTATGTGTATTTCATAATGTTTTTCAATCCTATTACTAATAACACTAAGCACAGTTTTAATTTAAAGTCGTTTCTTAAGATTAGTATAAATTTTCTAAGAAGACTAATGTTTCTATGTTCGCAAAATTACCTAATCTAAGCTTTTCTGTATTTTTTTTAATAAATCAATTTGAAAATGTTATTTTCTCTGTTAAAGATTTACCAGTACCTTGAATAACGTAAAAATACTTCGCAAAATTTTTAAAAATATGTAACATTAGAAAAAAAAAAGAAAACCGTTGGGGTACCACATACCCCACCACACCACGCACGACATTTTTATTCACCACACCAATGCAGGGTTAAAGGAACTACAGAAACTAATAAATTTTGTTTTACAGTATAAAAATCACCAGTCAATAAAACTACAAAATTTAAAGTGGGAAAAGATAAAAAAAGGTAAAATAATAACCTAAATAAAGCACGAATCAACAATTACAATGTAATTTATTCCAAACAGATTGAAAATAACCAATAAACGCATATCGAGGACAATGTGCAATATGAATTGAATCCTAATACAACTAAATACAAAAACAAAACAATTCTGCCAAAGGTACAGTATAACACAAAACAAAATTCTTCCATTCTAAACGTAGCGTTTCTGGTTCTCTAAAATCAAAGTTGATCAAAAAATATTCGCCAATTATTTAGGATCAGGGGCCAACAAATAATTAATACTTCTACACCTATCGATTTAAGAAAAATAAATTGTTTAAATAAAGACAATTAACACCGTTTGAAAGAGTTTCACCGAACTAAATCAGTATTGCAAAATAAATAGTTAGAGTTTAGACGGACACAGGCCATCCTCGAGTTTCGAAACGGTGGTTATATGATAGTTATTAATAATAGTTGTTGACTTTTATTATACTACTCTTTCTGTAGGAGTTTTTATGTATAATAAAAACTAGTGATATCTACCCTGTTTGCTTAATTCACAGAAGTAATATCAATACTGATATATATAATTCTCACTTACCTTGTTGCTTTCAACTAAATCATATATTGACATATCTCATACTTTCATAATTGACTTTGAAATTATGTCATGTTTAAATATACCTCGGCTAGCCAGCTTATTTAGCAATTGATACTCTCTCTACTTCCCAGCTGAATGAGTTAATGTCAAATATAACTGTATTAATGAATTGTACCTTGAATAACCAAATAAATATCAATTTGATTATTTAAATCACACTCTTAGTACTTGAGTTTGAATCTAATTAACTGTTATAGTGTATTAAACGTTTGAATTGACATTACAAATTAATAGTCAGATTAAAGTTGTCAAAATTATTTAATTAAATGAAAGTTCCAATAAATGAGGTTAAATACTTTTCCAAAAATAACTAGACCCAAAATGAAAAATTTCTAATTATAAAGATCGAAACCGTCGAGTACTCAAATCACCATTAATTTAGAAAACTTAATATTCTAAGATTCTCTAAATCTAAATACACGTTTTAAATTCTAAATTTGCCGTATCCAAACTGTTACTAGAATACACTAACCTTCAACAGCCAAACTCGTACTTGGGATGTTGCTCTAATATCAGTTTCACACTGATCGAAGTCGTCAAACACCTACTTGGAGATGATGAGGACCCATAAAAGCTCGTTGTAGGCAGACTTGACCGTTTAATATTTTCTTAAAACGGTATTGCAGCATGCCACACACACAAACACTCACTAAACTGATGGCTTGTACACCAATGACCACTTGAAATGGCTTCTATAAATCTCCAACTCACTATGTGAAGAATAATATTGACCCCTTGGTCAGTATTTGATCGTGCAGAAGGCTATTCTTACTAACACGTATCAAATTGAATTATATCCTCACAATTAAAGGTATTATTCGACCTTTAATGTGAATATTTTGACTGATAATCTTTAAATTATAGAAACTTTTCAACCCTTGTCAACAACCTCTTGGTTGCTAATATTTACTGCCACCCGTTATTCTCCTACACTTGTTATCACATGATACCCTTTTGATATCTTGATATTAATTGAAAATAATTAAGCATTCTCACAGCATGCTACATTACACGTTCTTGCTTTCCATTGCAGATCATAATGGTTAAAACATAAAGAGGTGATATTTCGACTATTCAAATTACATTTAAACAAGAATAGGAAACCGAAACAAAGAGCAAATACTTAATAATTAAATACCTTCTCAAACTAGAGGGGAAGCTATCAAATTAAATAATAAATATCAACAAGGAGAACAATGTTTAGACAAAACGAAACTTCAAAACTAGTAATTCAAGCAACAAGGAGTCAAACCAACACAATCCAAAACTAAGAAAAGTACATTTGTAAGTAAAAATACTAAAATATTATAGATTTAAAAAAATTTTAACGTTTCTTATTTTCTAGTAAAAGAATATAACTGATTTTACAAGAGAAGTTTTATTTTGACTTTACAACAAAACTTTTAAGAACTAGCAAAAAAAAGGTGAATTTAAAACAGGTAATTAATATTTTTCAGAAAGTGATTCTGTTATATAGATGGTCCTAATTTATGAAAAACAGATTTGTCTGAAGAAGCTAACTTAGTGATTTAACGAAACATAACGTCTTTTTATCAATTTTTAATAATAAATTTTAATGTGTTTTGACAAAAACGTAATTGTTTTCACGTAGTTAAACATTTAACCTAGCTGATATTATCTCTCGGATTGTAATGTGGAGGAAGTTTCTGGTGAATATGTAAACCCATCAGGGTAAACATTATAGATCCAATAATTGCTTATCTACCTTACAAATTCATAAATTGCACAAGCAGCTGTAAAACAAACTTAAAGATATATTAAAGTACACTTTGAAGAAGAAAAACAAAATGCATATTCGACAATGAAAGAAAATCAATTTAAATTATGGTTTACAAAATACTTGTAAAGAAGTCAGATTTTTTTTACGATTTACTAAATAAACGCGAGATAACTGCAGCAATAAATCAATATGTAGCCAGCACAAACGATAATAGCATGGGATCACAACTATTGACACATATCTATGAGAAATGTAAATTCACGTCAAGCCGCACCTATAGGAGTTTCGAAGAATCGTGTGCAAAATTACAAGAGCATAAATATCACCTAGACTACAATTGATAGTAAGTATCGGTAGTGGTAGTGAGTACATGTGCTATACAGTGGTAAGATGAAGCCTTATTACGTTAAAATTTAAAAAAAAATAAATAAGCATAATTTAACTATGCGTCAACTCATAAAAAATCCTGTGTTATTATTTGTACGTGATGAAAGTTTCCGTAATTATGTAACAACAAGATTTCATTATCGTGAACCTATAACATGATACGGCCGAGAAATGACATGAATAGAAGATATTCAAAATAACCCAGACGCATTACAATTAGCACGTGCACATTATAACGATTGGATATCAGATATAGATGCAGCACATGATTGTGCAGTGGTGCCATATCTGGTGAAATTTCACCTGATCTGGTGATTTTTGACCCCATTTGGTGACTGATGAGAAAGTTTCTCGAAAACTAAGAATGTGGTGATGGATCCTAACTTACATGTTTTTTTTTGTTAAATGCCTATTTTCACGCCAGAATGTAATTTTTCCAATGACGTACGTAAGTATTAACAAAGTTGAATACGTAGGAACAAAGATTTATTTGTTTATACTCATAAGTCAATTGGGTGGCCGTCGCCGGCGCCGGTGGTCATACTATATCCTACTCTAAACGTGAGTTTTTCTAAACCAAGTATCAAATTACAGCTGTTGAGTAGTACCCACACCCCACACGTTATCGGTTTATTTATTATTTCACAGAATCCTTTATAATGAATAATCTTACAGAGAAACGTAGGCTGAGCGTAAATGATAACAGCCAATCGCTAAAAATATTTCGGTATATTTAGTAGTGAAGTGCCGAACGCGTTGAACCGTTGAACGGTAACAATAGAAAGGGGCATTTCTTAAAAAAAACAATAATTATCAAATCTATTTTGATTAACGAAAATCCTCTGAATTAAAAGTCTTTGTAACCAAAAAGGGTAATCCCCGAAAAATCGAATTCTGAGGCTATAGCCTTCAGTAAGAAATCAAATTTATTTGCCACTGCAGTCTACACAAATGAGTCACGTCAAAGCAAATATTTTAATGTAATAAAAACCAACTTTTTTGTGCATGCAGTGAACAATTTAAACCAAGCTACAAAGTAAGTGTATTATGTATTTAGTATTTGTTTATTTAATTCAAATTGTGAATTAAGGGTACATTATTATTTTTGCGATGTTAAAAATTTCGTGGCCATGAAAATATCTGCATTACGGTTAACTGATTTTCATTGTTTCGTTTTAGTTATTTCATTGACATGAGGAAATTTCTCTTAACAACATCTAATGAAAAGGAAGGGGAAGGAGCAACTACTTCTCAAGAACCCATACAACACTCCACTAATGCTGCTGCCTCTGAAAACACGAATATTTTTTCTGCTTCATCTGATACTGAAGAAGAAAAACGAACAACACGCAAACGCGTTTATGCCCATAAATACAACTCAGGATGGGAACATCATCATGACTTCAAAGATTGGCTAGGACCTAGTGAGAGCGGCAACACCTCTTTTAGATGTAAGGTCTGCTTTAAAGACTTTATTGGGGGTATAGCTGCCGTAAAAAAGCATAATGACTCAAAAAAACATCATATTAAAATGAATGCCTTCAAATTTCAACCTACAATTACAAAAAACATCTTTTAAATTTCCCACGTTTGTCTGATGAATAATTTCTGTTTCAGATGAAGTTGCAAGAAAAAATGCGTCCTGCCCGGACGTGTAACCAACAATTCTTTCCTGAACTTTCAACGAATATGCAGACGAAAGAACCCACATTGCTCTTACAAATGGCTAGCACAGAAATGCGCCAATCACAAAGAGATCAATACACCAGGGACGCCTGCATTAAAAGGAAATTGGTCTTTTTGACTGTTGTTACCCCATTTAAATACTAAATAAATAGTTTGGAAGTCTTATTGTAGCATTTGTTGAATGTAGATGATGTTTGAGGAGATAAGATATAGTAGATGGTGTATGCAGGTTGTTCCAATAACATTGCAGATTTAGATGACAGGATAATGCCAGTGTATTCACAGTATCATCGGCCATATTCTTGCTGTAACAAAATAGAAATTATTATTGTAACATATCGTATCAAATACATAATGTATAAAAGAAAACAAACTCAAATCAGTTCGACAGTCTTAGGAGACAATGTAGACACGACACCAACGAGCAAACTTTTGCGTTTACATCTGACATTTATTGCATGATATTTATGTCAGACAGAAATTGTGACTAATGTAAACAGTAGAGAATAGATGTAAACGCTGATTGTTTTCAAGTTCAGACTTGCCTAAGAAAAATTGCAAAAGTTGACGATTCGTCTACTTTTGTGGGACTGTCGCGCAATAATAAGTGTCTGTGAGTTTCGTACTTCGTGTAAATTTAAAAATATGGGCGGCAACAAAGAGTGGTTAAAAGTCGAAATTGATGAACTAATTAATATGTACCACGGTAAACCTGAATTATGGGACGTTAAATGCAAAGTTTATAAAGACAGAGTAAAAAAGCATAATGCCTTAACGGTAATTGCAGAAGCGTTTGGCACTACAATAGAAGAAATTCAAAGAAAAATTCATAACCTAAGAAATCAATTTAACAGTGAATTTAAAAAGTCACTAAGAGAAAATCAGGAGAGGGCACCGATGAATTATATGTTTCAAAATGGCCCTACTATCAGTCATTTTTGCAGCGTGCAAATCAGCAATAGGAAATTTACCACCGATAAGTAAAAACTGCATCATTTTTTCATCTTTATTTTAAGTTTAATTGTTTACATTAATTTGTATTGCCAAGGTACTTCCCCTTGGCTGCTAACAAAATATTCCACCGCCCTACAAAATTTAAAAAAAATTTTGTTGCCAAGTATTTTTGAACGAATTTAGGGTAATTCAGGTCTGCTGAATTCAAAAATAAAAGCAGTTTTTCCAAATTGGCTCTAGTTTTTGAGGTAATGGATACATAATTTTTTAAGGAATTTAGCTATAACATATGCTTTTTATTTTTTAAGAATAATTTACAAACAAGAAATTTACGCAGAAACGAGAGTTCGACCCTGTTTAGTGAGCGTACCACGTGCCGACTGCTGATCACGTGATCAGTGCGTGCACTTGTTTGTCTTGTGTCTCTTGATTTTAACTGTCAGTTCAGCGTAAGCAGTTGTTCTACTAAGACTTAGCGTCGCGGTTATTGTGCTTTTCTTACGTATTTTGTGTATTTAGTTCTTATTGCCTACCTAGTGAAGTTATTTAAATTTAATAGACGTCAAGTGGAAGGTAGGAGTACATGTGACGAATATTTGTACCTATATTTTTAACTAAAGTTACTCTTTTTTCAGAGGAATGAGTTCTTCACGCAGAAGCTGTTTGAACAGCCCTAATGTCTTCTGCTACATTTGTGGCGAATATACTGTAGCGAAACAAAGAAAAAATATCACAGATTTTGTTAGACAAGCTTATCAAGCTTATTTCGGCGTACTGCTTGGAGACCAAGACAAGTCCTGGGCTCCCCATATAGTGTGCAAAACGTGTGTCGAATGTTTACGACAGTGGTCAAACCAAAAAAGAAAAAGTTAGAAATTTGGTGTGCCCATGGTGTGGAGAGAACCTAAAAACCACCATGATGATTGTTATTTTTGTTTAGTTAATGTAAAAGGTTTTAACAAATACAAGAAAGGCAAATGGGATTATCCTGATTTAGAATCAGCACGAAGACCTGTGCCACATAGCGAAGAGATTCCCGTACCAGTATATACAACACTGCCAGATGTTCTGTTGTCGGAAGAAGGAGAAATTAAGGACCAGTACAGTAGCAGTGGAAGTGAATATGAGCAGGAAATACAATCAACACCACAGCAGTTCTCTCAAGAAGAACTGAATGACCTGATACGGGATCTCGGTCTATCAAAGCAAGCATCTGAACTTCTGGCATCCAGATTAAAAGAAAAAAACTGTCTACAACCAGATATAAAAATAACCATTTATAGAACACGAGAGGTGAAACTTGTTCCTTACTTTAGCCAAGATGAAGATCTTGTTTATTGCAACAACATTCCCGGACTTTTTCGTCAAATGGGAATACAATTTGTTCCAGGTGACTGGCGACTATTCATAGACAGTTCCAGTAGAAGCTTAAAGTGTGTTTTGCTACACAATGGCAACCGATATGCGTCAATTCCTATCGCCCACTCAACAAAACTTAAGGAAGAATATCAAAACATTAAGTTGGTATTACAGAAACTATCCTATGAAGAACATCAGTTTTCCATTTGTGTTGATCTAAAAATGGTCAACTTCTTGCTTGGGCAGCAAGGTGGGTACACAAAATACCCTTGTTTTATCTGCTTGTGGGATAGTAGGGCGAAGCAAGATCATTGGAATATGGTTAATTGGCCAATAAGACAAAATATGACTGTAGGAACAGCAAATGTCATAAACGAACCATTGGTTGACCGTGAAAAAATCATTCTCCCACCGCTCCACATCAAGTTAGGACTAATGAAACAATTTGTTAAGGCTTTGAGTAAAGATGGCGAGTGCTTCAAATACATTTGTAGATCGTTTCCTAGGCTAAGTATGGAAAAGCTAAAGGCGGGTGTTTTTGATGGCCCTCAAATTCGCAAACTTATTAAGGACTCTAATTTTACAAATCACATGACGACACTTGAAGCTGCTGCTTGGTGTAGCTTTGTTATGGTAGTTAAAAATTTCTTGGGTAATCACAAAGCGGACAATTACGAGGAATTAGTGCAACAGATGTTATTAAACTTTAAAAACTTGGGTACTAATATGAGTATTAAAGTACACTTTCTTCACAGCCACTTGGATAAATTTCCCGACAATCTTGGCAATTTCAGTGAGGAACAAGGGGAACGGTTCCACCAGGATATAAAGGAGATGGAGGAAATGTATCAGGGCAGATGGGATCATCATATGATGGCAGACTATTGTTGGAGTCTCCAACGTGATGTACCTGACGGTTCTCATAAAAGAAAATCCTACAAAAAGAGCTTCTTTCCTACGAATTAGATGTAATTTTTTAAATTAAATTATTTCTTTGCTGTTCAATAATGAATTTTATTATTTTTTCGTTTCTCTTTTTTGAAACCACTTTAATATTTTTTACTAAAAGTTGCTTATAAGGGCCATTGGTCTATTAAATTGATATTTTTCTCTATTTTATCATATTTTGATAATATATCTCTAAAATTAGAGCCAATTCACCTAAATGGACTTCAAATTCGTGATTAGCACCACGAAATTTCCTAGAAATCGCTCAAATATTGTTGACAATAAAATTAGTGTTGATCAGTGTTCTCGAAACTCTTCTCGTATTTTTTTAGCGTTATTTGAGTAGTTATTACTGCCTTTTTGCGCTAGTGGTAGCAGAGTATCTTCGGCATTTCCATATTTCGCCAACTTCCATTTATTATTTCACCTGTTTCTAAATTTTCTCGGTCAAATGTGCCTTCTGGAGCATATATATTTGCAGAAGATTTTTCAGACAATAGCCAGTTATGTAAACTGCAAATAGCCAAAACTACAGCATCTACACGTTCTGGAGCAAGAAGCATCGGCTTCCTCAATACTCTAAACACACTAGACATAATACCAAAGGCATTTTCCACAATTCTTGCTCTGGAAAGTCTGTAGTTATAAATTATCATGGAACCTTGACTATTAAATGGGTAAGGTTCCATGATATGTGGTTGTAAAGGAAAAGCATCGTCTGATACAAAAACGTGTGGCACACATAATCTTCTGCCTGCGAGAGGCGTTTTTCTAGACTGTTTGCTGCAGTTTCAATAAAATCTGCAACTCCACTGGCTCTGAAAACTCCCCCATCCGACACTCTTCCATTGGTGCCAACTGTAACTGTGAGGAATTTATATTCGGCATCAACAACTGCCATCAAGACAATACTATGCTGTCATTTATAATTAAAGTAGTAACTGCCACTATTCTGTGGAGCTTGGATGAGGACATGTTTACCGTCAATAGCACCCAAACATTTGGGGAAGTTCCACTTTAACTCAAATTTGTTGCTAACTCTTTCCCATTCCTCTAGCGTAGAAGGTGCCTGTAATTTTTCATTAATTAAAATTTATTGTAACTAATATCTAACTAACTAATAAATTTATTTTTAAATAGGATGCTGTAGTGGATGAAACTGTAAATGAAAACGAGGCACTGTTTGATAGTCAAGATATATCACTGGAACAATCTGAGGAACTGAATAACTTGGCATCCAAAAAACGAGGAATTCAAATCAATCCCGCCAAGAAAAGGAAAATTGAAGCCTCAAAAAAAATGATTTACTTATGCAAAAAGCTATAAGCATTTTGAACGAAGAAGAGGATCAATATGAGGTTTTTGGCAAATATGTAGCATCCGAAATGAGAAACCTCTCTTCTGATTATTTACGTAAAAAAATGAAGCGAAAATTTAATCAAGTCATACTGGAGATAAATGAAGAAGAAGAGCAACTTTCAAATCCTGCTTCTAATATATACAGTAATCCAAATTCGGTTCCTTCATTTACTGGACATTTGAGTTCATCAAGCAATTCTGAACAGTATATAAATCGACAACTACCAACTCAAACCTTAACATCTTACATACAGACTGAAACTGAAAGTGATAACTATTTAAATCTTATACAACAATTACCTTCATGTAATCCTTTAATGCTGACATAATTGCTCTGCATACTTCGGGAACAATTAAACTTATGGTACATTTTGGTATTCTGAATAAATAGCTTAGGCTTGCATAAGAATCACCTATAGAATATAATGTTAAATTTCAATCAATATAAAAATTTAAAAACACAAGACTTTTTATTAAATGTATACCTACTTACCTGATTCCAAAAATCGTAAAGTTACAGCATGTCGTTCTGCTACACTAATAGCCTTTCTAAATTTAGTATCTTGTTTTACTATAAGAAGACCAATTTTACAAGCAAGCTTTTCGAAATCAGCTGGTTTAATTCTTAAGAAATTTGAAAACTACGCGGGATCCTCAATACGGTGTTCAGACGTTAATTGACTGTATGCACCTAGTTTTTCACGTCTGAAAATCCACTCTCGAACCCACACAGAACGTTTTTTCCTCTTTTTTAACATCTTCAGAATAATCACACTGGCTGCTATTTTGCGTGTCGGTACTCTCATTATATTTCAGGTAAAATGAACTCTGAATAGATTGAAATGTACGACACATGACACAACTATATTTCGTATGTATATGTAAACGGTTTGTATATTTGTTGCAAATTTTAGAACTTCGGGGTTGTCGTATACATATGTATGATATTAGTTTCTAGTAATTTCTATCAATATGTAAACAGTGAAATCAATTTTATGTCCGACACTTGACATATATATCCGGATAAAAGTGTCAGTCAGATGTAAACGCACCTTAAAAGTTGAGAATAAACAATGCAAAATTGTAAGACTAAAAATTAAATTCTTAAAATTGCTGAAGGACTTTAGGTTACAAATATTACAGAGAGAGGAAGATCCATAGTCAGACAACTTTCCATCTATCACTAAAGTAAATGTAGAACAGGAACGTCCCATTAGGGCGTAATACTTGCTAAAATATTAAAAGTCGTGGAAAATCATTTAAACAGAAATGCTTGGTCATTTCGCAAGACATCAAGATGTATGGACCGGTAGGAGTGGAAAAATTAAAAGACCATAAAAGACGGAGAGCAACAAATTAAACAAAACAATAAGATTAAATTGATATCAAGTACACGTAGCAAGAAAAGGTAGGAACACATGAATGATGCCTACATATAAACAACAAATAGGTATGATAAAATCATTTCTTCTTCCTCTTATTATAGGCCAGTGGCCTGTTTTAACCACAAAGTAGTTCTGTGAGCCATCTTTACCTTTAAGCACGGATCACACTAGGCTGCTTACCAGTTGCTGCTGACCAGCGGCTGGCAGTAGCACCAGCAAGCAGTGGCTGGCAACCCGGTCGTACTGTCGGCTGCTACTCGCCAGTTTGTTCTTCGATATTCAGCAAGCATGTCGTCTGTGGGTTCCCATAAAAAACAACTAATTAAGCGGTTGTTAAGGGAGAGTGTGAGAGAACTTTCTTTAGAAATGCTTAACCAGCTTAACTACAATCAGAGACGATGGTGGGTTAGGCCGTGGATACAAAGAAGAGAAGAATTAGGAGCATTTTCAAAACTTTTTCAAGAGCTGAAAGAAGAGGATCCAGAAACATATTGAAATGTTTTAAGAATGACGGCCCCTCAATTTCAAGAATTGTTGGATTTAGTTGAACCTTTAATTAAAAAATCTGGCGTGATCGTGTGAAACACTCACAGAACTTCCTTTTACAGTGATCTTATAATTAGGCAAAAATTCGATTTTTAATTTTTAAGCGTTTTACAAACACTTTTGATCCAAATTAAATATTTGACATAGTCGAACAAAGAGGTTATGGGAACCAATCTTGCTAACTTGCTTTTGATGAGAGAGTTTTCAGAGTATTGATGATTCTTAGGATCTCTAGAACCGACTATTAAGAATATATGGCCAATTTAGTTAAATTTAGATTTGCATGTGTGAATCTATCGGTCGTAACATTTTGCAAAATATGTGAAAAATGCACTTTTATCACACATGCCTTGCAAAAAGTGATCCAAACCAATCAAAATGTATCCCGTTGTTTGCCCAACTCTTAGTCACCTATATACAGGGTCTCTAAGCAAAATTAGAGATCCTGTATATAGTTTACTAAGAGTTGGGCAAACAGCCTGATTTGACATACATTTTTAATCCAAATTAGATATTTGACATATGTCGAACAAAGAGGTTTTAAGAACCAATCTTGCTAACTTGCTTTTGATGGGAGAGTTTTCAGAGCATTGATCATTCTTATGATCTCTAGAACCGACTATTAGGTTTAGTTAAAATGTAGAATTGTTTGTGTGAAACTATCAATCGTAACATGTTACAAAATATGTAAAAAGGCCACATTTATCACACATGCCTTGTAAAAAGTGATCCAAGCCAATCAAAATGTATCCCGCTGTTTGCCCAACTCTTAGTAACCTATATACAGGGACTCTAAGCAAAATTAGAGTCCCTGTATATAGTTTTATATACAGGATCTCTAAGCAAAATTAGAGATCCTGTATATAGTTTACTAAGAGTTGGGCAAACAGCCCGATTTGACATACATTTTTGATCCAAATTAGATATTTGACATATGTCGAACCAAGAGGTTATGGGAACCAACCATGCTAACTTGCCTTTGATGAGAGAGTTTTCAGAGTATGGATCATTCTTAGGATCTCTAGAACCGACTATTAGGAATATACGCCCAATTTAGTTAAAATTTAGAGTTGCATATGCGATACTTTCGGTCGTAATATGTTACAAAATATGTAAAAAAGGCACTTTTATCACACATGCCTAGTAAAAAGTGATCCAAACCAATCAAAATGTATCCCGTTGTTTGCCCAACTCTTAGTAACCTATATACAGGGTCTCTAAGCAAAATAACATTGTAGCACCCTCTATTGACCATTGGCGCAATTATCTGTACTTAGAGATTTGCGCATGACGCACTTAAGGGACAAACTTTCACCCCAGTTCGCGTTAACGTCCTACTGGTGCGGTCGTGTTTCCCCCGCTCGTGAGTGCCAAACTGATGTGCGTTGCCCTATGTGCGTGTTTTCCCTTAACGGCAATGGAACCCCATTATATTATAATTAAGTTAGTTTAGTTAGGCGTATGAAAGAACTAAGTGTGTGATATCGGCAAATTACGGCCCGGACCATGTGTAAACCTGTCTAAAGGCCGGTATTCACATGCGATTATGTCCGGCGGATCTGTACGTCGGATCTGTCCGTCGTACACATCCGCATGTGTGTATTCGCGCGCTCGCCGGATTTGTCTTGCTCGTCGTCTGTCATCCAAGGCGACGATCACAGACAGCGAGCGAGACGAATCCGCACGTGTGTAGTAACAATAACAGATGTGTTCGCCACCTGTTTAATAACATTCCGAACAAGTCTTACAATAAAATGGCTTTCGCGAATAATAAGGCTTTTTGGGAAATTTTTATTTCATTATACAAAGAAAATCCTTGCTTGTGGAATATAAAAAGCAAAGAATATTCAAATAAACAAATGCGAAATCAGGCTTACGAAACTCTAGTGGATAAATGTAAAGAAATTAATCCCGAGGCCGACGTAAAATATGTTCGAAAGAAACTTGATTCACTACGGGCTGGTTTTCGAAGAGAGCTAAGGGAATTAAGAAAAAGCAAAAGGACCGGAACATCTGCTGACGATGTATATGAGCCTAGCTTGTGGTACTTTGAATTATTACTATTTACACAAGACCAAGAAGACGTCCGGCCTGGAACATCTTCAACAGGTTTGCAGGAATCGAATTCCGAGAAAGAGGATGCTCAAAGCGCAGTAATAACCAGGGTAAGTTTTATTTCTATATATATTTATTTTCAACCACACAATATAAACACAGTATGTATATTCTCAGTAGATCATATTTTCTTGAAATGCGACTTGCCCTTCAGTGTTGTAGTAGTCGGTAAACGCTTTTCTCACATTTTTAGCGAAATCATTGTAATAAGTCCTTCTGTTTTGTAAACCATGTAATTCACGAAGTTCTTCACGCCAGTAACCATCTTCAATGCTGTTGTCATTAATGTTCTCACGATCAATACTTCGGTTATTCATGTAGGTAGAACATTTCCTTCTTAAAAAGTTATGAAGAGCACAACATGCTAAGACCACTCCATCAATGTTTTCCGTATTGGTCAATGTAATTGTGGTCAGTAATATCCTGAAACGGGATGCCATTATACCGAAAACATTCTCTACCACTCTTCTTGCTCTGCATAAACGGTAATTAAAATTTTTTTCATCGTGAGTGGCACCAGTCAATGAATAGGGTTTCATAAGATTTTCTGTTAAGGTAAATGTGTCGTCACCAATAAAAACATACGGCAATTTGACTGCCGATTTTTCCAGACCACTAGGAGGTGGTATATTTAAGGTATGGTTTTCTAACTTGTCGAAAAAGTCAGTTTCTTGCAGAACACCCCCGTCCGAAATTCTGCCATTAATTCCAGTATACACGTAAATGAATTCGTAATTGGCATTCACAATGGCGAATAAGACAGTACTGTAAAAGTCTTTGTAATTATAATAGAATGATCCACTGTTAGTTGGTTTTTTTATTGCAATGTGTTTGCCATCCATGGCTCCTAAGCAGTGTTCGAAGTTCCACAAATTATTGAATCCATCTGCGATTTCCAACCATTCCTCTGGGTTTGGAGGGAACTGCAAAGAAGAAAGTACTTTTTAAATAAATATACTAGTATGACAACCATTTTTCGTATACGCAATAAAAATTCGATATTACGTATGATTTTGTTTCATCATTCTCTTGCACGGAAGTACTGTTTGGCATTTTACACGAATAACTTATCTTATATTTTTCAGGATAAACGATCGGCAACCAAGCACCTTTCTCTGCGAAGTGAAAGCAGCAGAAAGTCTACAGGTAGAGGGAACAGCACCTTAGCTCATAAAAAAGCTAAATTTTTGGACGTAGCAAGTGCTGCTCTCACAGATAAATCGACGTCCCCTTTTGAGCCGTTTGGAAAGAGTGTGGCAAAAGACCTCGAGACTATGGAAGCTCACCAGAGAATTGTGGCCCAAAAACTTATTTCCGACATAGCATACTATGGAAAACTAGAAAAACTGTAATATTACCATACCTCCTAATGCATCGGGTGTGGCCCCACTTTATGCGTACCCATACCCTAGTTTCCACGATCCCTCTTTTCCTCAACAACAACAACCGTCCTACTACGGAAATCGGTTTTCACCAGCACCACCATCCAATCAATTCACCCCGGCACCAGCACCACCACCTATTCTGCATACTGCAGAAAATGACCTTTCCGAATTTATAGCATTTAATAACGATAAGGAATAAATAAAAACGCTACCCATATTGCATTTGTTTTTAAGATAATTTTGTTTTTTAAGATAACTTTGTTTTTTAAGATAACTTTTGTTTTTTAGGATAACTTTTTTTTTAAGATAACTTTTGTTTTTTAAGATAGATAATAAATAATAAAAAGTACTAACCTTCAATTATTCTTCTTTTAATGCCTTACATAATGCCCAACAAGTTTCAGGAATAATATTTCCCAGCAGTTGTGGTGATATCGCACTTCTGAATTTTAAATCGGCTGCAGATCTTCCAGTCGCCAAATACCGCAGTGTGACAATTAATCGTTCTCTGGCACTTACAGCTGCTCTCATGTGCGTGTCTTCGCTTGCAATTTTGCAACGAACTAACTCCAGTAAGGTTTCAAATAATTCTTTGTCCATTCGTAAAATATTATGTAAATAATGAGGTTCTCTTATTTCCAGTTCTTTAAGTAAACTCATATGGGAGTATTTTGTTCTTTCCATGTACCAACGTTTTGACCACTGCCTTTTCTTGCTTTTATCTTCAAATACTGCTAAGAATCCTCCAACAATCGCCAGTTTTCTTTTCTTGTCCATAGCAGTTATTATTTTTTATTTGTTGTTACCACTACAAAACACTCTTCTTCAATTATTTCTGCCGAGCATATTCTTATTGTGTGTAGCCGACGACGAATCTGTCCGAATGTGTGTAGCCAACAACGGATCTGTCTGCCGGACAGATCCGCCGGACATAATCGCATGTGAATCTCGCCCTTTAGCTACTCGACTCGGACCTTCTCACAAAATTAGATTTTGTTGAAGATTATTTCATTAAAAGAGACGATTTTGGCGAATACGACAAAATGGATATTAAGAAGAGATTTTTACAACTAAAGTCGGAGTTTAAGCGTAGATGAACTGAAGCATGTTGTAAAGAATCTATTTTCATGAAAAAGAATCATGCGTGGCTAAATACTGTTGCATTCAACCTACCTAAACAATCACAGTTGTGGAGCGTCCATCAAAGACGTTTCATGATTCCAGCGACTGAAGTAAAAGACGCAAAACGGACACGCTGTGTAAAAATAATGAGTAAACAGAATTATTATACGCGGCTCAGGTGAAACTTCAAGTGGAAGGAAAAAGAGGTGCTTCCAAAATACTAAAAGTCCTGAACTCTAGCCCACAACGAGCAACCAAGTACAAAAACGTTTTTTCAAAATCAATGGAAGATGAAACTACTCCACATCATTTGTCGCCTCTGAAAGCTTCAGCAATGTTTGTTGACGCTGGGCTTTCTAAAAAATCAATATGTAACAATACGGAGTTTCCTTCCATATCTCCCCTGCTACACAGTTTTGCAGAAAACCAAGTTGAAGTAATATTCAGATACTATTCACGTAACTGAGAATTGTGCTGAAGCGAATTTACAGAGTTTACTCAATCATACTTCTAATAGACTGCTTACTTATTTGGAGAAAGTCATACAATGTTTACCTCAAGAAAACTGCAAGAACTTTACGTTGATTTACAAGTCGGGATGTGATGCTTTGCAGCAGTCCCGATCAAACGAAAGTTCAAAAACGAACAAGATTCAGACTGCAATATTTTTCAAAGTTCGATTGTGCCATTACAACTACTGGTAAATTTGGCAAAATCCAACACCTTCGCCCCGATATTGTTTTACCAAAGAGACGATAGACATTACCAATGAAGAAATCAAATACACTCAGTTCCAAAAAAAGTGCAGCACTTGATTTTTGGCCTATTTTTTTTTCTATTTTTAACCAGTGGGCCGATTTTTAATTTTCATTTGTGGGTAGGTAATTCCTTTGTCTTTCAAAAAAATAAAGAAGTTGAAATTTTTTCAAAGCCTCCTGGATGGTAGTAGAAAAACTAGAACCATTTTTTTCCTTAATTTTTGACTCACCCTGTGTGTTAATCAAGTAATGGTATAGAAAGTGCTTACACTCTATATGAATGACGCTTCTTTTACGAGCATTTTGCTTTTTTATTCATTGATTTATCTCTAAAATTGTCCGAATTACAGCTTTTCTGCTGAAACCTTACGTTTATCCCACAAATTTATTTCATTGTAGGATCACATTGCCTTTGAAGAACAATTGCCATAGTCATAGCAATTGTCGTTGGGTCATTGTCATTAAAAAAGTTTTAGAGACTAAAATTACATAAAATGCCTCAAATAAAACCTGAAGAAGTAGCAAGATTAGTTGCTTTAGTAAACTATGGGCGTAGTAAACGTTACTGGTCGTAGAGCTATCCGCAAGTACGAACAAACAGGAAGCAGTGCTCGGAGGGTGGGTTCTGGTCGCCCTCGAAAAACTTCACCACGAGATGATCGCTTTTTGGGATTGCAGATTTTACGGAATCGGTTAAATACTGCGGTAAATGTTCAGCAAGATCTTCGCCAAATTCGTGGTGTTGCAGTAAGTAAGCAGACGGTATGTAGACGTCTAAAAGAAGTTAATTTAAAAGCTAGAATACCTGTAAAAAGTCCTAAATTATTGCTCGAACATCGTGCTGCTAGAACAAATTTCGTTCAAAGTTATGGAGAATGGAATATACCTGAATGGTCGAATGTCTTATTTACGCATGAGTCAACATTTCAACATTTTGATTTATATACAGATTTTTAGCAATTCAAGCCCTCATTAGGACTACCAAAACAAAAATTACCAAGCGTAATTAATATGAAACGACTTAATAAGTTCCTTAACTTAGATTAGGGTAGTAGGATTATTGTTACAGTTACTGCAGGTCGTTAATATGACTGATAATGACTTCTAATAATTATAATGGAATCTTTTTTGACTATTGTTGTTATCTGCAGTTCTCTCTTGGCTTTCTAAACATAAAGACGTACGAATCGGATCTGTGCTACGTGCTGCGTGAGTTCAAGTGCGATCGATAACGCGACCGCGAGGTCACCAAATGGCTATTATCGCGAGTGATAAAGACACTACACACTAAGAAATAATAAATATTCAAAGCCGATCGCAGGCCTTCGGGTCTAGCGATTAAAAATTGTATCAACCACCATTCATAAATGCTCCAGGTCAGTATTATGACATTAACACACAGCAACAATTATTATCACAGCAGCAATTAGCTAATTTGCTCCCGCAATACCCATTACAACCAAGTGGATATAATAATTTTGCGCAACAATCGGTACCTACACAACAAACAGGAGATATCACAGCTGCCCCACTACATTCAAACTTTAGTATGACTTCCCAAATGGTCCAACCTGCTGATGTACAGCACTATCTACAAGAATACCCACTATTACCAGCTCAAACAGAACCAGAGTGGCATAAAGTTGAATACAAAAAAAGATTGCAATCTAGTCCAGAAGTAAGCAAACCAGCAAAAAAGCAAACGACTTTATCAGAATATTGGTTAAACAAACCAGCTACTACAAAAAACTCATACGAAAAGCTAACAGAAACAGAAGACGGAGGCTCGGAATCAGAAGAAAAATCCACAAAAACGCCAAAAGTTCCTCCAATTTTTGTAAGTGGAGTAGAGAGTATAATTCCATTGAAAACCTACTAAATGCAATAGCAGCCGATGCATACAATCTAAAAATTCTAAGTAATACCCAAGTTAAAATACAAGTAACAGACTCAAAAAAATACCTGATGGAGGAACTACTAAAGAAAAAGACACAATGTTACACTTATCAGCTGAAAGAAAAGAGAAGCTTTAGAGTAGTACTAAAGGGGCTACACCCAACTACAGATACGAGCAAAATTAAAGCAGAAATCGAAGCAAAAAATCATAAGGTTCTAAGAATTAATAATATACCACGAAAACAGCACGAAAATAATACAACAACCAAAATACCAACATCATCATTCTTCGTCGAATTAGAACAAAATGATAACAACGAAGACATTTACAAAATCCAGCACTTGCAACATACAAGTGTTCGATTCGCACAACCATATAAAAAGAGAGATATTCCCCAGTGTGCAAAATGCCAAAACTTTGGGCACACAAAGAACTACTGTCATAGGCAACGTAGATGTGTGAAATGCGCTGGCGATTACCTAACGGGAAACTGCACATGGACTGAAAAACACAATATGGCTCGGACAATGGTTGATGTCAAAGTATGCATTGCTCCAACTTCGACCAAATCAACAATGAGGTGCTATATTTGTGGTGCAACAGCAAAAGATTTCAATAACCTAAGCAGAAGCAGAAGAAAAGGGCATCTAAAGACTCATTGAGATTTGGATTATCAGTCTTGCACGGAAGAATAAGTTTCTTTAAAAGTCTACTCCACTTATCCTACAAATTGCCTCTAAAAAAGTGGCAGCTGAGAAACGAGAACGACAAAAAAATTGCAAACGAAACTAAAACAAAACTACAAGTAGAAATCCGACAAAGGATGGGTTTGATTGTGGATGTTCCCAAGGCTGGGTTTAGAAACACTAATGATGGCAATACCAGCAGGAAATTTTTCATGGATCTAAAACTGGCAGCAGAAATAGGCTTAGACTTTCAATTAATTTAACGCCTAAAAGAAATACTGCAGACTGTATTAAGTGGCCATAACATTCACATAGAAAAGTTTGCAACATACAACATGGACAAAGCAAAATTATATGTTGAAAAATACGCTTGCATCCAATGACACCTACATTGCATAAGGTTTTAGTACATGGACCCGTCATTGTAGAGCATGCTATGTTGAAAGCACCCTCAGATGAAGAAGACATTTCCTCACAATAATTATACAGGGCGTTTAAAAAATACATTCGGATATTTTACCCACTTATAGATCTCATCAATACAAACACGGGTCCTAATAAACAAGGGTCCAGAAACACTTCGTTTCCGAGATACAGTTAAAGTTTGCAAAAAAAAAATCTAAGCCGCCCCTCGAATAAATAATTTAAATCTAAGTGCGCCAAAGCATGTTCCTTAATAGCACCAGTAAACCTTCTAAGTTTCACTAAAATCGGCTAAGGGGTTTAATTTTTGCCTTAACAGATTCATAGACATGCAAAAATATAGGTTTTATTTTTTTTTCTTGAAAACGAAGCCAGATAAGAATAAAACTTAAATGACAAAAAAGTTGCCATTTTAGTTTGTTCATAAAAGAAAAATATGAAAATTGAAACGATCTGCTGGGCATTGTTTTTTTTTTGTGAAAAAAATCTAATCGACATGCCCAGTGGGCACGCCCCTGGAATCACTGGACCAACTGTAATAGGTAAAAGCGTTTCCGGACCCATCTTTATTAGGACTTTTTTGTTTGTATCGATGAGATCTATAAGTTGGTAAAATATCCGACATTTTTTTAAAACGGCAACCCCCAAATAAAATTATCAATAGTAATATAACAAGGGAGAGACATACTTACCGATAATTTTGCACACGCCAAGGGTCGAGTATTGGTTGCAATGAAAACTGTCCTGAGGGAAGTTTTCTAAGGGCAACCAGCACGATGACTCTTTGCACAGGCAAAATTATTTGTGTGTTGCCCGTATTTATATTTTGAAGATTGTTACACAAAACCTGTATAATTGATCTAATAATGCCAAAAAACTCAAATTGCTTGTTTCTTGCATTTCCATTTCTAATTATGTCACCATCCACGGGGTCGATAATCATCCCTAGGGAGCTTATCGCTTAATAAGCAGCCCACAGGCGCTTATCAGGTAATCAGTTCGGGATTGGTCGATTTTCAAAAAATGCATGGTGCTCATTGGATATTAGTCATATGACAGTTGTGTGTAATAATCTGCCCAATATGACCTCATTTGAAAACTCAAATAATTTTGGCCAGCTAGACTGTGCGACAGGTACAATAAAAAAATTTACACAAATTTTTATTTGGACAATTTGTCAGTGAAATTTGAAATATAAATATTAAAACAGTGCATTACAAAACTATTATTGTTGTTTATCAATATTTACAATGGATTAGTGTTATTTAGACCTGATTTCGAGAAATCGCATTACGCTAGGGATATCGTCCAATGGTATAGGTATAGAAACAAGCAGGTACGTTTTGTCCCAAAGGCCTTAAACTCTCTAAATTGTCATGAACTTCGACCAGTTGAACTATATAGTCCGGCAGCGGAACCGTGTTATTTCCTTGAAGTGAAAATTTTCGTATTAAGTTTTTTTAACGGATTCTCGTAGATTCATATGTCTATTTACAATATCCGACTGATGACAAGTTGGCATCTTTGAGCAACCTGAGATACACAGGGTGTTTCAAAACAATAAGATGATTGTATGTTTTTGGCTTTAAACTTGAATACTACTTTATTATTATATGGTTAATTGTGCGTTAACTTATTGAATTTATTGATTTTACAAGTTTCAGCCATATACAGGGTGTTTAAAAAATCTGTTATAAAGTTTTAATAATATTAATGAATTTCTGATATGAGAATATTTTGCGTTCCAGTTCAAAATTCAGCTAAAAATAACAACGTACGTGTTTAAAAACGAAGCTACATGACAGGTACAGTGTCCCAAAAAATTTTGGCTAAAACAACAAACAGATACACAAAAGTTGGAGAAGGTTTCTTAGGTAGAAACAAAGCATAAATATTCCTGTATCATGGTAATCCGATCTCTAATAGCGATTTCTTTTTCAGATTCGAGTATAGTGTAGCGTCTAGTTAAATATGAGTGAAAACAAGTGTTTTTTAACTTTAAATTTGCTTGTGAAAAAAAAAGTTAAAAACTTTCCGTTGCTGGTGCCCAGCGCATAAAAACTTATAGTGTATGAAGATCAAAAGTTTGAAGAACTTGAAGAGATGTTTATCGCCAGGAAATGCTGTTACCGAAGCGGGAACTTCAACAACGAAAATGCAGAGGCGATCAGAAGTGCCAAATTTCAATTTTAAAAATGACTGCCTGTATTGTGGACAAAAGTGCGAAGTGGAAAAGAATAAAAAGAACCCTCATCGATGGCGACCGTCCTTTCAATTCCTAGCTTTACAATACAAGGTAAAGAAAATTTCAAACAAGGAAGCCATTTTGCAAACGTGCGTGGAAAGAAACGATACCTTGGCTGCTGAAATAAGATTAAGATTAGCTGGCTGTGTGGCAGACCTACCTGCCGCAGATGCCAGATACCATATGGACTGTCGTAATAAATTCATGGGTCAAAACGCTGTGCTTTCAGCAAAACGACAGTCTAGTCAGGAACGAAGAAGAAGATATTCCTTACGAGGAACAGTAAAAAAATATTGACCGATAAAGAAAGAATTTGGAATTCGATAGATATAAACAATATATCGCTCATCCGGAAGAAAAGTGACACAACTCAAAAATGTGCATAATTTAGTTATCCCGTAAAAACATCTCCAAATCATAGCCTTTTTGTCCCAGGAAAATCGTCACAAAGTTATCTCTTACGGTTTCCGATAGGTGGCGCAAGTGTCACTGTTCCATTGGTTACTTATTCACAAGCCTGCATTAGGAACAGCGACACATTTCAGTTGTGTCCCGACTGTGTTAGTGGAAGCATTGCCGCGTTTCAGAAAAATCGTCACATCTCGAAAAGTGTCTTATAATTCTGTACAAGTCTTTACTAGAACAGTGTCACATTTAAGTTTGTGTCATTATTCCTGAAAAAGGTGAGTAATTTTTTGTATTCCTTATTTTTTAACTTAAGTTTTATTTTGAGAAGTGTCATTATTCTTGAAAACATAATTTAACATCTTAATGCCATGATGTCATTTTCTCAGTTGTGTCACTATTCTCGATAATATTTATACACATTTTTGTGTTGTTTCTGAAAATTATTTAGCTTTGTGACATTTTTCTGGAAACAAAACATCAAATAATTTCTAACCTATAATACTTACCTGTAGTGTTATTTTCAGATGTCCAACTGCAACAGCAGATCTCATCTTATCCTTAAATTAGCTAAGGAAACAATTGCACTGCAGGATAATATTAAAACAAGTAGTAAAAATCATAATGATGAATGGAAAATTGTAGTCGAAGAAGAAACTGCCGACACAACCTCGGTTATTGCGCTTAATCCAGAAAAGATTGACGATGAATGTTATGATGCTAATAGTCAACAAATATCTGCTGTTTTAGAAGTTGAACCTCAACCAATAGAAAGTAATACAGTACAGTCATTCGAAGGTAAAACACACTTCTCTAGTTTTGTAAAATCGACATACTTACCTACACCTACCAATTTTTTGTTTAAATTCCAGAAGTCCAGCCTATAACAGATTTTGAATTTCAAGACAATCAAGATAGTTCCAAGACGATTCCAGAAAGCGTGGATGAAGGTGATCCATCATTATCAGATCCATATAGTACAGATGATAGTAATGCTGACCCCGATTACATGAGTGATGGAAAATCTTCAACTTCAAGCATTGGCAGTACAACTTTGAATGTTAAACCCAGCACTTCTTGCAACAAAAGAAAAACCAAAGAGAAACAACCTTCCGAAATCCAAATTAAGAAAAGGAAAGTAATGAATTTTACACAAGAAGAAAAGAACGGCAAGAAGCGAATATCTGATCCACAAAGATGGATAAAGAACCGCGCAAAAGCGTTAAGAAACACAGGGGAGTCCTATTTATCAGTTTCAAAAGGAAAGAAAGTTATTGCAGCCCGAACTTTACTACCCCCATGCACCGATAAATGTAAATTAAAATGTTACAGCAAGTTTGTCGAAGAAGATCGTAAGCAAATATTTAACGATTATTGGAAGCTAGCTGATTTGGAAAAACAACGACATTTTATTTCCGCTAGTATGACAACAGTCACTCCCAAATACAAATACGTGAGGGAAAATAGTCATAGACGTCCAAATAATGCGTTTCATTTCGAAATGAGGGATAAGAAAATTCACGTTTGTAAAGAATTCTTTAAAGCAACATTATGCATTACCGATAGGCCCATAAGGACTGTTATTGCAAAAAGAAATATCTTCACTGGACAAATGTTGTCCTCCGACTTGCGAGGGAAGCATGGGTGTCATTTTAAAGTAGATAATGAGATAAAAAATGGTATAAGGCAGCACATAATGAAAATTCCGCGAATCGAAAGTCATTATTGTCGCAGCCACACTGAAAAAGAATATATCGAGGGGGGGAAAACTATAGCAGATCTCCATAGACATTATGTTAAAGACTGTGCTGAACAAAACAAACCTTCCGGAAATTACATGATGTATTGCAGGATATTTAACGAAGAATATAATCTTTCCTTCTTTGTTCCAAAAAAGGACCAATGCGAGGTCTGCGTTGGTTATATGAATGCTTCAGAAGATGAGAAGAGTCGGCTGCAAGAATATTATGATACACATAGGCTAGAAACGGAATTATCAAGAAAAGAAAAAGATAAAACATCAGCTGATGGTAACAATATTGTTGCAGTGTATGACCTCCAGGCTGTATTACCTTGTCCATCAGGTGAAGCAAGTTCATTTTATTATGTTTCAAAACTAAATGTTCTAAATTTGACTATTTGTAACATAAAAACTAAGGATGTACAATGTTATGTCTGGCACGAGGGAGAAGCTCAGAGAGGCGTGAATGAAATAGGAACCTGTGTTTTAAGATATTTGGAGAGTATTCAACAAAATATTATAGATAATAATAAAGAAAATAGTTTTGAAAATAACCAAATTGCAAGAAAAAATATTATAATCTTCTCCGACAACTGTGCTGGGCAACAGAAAAACCGTTTTATGATAGCGGCCTACATGTATGCGGTACAACATTTTGATTTCTTGGAGAGCATAACTCACAAATACCTCATTACAGGGCACACCCAGAATGAGGGTGACAATGCACATTCACTGATAGAGCGTCAGATAAAAAGATCAAAACGATCTGGACCGGTATATATTCCAGATCAGTACGTGACACTTATAAGAAGTGCAAAAAAATCGGGTCAGCCTTATAAAGTGGATGAATTGTGCCACAAAGATATTTTTGACGTAAAACAGTTGGCTTCTGACTTTGGATTACATTCTTTTCCAAAAAATGCTAATGGCGAAACAGTAAAAATATCTGAAGTGAAAGTAATCAAGGTCATGAAGGATTCTCCAGGGACATTATTATATAAAACTAGTTACCAACAAGAAGAGTTTCAAATTATGACTATAAACCGAAGAAAGAAAAACAACAATAATGTACAATTAAAAAATGTTTATACTCGTAAGGTTGGCATTGCAGAAAAAAAGAAGAGTGGATTATTGGCATTATTTCGTTTTGTAACATTTCACTGAAAAGGAACAAAAAGTTCACAAGAAAAGTGACACAATTCAAATTATGGGTAGAAAAAGATTTTTTTTGACTTGCTTTTATATTATAATTACTTATTTCTTAGTATAATGTGAAAAATTATTACAGCATGGTTCAACATTTTAAATTTCAAGTTTGTAACACTACGCACTAAAAAATTACAGTATATTTACGTTGTTCAAAAATTTTAAATGGCGTTTTCCAGAAATGTAATTTTTTGACTTGTGTCACTTTTCTTCCGGATGAGCGATATATTCGGATTGCGGAGGACATAAACTTACTCGAGGTAATTTAATGAAAATCCTCAAAAAAACAGTTTGATGAACTGATAGTACTTTCTGCCCCAGGATATGCAAATATAATAACATTCCCTAAGAAAGTTGCGGCGACCTTAAGAATAAGTCGTGTTGAGGATGACGCTGATGATATTGAGACTGCAATTGGCAAAATAACAAAAGAAATAAAACGCGAAGTTGCTGATGTAAAGAGGAATAAAGAGAAATATAAGTTACATGTAAAATACGAAACAGTGTTAGCGGATTGCAGTAAAACTCTATTGAAATTTTGCGAATCGCTATCACCTAAATTGGACAAAACTCCACCGGCACTTTTAATTGGGAGTATCGTCTCATCGACTTTATATAAAACATTTACAAATTTTCAAATAGGTGTAAGTAGAATGGGGACAGCTTTCCCCCACCACTTTTAATTGATTCACCTAATTAAACCGCGGATTAAATCCGCGATTTGATCTAATTCCGCGAATTAAACCGCGGATTGATCTAATTAATTTTCGCGTTTTGATCGAATTAATCACATATGAAGTTTGATATTTAATTTTGATATGTGCTACTGATTAAATTACGCGGCGGTCATTTTTAATTTGCTTCCGGAATTACGTCCCGAATTTTACAGTTCCATTTTTGAATTTAAACTTCCGGGGGTCGGACATCTTATTTTTCTGCGAGCGCACTTTTCTCGGCGGCCATTTTTAAATTTTTAATTTAGCGCTCATTTTTGAATTTGATTACGTCATGCCGAAGTCTCACTCCTCACAGCTGTTCTCTCTCGCTCGCATTTATTTAATTTAAAAAAGCTTTTTCCGCCGGCCCCAAGTCGGATTCGAACCCGAGTTGTTGTGCCAGTACCCCCTACACCTCTGCCACAGAGGCACGGTGAACTCTTGCTTTTAACGAGTCTCTGCATCAGTTTATTCCCGAAATGTTTTTTCAAAGTTTGTCGAATAAGTGGAAATTTTAACAATATTAAGTTACTGTTTTTAATGTCGCCTTGTAGCTGTTTGATTTTGTGCAATTTTAACGTGTGTACAACTTCTAACAGGGCATCGGTCAGATATTTCAAATTCGATTACATTTAATTCAAAGGCGCGAGCAAACGCTAACGGTTTTGCCTGAGGCGAGTGCTCCGTTTAGAAAACAGGCTGATTCATGTCCGCGTTGAATTTTTAAACGTTCTCTCGAGCGTGAACAGCGGCTCGCAGTCTTAAACGATCTCTCGAGTGTGAACAGCGGCTCGCAGTCTTAATTATATTTTATATACCTTGTGTATCAGTGAACTTTGATTTTATTTTAAAATGGCAAGTGTGAATTCTCACGAGTTATCCGTGCATAACATACTCCAATGGTTCAAGAGGGGCTTGCACACCAGCGAAGATTTCATTTTATTGGGGTTCAAAATCATCCAACATGAATTAACCAGAGGTGGTGTAGTTCTAACACCTGAAGATTGGATCAATTCATTTGAACTGAGCCAGAGAGTTAAAACAATACGACCAAGACGTTCAATGGCCAGCATAGCAGTATGTAGAAAAATATTTCCTAACATTTTATCATGTAAAACTAATTAAAAATTAACAATTTTCAGGGAGAGCAATCTACGAAGATGGTTAATCAAACAGTTAGGGGAACTGTCATACAACACACGGGCGGTTCTAGTGCACCCCGTCCGCAGAATTTAGGCATAGTACCTCATAACAGGAGTCCTAAGCGTGGTTTGGATGAGACGAATTGTGCAGGTCCATCGGGTATGAATAATGCATCTACAAATGTAAGTACCCCAACGTTAATGTACAGTTACGAAATCAATCTAGTTTACACTTTTAGTTTTTCAAACTATACAAGCAGTTTTGTTTGAAATAGACACACATTTGTAATATTTTTTCTTTAATTTAGAATCAGCAAACGGATAAACCAATGCCATCGACATCGAACGTCATTTCTGAACATGTAGAACATTCAGGTGGTAATGTAAGTACCCCAAAAATGTAACACCGAAGCGATGACCTTAACTTTCAAATTCAAAGAGGTTAAGGATACGCGCAATCCTGTCATAGGCTTCGTGTGAGTATAAAAACTCATGTTGTAATGTATTGAAAAGACAACCACTCTAAAAATATAAAGATATTCATAGTTTAATTATTTAAATAAAATTTGTACAGCTATATACTCAATCGACGTCTAATATTTTGAAATATGTTAACAAATCGGTTCGACATTTTAACTTATTGAAATTTTTCTTACAGAATGCATTCGATGAAATCATTGAGCACATCACTCGAGGTTTAGCGGGGGATGACAAGATAGGTTTAGTTTTAAGAAATGAAAATTTTGCGGACAAACCTATAGGCATTTCTTTCCGACGGGTAGGTCAGTTGAACACTGGCGTCGTAATGGCTACCTTAAGAGAAAATTCCTCAATCTAATGCCAAATTTTTTGCTCATGATAAAATGCAGTTACACGTAAACCGTGTTATTTTACCTGCGGGGTATGGAAAAGCACGTGTCAGAATGACTGGTGTTAGTTTTGAGGAATTTTCTCGAAGGAAACATGGTATATTAACTGTAACAAATGATGACAATTATTGTCTTGCTCGGGCTCTTATTCTGGGCAAAGCTTGGAAGGACAATGATCCAGATTTGCACCTATACAAAGCAGGTTATCCTTTGTGCCAACGCCGGGGTTGATCTGGGGGATGGCGCAACGCGAGAACACATACAACAATTCCAACTGTATCTATCTAATTACACCATAGTAGTTTATAATTGTCGCATTGGCAGTAGTAAGTATTACGAGGGGCATAAGGAACCCAACAAAAAAGTATTAAATTTATTATTGGAGGATCAGCATTACAATGTGCTAACTAGTTTAACTTCAGCCTTTTCAGCCGGTTATTTCTGTGAATTTTGTCTAACACGTACCAATAATAAGCAGAGACACAAAAAGTGTTCCTACATTTGTCCTTGCTGTCATACAAAGCCGCCTTGTAATATGTTTTTGGATACAATCGTATGTAATATTTGCCATATGGATTTTCGTGGTCAGGAATGTTTTGATAAACATACAAAATCATTGTGCAACACCTTAAAAAGATGTAGAGTATGAATCAGTACTTACTGGGAAAATAGATCGAAAAAACATACATTCGGTGTAAAATATTGCAACATTTGTGTGAAAGATATGCCGACCAGACATTTCTGTTATATGGCAAAAAATAAAAAACCTAATTTGTTCGAAAAGTTTATTTTTCTGTTTTACGACTTTGAGGCAAGACAGGAGACGGTTTTGGACGGTGTAAACAATGTTTTTTTTACACGAACCAAATTTATGCGTCGCACAAAATGTTTGCAATACATGCATACGTCAACATATATTTAAAAATAACCCCGTTCGAAGTTTGTTAGATTATATATCTAAATTAGCCGTTATTGCTAACGTTTTTGCTCTTGCACATAACATGAAAGGATATAACGGATCCTTTATTATGCAAAGTATTATTAAAAATCAGAAAAGTGGTCTCCAAAAGTTCTTGCTAACGGTACAAAATTAATGTGTATCACATGTCCTAACGTTAAATTCATAGATTCTCTTAATTTTTTACCTGTAGCTTTAGCTAAGCTACCAAAAACGTTTAAATTTGAAGCTTCAAAAGGATACTTCCCCCATTTATTTAATAAAATAGAGAATCAAAATTATATTGGAGTAATGCCACCGATGGCCGATGAAATGTCCCCTTCGGCTCGATTAGAGTTCCTTGAGTGGTATAATGCAGAAATCGCTCAGAATTCAGTATTTGACATGAAAGAAGCAATAGTCAAATACTGCATTCAAGATGTCAATATATTGCGCAAGGCTTGTATAGTTTTGGGTTCGTTATACCAGCGAAAATGGGGTAGATCCTTTTAGAGAGTGTACTACGATAGCAGGCGGTTGTAGTTTAGTTTACCAACGAAATTTTTTAAAAGAAAATACTATAACAATTATTCTACCGGGCGGATACAGGTTAGGTGATAGACAATCTATGATTGTCATTAAATGGATTTGTGGGTCGAGCACGAGCAAGGTATCGCAATTCAACATGCCGGTAATAATAGAGAAGTTCGAATGCCTGAAGGTCTTTTCGTAGATGGCTTTTGTGCAGAAACAAACACTGTTTATAATTTCCACGGCTGCTATTTCCACGGTTGTGAGCTATGTTACCCTGACCAAACCGTCGACTTAGCAAAAGTAAAAAATGATACAATGTTTGTTCGTCGCGAAGCAACAGAAGCATCTGCGTCAAGGATTAGAAGGGCTGGTTATACACTTAGAGATGTGGGAGTGTGAATTTAATTTTTTTTGCTGCCAATTTTGTAAACAATCATATTATTAGAAATACGCAATTAAATCCACGAGATAGTTTTTTCGGTGGGCGTGCTAATGCTGTAAAACTATATTATAAATGCCAAGAAAACAAACAGATAAAATATTTCGATGTTTGTAGCCTTTATCGTTTCGTAAACAAATATGGCAAGTACCCTGTAGGACATCCTAAAGTATACGTTGGAGATGAGGAGTGTAGACAACTTTTCGATCCATCGAGGGCTTAATCAAATGCACTGTATTACCGCCCCAAAATCTTTATCATCCGGTTTTACCTCTTAGAATGCATGGAAAACTAATGTTCGTTCTATGCAGGTTATGTGCGGAAACCAGTTTAGCTGGCGACTGCAACCATGCAGAAGATTCGCGTAAGTTTACGGGGACATATGTGGCTGATGAGTTAAGAAAAGGTGACACTAAAACCGAAGGTCTGTTTTCAGGCTATGTGGATAATTTTTTTAAATTGAAACAAGAATGTAGTGGATGGCCTGTTTGGTGTAACGACGAAATTTCTAAGGAACAGTATTTAACAGAATATTTAGAAAAAGTAGGCGTAACCTTAGATAAAGAAAACATTTGCTCGAATCCAGGTATGCGTTATATCTCGAAATTAAAATTAAATGCATTCTGGGGCAAACTTGGTCAAAGGGAGAATTTTATGCAGACCAGTATTGTTTCAGAATCTCATGAATTTTTTTAACTTCTGACTGATCCTCCAATAGAAGTTCATTCAATTATGATAGGTGATGATAAAGTAATAATTGTAATCTGGGATAGACATGAGGCGGGGATAGTACCTCTCAAAACTGTCAATGTTGTATTAGCTGAGTATACTACTGCCAATGCGAGACTTGAGTTGTACAAATATTTCGAACGATTAGGACGTCGTGTATTGTATTTTGACACGGATTCGTACATAACGACTCAAAAACCCGGTGAATGGTCACCCCCTGTGGGTGATTTTTTGGGGGATATGACGGACGAGATGGCGGAATATGGACCAGGTAGTTACATAACGGAATTTGTTAGCGGTGGTCCTAAGAACTACGCTTTTAAGGTGCTTTCGACAAATAAGAACGATTATGAATTTGTTTGCAAAGTTAAAGGCATAACTTTAAATTATAAAAATGTTGAAAAAGTAAATTTATATACCCTTAAGAGTATGGTTCTTGAAAATGTCGAAGCTACCTACGTACGTTGAGACAGACCGTAAAATTGCCCGTACCGGTATGTATGAGGTTATCTCGAAACCGGAAAGGAAAATTTATCGAGTTCATTACACCAAACGTCGACGTCTTGAAAATAGTTACGACACACTACCCTATGGCTTTAAATCAAACTAATGTCTATATTGTTTTGTTTATTCTTTTTATTTTATAACTTTATCTGTGATGCGTGAATCATTTTTATTATTTTATAACTTTTTCTGTGATGCGTCAATCATTTTTAATACCTTTCGCTAAATTGTTCTAAGTATTTTAGAATGAATGTGTCTATGTTAGATTTCCTAAGTTTGTTCAGCGATAATTTAGTTTGTAACGACAATTATGTAAAAACCCTTTTTGCACAGTACTTTATTATGTTAGACTTATTCAAAGTTATTTGGTTTTGAAATAAAATAAAACAAAAATATTTTATATTAGGAACATATATTGTTATTAATGTTTAAGTGAATAAATATGTATACAAATATTTTCAAATTTATAATGTATATTATAGAACTTCAGAAATTGATTGATGCAGACGAACGTATGAAACTATACATGCTTTAATTTGTATGAAACCGTGTATGAATTTATAAATTAAAAAAAAATTAAAAAACTGTTTTAAACTGCATTTCATAAATTTGACTGCTGTTGCTGAAAAAAAGCCTGTCAGAACCTGCAGTTATAATTCGTCACACAAAACGCAAGCACCAGCAAGATTTGACTCGAGAGCGGGGTGCCGCTAACGTAACGTTTTCGTACCTGTATAAAAGTGGCAGCGGTTTCTATACCGCATCGAATTGCTTCGATCTCAGCCGTCGTGTCAACAGTACCAGTTTTACCAGTGCAACTAAGATGGATCTCCGAAGTGTTAATAAGTGCCAAGAAAAACCAGGCCCCTAGAGCAGGAGACCGGCAACAGAAAAAACAAGTAAGAAAACGCATCTTTTAAATAAAAAACAACACGGTGCACCGCCACAACCACCAGCCATGGCCGAAGGGGCACGGGGTGCTTCACCACATCTTGACGTTACCGAGGAGGACCTGCGGGTGTTCATTGAGGAGACGCTGCCTTCATATGATGTAGCACCAATCGTGACAGCCGAGATCCGTCAAACCCGTTGTGAAAAGAAACGTCTATTATGTTATCTCTATGTGCCTTTAAACAATAGCTGTAGCAAAGCTGTTCATTTAGGACTAGATCCTTACACAAAATTTTCACCTGTCGCAAGAATTCTGAAGACCGACATTGGAGGTGGTGTTTCATTTACAGCCGAGGCGCTCATAACTTTTGTGGAATCTCTACCTGACATGTTTGTGATGGCAAAGCAGGGAACTCTCAAGTGTGAGTTAAGTGAGCATACAGTTGAGCATGTGGACAACGACACCTGCCGGATTATTACAAAGGACCCAGCGGCTAAATTTGCGCTTTACGTAACCTATGAAACACTGTCTAATTTATTGCCATGTACAATTTAATGGTTGTTAAAATCAACGATTTAAAACGTATAAAGTATAAAGTTGCGTTGGAGTTTTGCTAACGACATCTTGTTGTGGGAACTTGTATTCAAATTTAAAATGTATGTCATTATAGAACTTCAGCAATTGATTAATGCAGATGAACGTATGAAACTGTACATGCTTTAATTTGTATGAAGTCGTGTATGAATTTGTAAATAAAAAAAAGTTTTAAACTGTATTTCTTTTTAATTATGTGACGAGTGTTAGTTTATACATGAGGTAGGTTGGCCGAGTGGTTAAGGCGTCAGATTTAAACTCTGGTCTCGAGAGAGGTCGTGGGTTCGATTCCCTCACTTACCATGTTCTTTTTTTATGTATTTATTATGAGCGTGTTGATTTTTAAAGTTAGTTTATTCACGACGTCCCTACTGTAATAATTGTTCACTGCGTAAAAACCGGTTTCGGCCTCTAAAAAATCCTCCTTGTATGTATTTTGAGCTTAAAAAGCCGAATATCCAATCAGATTTGAGACTAGCCAAGAATTGAAGATGCTATCCACCTATCTATAGATTGCAAAATTCGAAGGATGGCTTTAAAAGATTGTAATTCAAAAACGCGTAGAGATAACGGTTCCCGGTTTTCGTTAATCGAAAGAGCGCTTCAAACTCTACCAGTGTGCTGATTTTGGTGGGGCAGAAGGGAAAAGTGACGCGATAAACAAAAACCGGCATTTCCGGGAGCACTGTTTCAGGAGTTATCCGTTTTTGAAGAGAAAAATTTTTACGAACGGGCCTAACTGCGTAAAAACCGGTTTCGGCCTCTAAAAAATCCTCTTTAAATGAATTTTGAGCTTAAAAAGCCGAATATCCAATCAGATTTGAGATTAGACAAGAATTGACGATGCTATCCACCTATCTATCGATGGCAAATTTCGAAGGATCCCTTTAAAAGATTGTAATTCAAAAACGCGTAGAGATACCGGAGAAAAATTTTTACGAACTCGACTAACTACGTAAAAACCGGTTTCGGCCTCTAAAAAATTCTCCTTGTATGTATTTTGAGCTTAAAAAGCAGAATATCTAATCAGATTTGAGATTAGACAAGAATTGACGATGCTATCCACCTATCTATCGATGGGAAATTGCAAAGTCTCGCTTTAAAAGATTCTATTTCAAAAACGCGTAGAGATAACGGTTCCCGGTTTTCGGTAATCGAAAGAGTGCTTCAAACCCTACCAGTGGGGTGAATTTCATCGGGCAGAAGAGAAAAGTGACGCGATAAACAAAAACAGGCTTTTCCGGGAGCACTGTTTCAGGAGTTATTATCCGTTTTTGAGGAGAAAACATTTTACGAAGGCGCCTAACTGCGTAAAAACCGGTTTCGGCCTCTAAAAATCCTCCTTGTATGTATTTTGAGCTTAAAAAGCCGAATATCCAATCAGATTTGAGACTAGCCAAGAATTGAAGATGCTATCCACCTATCTATCGATTGCAAAATTCGAAGGATGGCTTTAAAAGATTGTAATTGAAAAACGCGTAGATATAACGGTTCCCGGTTTTCGTTAATGGAAAGAGCGCTTCAAACTCTACCAGTGTGCTGATTTTGGTGGGGCAGAAGGGAAAAGTGCCGCGATAAACAAAAACCGGCATTTCCGGGAGCGCCTCAAACCCTACCAGTGGGGTGAATTTCATCGAGTAGAAGAGAAAAGTGACGCGATAAACAAATACCGGCATTTCCGGGAGCACTGTTTCAGGAGTGATTATCCGTTTTTGAGGAGAATTTTACGAACACGCCTAACTGCGTAAAAACCGGTTTCGGTCTCTAAAAAATTCTCCTTGTATGTATTTTGAGCTTAAAAAGCCGAATATCCAATAAAGACATACTTCTAACTTGATCCATTAATACGAGCTATAATATTTCTGATTTCCTGATTATCAATTTTTAGTTTTATACTATAATAGTATATTGTAGGCACTGGTTACTTAATAAGTGCTCTTTTATTTTTAAAAAAACACTGTACCATAAAAAAAATTAATTAAACAATGAACAATGTTTATTATCAGATTTTCACATAAGCAAAGAATACACATGAATAAGCAAACTTAAATAAATATAGATACGAGTTTCCGAAAAATAAAAAGGGTATAAATAAAGATTAAAAATAATAAAACACAAATACAAAAATAAATTCAATTAAGAAACTATCATTTCGAAACCTATACCAAAATCAGAAATTCTAGTTGGTAAACCACCTACTAATGTTCCACATAATAAATCAATAAATGTATTTTATCTACTCCAGCGGGATAAGTAACGCATTACGTCACTCATTTGACACTATTTCAGTTAGGCAATGAAGCTCATTACACCACTCAGTTATGTAATGGTTTCATTACGCAACTGAGTTGTGTAATGACTTCATTACGTAACTGAAATAGTGTCAAATGAACGACATAATGACATTTGCCTACTAAAATATTTTTGAAAATGACATCTGACATTTCTCTTAATGCACTTTTTTCAATTTTAGGCAGTCGTAGATAAAATTTTGTACAATACATGTGTGATAATGCATCATTAATATACTTGTGTGCTTACACACACGTATATTAATGATGCTGTTATCCCACTTGTATAGTAAATAACTATTATCAAACCCGCGCCAATCGTCAATCGGTTGTTCAAAAAGGCGGTTAAAATCTTAATAGTAGGCATCTTTTGGAAACAACCTTGCAGTTGCACAGCAAATACCCGATAAGAAAAGTGTTGTTATAGTAGTCCCATTTCAATTATATCCGACCACACCGACACCGATTACTTTCTGGAATAGTGAAATTTAATATCGTTCACTCGGCGGCAATAAAAAATAAGGCGATTTACAGACGCGGGTTTTAATTACAATTCAAGTTCATATACAGTCTGTTCTATAAAAAAGGCCCCGCCTTCTAGCTACTTTATTATTTATTTTAGACCCAATAAACCTTATATCAAATCAAATGGCACATAAAAACCTACATTTTAACCCTATCAAAAAAAATTTATCTTCAATTGTTTCAGAGTGGTGACGTCACGTGCAATTTTTTTAAATGACACGGTATATATTTTTTGACATTTTCTGGTAGAGGTTTTTTTTCTCTTTTCAACAATATAAATATTTCATGCACTTGCATAAAAAAATTTTCGTGAAAAATTACAAAACTTTTTCACAGTGGGAGGCCATGATACAAAACTGTAAACAAAAGTGTAACTCAGAAAAACAAAACAAATAGTAGCCAAACGCTTTAACTGTCAGATTTCAGAATAATCTAAAGTGTTTATTGTTTTGTTTTTCTGAGTTACACTTTTGTTTATAGTTTTGTATGGTGGCCTCCCACCTATAAAAAAGTTTTTTAATTTTTCTCGAAAATTTTCTTATGTAAGGGCATAAAATATTTATATTGTTGAAAAGAGAAAAAAAACCTCTACCAGAAAATGTCAAAAAATATATAGTGTCATTTAAAAAAATTGCACGTGACGTCACCACTCTGAAACAATTGAAGATAAAAATTTTTTGATAGTGTTAAAATGTAGGTTTTTATGTGCCATTTGATTTGATATAAGGTTTATTGGGTCTAAAATAAATAATAATGTAGCTAGAAGGCGGGGCCTTTTTTATAGAACAGACGGTATGTTCATGTTAGTGGTTGCAAGAAATACGTAAAATTATAAATTATGATGAAACTAGAAACAGATATTTTTGAGGGGGCTAGGCCCCTCTGAAAATTATTTGAGGGGGCCATTGGCCCCCGTGGCCCCCACGGCTTCAACGCGCCTGCTTAGTTGCTTACATTAATAAAATTGGTAATCAATGAATTAACAATTTTTGGTATGTATAGAAGAGATAACGTAAAGCACTAAGTAGCTACTTCAATTATCATTTCTTATATGTATTTATATTATATGCATAATTTTTATGTATTTCATATTTTGGATTTATAAGCTTTAAGAGCTCTTTGATAATTTCTCCGATTTTTCTTTCAAACGGAACACAATTTAAATGTATGTGCCTACGCTTAAACGTATATTATCTTATTTTCAATTCGGCGCCAGTTCAATCGGCAGTGACGAACTTTTTGATTCGCTGACTAATATCACTTCTTCCGGAACTCGTAACCGCATTCGGAGATGTTTGAATTGGAAACCTAACGAACTTTCGTCACTTCACGCTGGTGTTTCTGTGCGTCGCGTTCTTCAAATAGGTAATTAGTAGAGTTCATCAACGTCTAAAAAAATGGGGATACTGGGAAGAAAGGTAAGTTTAACTTAAATATGACTACGTAATTTATATAAATCAGTTTATTTTCTTTCAGGAGTTTGAAAACAGATATCGACGTCTATAATATTTGTATAAATGTTCAAACTGGAAATTACCTAAACTGCCGAAGTTGTCTAGAAGTGACAGGCGTTTTCTTACTATAAGCGAATCCTGCCAGATCAACGTTCTCAACTATTTTAGAAACAAATCTGCCTCATATAGGCGAGTTCGAGAAGTTGTAAGTTTATACGTAATTAATGAAATGCTTCATTATCCATTTTATACATAAGTAGGTACTACTGGGTGGCGTTGACACAAATGCACTTTTTAAGTTGTGAAAAGTAAATTATTTGTATAACGTAACTTTCATTTATGAAAACGTTTAGCTAATTAATGGGAAAAATAGGTCCTAAATATTACGTCATCAAGATGTCATTACGATAGCGGCACTTCTAATTAGAGATGGGTAGTTCGCGAACGAACTGATAAAATGAACGATTCTTTTAGGTGAACTAAATGAACTAGTTCACGACTTTGAAAACTATCGAACTTTTAGCAATCTTTAATACCAATTCGGTAATAGATCCGTCCCTAGTTCGCAAACTACTGTAATATGAATCATTCTCAGCACTTTTTGAACATGCAACCAACGAATAAAATGTTGTCGGTCGCCGGTCGCGATAATCGGCTAAGACGACGGTTTGTTTACTTGCAAGCGATCTAGATCGACTTACAAATCTGCATTTCTGCATATTCGTTCTTCGTTCAACATGATCGTTCAACCTTTATACAGATTACCTAAATGCTTGCGCGCGCATTATAACGGGTGTTCATAAACAGTCGTCATCCCAGTTGCTTTGAAAAACAAAATGTTATGTCTTTGATTAATTCGTGCAACACAATGAAACGTCATTGAGTACTGTCATAGCGCACTTTTTCTCAATTTTAACAGACATACGTTTCTGAAGTCAAAACCTACTGGGATGACGACTGTTTATGAACACCCGTTAGTTCGCGAACGAACTAGTATATTGAATGATTCTTTCCTACGAACTAGTTCGCGAGAACTAGTTCATCGCAACGAACTACTTTTCCCATCTCTACTTCTAATCTACTAAAGTTCGGAATAACTCGCCTCGAAATTTAATTTTCTACAATCATTCTCACGAATGACGCTATGTACGGGACTTTCTGTCACTTTGTTTACAAGTTGTAAACAAAACAAAAGTGTATTTGTTTTTGAGCCACCTTGTAGCTCAAACAATAAGGCCTGTTGCCATTATTTCTTTAAATGCTTTTTTTTTTACAGCGCTACAGGGCCAGGAAACGCTTCATAAAAACCTTTTCGCAGAGGAGTGTGTATGATTTTACAAAACAATTCTTTGGGGGAATGTACATATTCAACACGTTTTTCCAAAGGGTTGGGTGGTCACAGGAAAAGAACATCGTAAGACACCGCAAAGGTCAATTGTTTTATTTAGTTTTACAACATATCATTGAAATTTGTCGCGACCCCAGTATTCTGACCAAGTAATTTCATATTGAAAGCTGCAAAAATCCCTGTCTTTTCAATTTAAAGAATAAAAACTCTTTTTTTTAATAAAAAATCACCCAAGTTACGGCCTACTCAATTACAGCAACTGAAGAATATTTTCAGAACCAAACGAATGAGATTGTTTTTGCAAAACGTGTTAAAGGGCAAAAATTTAAAGCGAGAAGTACATTATCCTCGATTTCTTAAACTTGCGTCAAAAATATTAAGTGACCACAACAACAAATAACTGTAAATTTTTATGTAAGGGGTGTTCATATACAGTCGTCATCCGAGTATTCCCAGTTGCTTTGAAAAACAAAATGTTATGTCTTTGATTAATTCGTGCACCACAATGAAACGTCATTGAGTACTGTCATAGCGCACTTTTTCTCAATTTTAACAGACATACGTTTCTGAAGTCAAAACCTACTGGGATGACGACTGTTTATGAACACCCGTTAGTTCGCGAACGAACTAGTATATTGAATGATTCTTTCCTACGAACTAGTTCGCGAGAACTAGTTCATCGCAACGAACTACTTTTCCCATCTCTACTTCTAATCTACTAAAGTTCGGAATAACTCGCCTCGAAATTTAATTTTCTACAATCATTCTCACGAATGACGCTATGTACGGGACTTTCTGTCACTTTGTTTACAAGCTGTAAACAAAACAAAAGTGTATTTGTTTTTGAGCCACCTTGTAGCTCAAACAATAAGGCCTGTTGGCATTATTTCTTTAAATGCTTTTTTTTACAGCGCTACAGGGCCAGGAAACGCTTCATAAAAACCTTTTCGCAGAGGAGTGTGTATGATTTTACAAAACAATTCTTTGGGGGAATGTACATATTCAACACGTTTTTCCAAAGGGTTGGGTGGTCACAGGAAAAGAACATCGTAAGACACCGCAAAGGTCAATTGTTTTATTTAGTTTTACAACATATCATTGAAATTTGTCGCGACCCCAGTATTCTGACCAAGTAATTTCATATTGAAACCTGCAAAAATCCCTGTCTTTTCAATTTAAAGAATAAAAACTCTTTTTTTAATAAAAAATCACCCAAGTTACGGCCTACTCAATTACAGCAACTGAAGAATATTTTCAGAACCAAACGAATGAGATTGTTTTTGCAAAACGTGTTAAAGGGCAAAAATTTAAAGCGAGAAGTACATTATCCTCGATTTCTTAAACTTGCGTCAAAAATATTAAGTGACCACAACAACAAATAACTGTAAATTTTTATGTAAGGGGTGTTCATATACAGTCGTCATCCAAGTATTCCCAGTTGCTTTGAAAAACAAAATGTTATGTCTTTGATTAATTCGTGCACCACAATGAAACGTCATTGAGTACTGTCATAGCGCACTTTTTCTCAATTTTAACAGACATACGATTCTGAAGTCAAAACCTACTGGGATGACGACTGTTTATGAACACCCGTTATTTTTCTACTGTAAAAAGGTCAGTAGGAGATTGTTAGCCAAAATGTTTGATTAAAATGGTTGAGTGTTGTTGTTCCTCTTGGTTCAAACTTCAATTGTATTTAGTTTTAAAACATATCATTACAATTTGTCGCGAGGCAAATATTCTATTTTCCAAATTTAATTTTGACAGCTGCGACAATCCCTGTCTTTTCAAGTTAACATATAAAAGCTAATTTTTTTTAATAAAAAATAACCTGTTATGGTCCACCCAAATACAACGACTTAAAAATAGTTTTAAATGTTTACTTTTTTCTAAAGTGCATTAATTTGTTAAAATGAGTGAAAATTCGTAGAAAATAGTAGATTATGTTATTAGGAGCAAAAGTTATACTTTATGTGGCGAGGCTAGACGGTTTATCTGCCGAGCTTGCGAGGCAGATAAGTACAGCCGAGCCACATAATAGTATATTATGTTATTAGGAGCAAAAGTTATATTTTATGTGGCGAGGCCGGACGGGTTATCTGCTGAGCTTGCGAGGCAGATAAGTACAGCCGAGCCACATAAAGATACTTTTGCTCCGAATAACATATAGTATTTTTTCTTCAAACGTTTTCATAACAAATTATTTACAAGTTTGTGAACAAAATTCGAAGAAAATTACTTGATCTCGTCAGCGGCAGATAATATTATCTGCCGCTGACGAGCGGCAGATAAAGTTGTCAGCGGCAGATAATAAGTTTATCTGCCGCTCGTCAGCGGCAGATAATATTATCTGCCGCTTGGCAATAAAGTGACAGTTTAGCATCATCAATCCAGCAGTATAATGACATATTTTACTGCCGTTTGAAGAAAAAGATACTTTTGCTCCGAATAACATATAGTATTTTTTCTTCAAACGTTTTTATAACAAATTATTTACAATTTTGTGAACAAAATTCGAAGAAAATGACGGCAGATAAAGTTTTCAGCGTGTGAATCGAAACTAATGTACTAAAAATTGAAAAAAAAGCAATGCGCATTAAATGCATTGTATACGGGATTATTAGCAGCAAGAGCAAGACTGCATTGGTTTGTGTGCGAACAGTTAACACCACATATTTTATTTTCATGTCATTAAAGATGTCAAGACAGTTTTTAATTATGGCTCATTAGCAAAATGTTTTTCACTGTAGCATTTCAACAGCTCTACGCTGTTGTTCTGAAATTCCATTTCTAGATCCTGTACAAAATTTCTTTAAATCTTATTGCAACATACAATAAAAAAATTACAGACTTTTGTATTGCTTTGCACTAATAAAAACATTAAAATGAATTTTTAACTAAAAATAATCAAAATACAACTTTGCATCAGTTAGTTTTAACAGTAAGTATAACTTATTTCTGTAAAACCAAGTCGTTTAAATAAAGTAAACATTGTCCATAGTTATTACATCAAAAATCAAATAAAATTTAACACCAAAAGCTGATAAGAAGATGACTAATAAGTATTCATAGTAAAATAACAATCAGTGAATACCGATGATTGTTATTCAACATCTTCTGGCCGAACAGGATGGTTCAATGGTATTACAGATTTTTGTTTTACATCTCTCGAGCATGCTTTGCGCATATCATAAGCGTCTTCATCTGGATCACCCGAATAATATTCTAGAACCGTACGATACACGATATATCCCAAATTTGTGTACATGTTAATTGCTACTTTATTACTAACTCGTACGAAAAGGTCTACGAAATATGCTCGTTTCTTTTCCGACACGTCTTCCAGGAAGTTCATCAATGTCGCAGCAAGCCCTAGGCGTCGATAATCAGGAGACACTGTCAAAGCGGTGACATGGCCATGCCAATTTTCTCCGTCACCTTCTGCTTTTCCCATTATGTATCCCATAATTTCACCACCTGGGGATTCAGCAACTTGAAAATATTCCGGCCAATGAGCCAAATACTGCATATAAAAGGAGAGCCCGTAAGTTTCAGTCAGTGGATCTAGGTTTTTGTTCACAAAATTGTAAATAATTTGTTATAAAAACGTTTGAAGAAAAAATACTATATGTTATTCGGAGCAAAAGTATCTTTATGTGGCTCGGCTGTACTTATCTGCCTCGCAAGCTCGGCAGATAACCCGTCCAGCCTCGCCACATAAAATATAACTTTTGCTCCTAATAACATAATATAAAATTTTCTTCAAACGGCAGTAAAATGTGCCATTATACCGCTGGATTGATGATGCTAAACTGTCACTTCACTGCCATGGCAGATAATAAACTTTATCTGCCGCTGACGACTTTATCTGCAACCATTTTGGCTAACAATATCCTACTGAATTTTTATTAAGCACATTTAGAAATGTATGTACTTTTTTCCCATTGTTTGAACTGCTCTTCATTTATTCAAATGTTTGCAACATATACAAGTTGTTTTTATTTTTTGCAAATATATACAAACATAATGATAGGTTTTTAAGTCTAAAAACCTATCTTTTACAATTAAAAACAGTGCGCATTATATAAAATATTACAACACGGGCATATATATATATACAATCAATTGCATACCTACATAATTTAGAATAAATAAGTTAAAAAAAGTGCTAATTATACAAACTTGTACTATGTAGTACATAATTACTGTATTATGTACAGTATAATATCTTTAAAAATTAGAGCCACAGGCACAAGCGATAGCTACATCTTATACCTTTTTGTTGTGCACGTTGCGCCACTAGTGGGAAAAGTACGTTACAAACACAGCAACAAATACATAATGATAGGTTTTTAGACTTAAAAACCTATCTTTTACAATTAAAAAGAGTGCGCAATATATAAAATATTACATGCGGCTCGGTTGTCGATATTTTCACAAAAGGCTGTCACCACCGAAATCCTAGTGTATTTTTTCTAACTCAAAATATATTTCACCAAGGAAAGGGACAGAGAGATATATCACTAAACGCTCATTACATTATTCTTTTTAAAAACCCCCAAGATCGAGCACAAGTAAAACATTTAACTAGGCAGATACGTCCAAAAAATCCTCGTTTTCTACAGGAGGCATTTGAAAACGCCACATCTAAACCACACGGGCATTTATCATTCGATTTAAAACAAAACACCCCCGACATTGTAAGATACCGAACGTCTATTTTTAGAGAGGATGGGACTTGCTATATTTATATTCCGAAGAAGGGGTATAAAAACAGCGACTCGAGTCAATTTACAATCATTCATTAGTGATGTCTCAAACGGTGATTAACAATTTACAGCTACTGCGTGCGCTACATAAACTAGGTCCTAAAGAGCGCATCGCATTATTAAAAACCGTTAACGATAAAAAAGTCCATTGTGTCTGTGATTGTGTATATAATACTCTAAAAGGAAAAATACCTTTGTCGACTAAGCAGAAGTCTCAGATCGCCCGGCATAAAAAAGTACTTAGAAAATTAATTAAACCTGGAGTCCATCAAAAAGAAGCGAAAAATTTTAACTTAAAAAGGGGGTCAGTTCTTGCCATTGATCTTAGCCCCATTAATTACGGGTGTACTGAGTTCTATTTTTAAATAAAATGGAACACGCAAAGAATATGATGATTGTACCGCCTGAAGTTATGCAACTTTTTAAGGCTACTGAGAATTGCGAGCAAAATATATTACCACAGCTTGATGACGAAATGCAGAAAGTTTTAAAATCTAAATTAACTGATCACGATAAATGGGTGCTGTACAATCAGGTCTTGCAGCGTTACCTGCATTTTGCTGACCAAACAAGACAATCCATCAAAATACCGATAGAATCAAACAGCAGCAGCAGTATTTCAGACGGTGATATTTTGTCTACACTGCCTAACACTTTTAAGAAAAAAGGCAAAGTTTTCTTACGTTTTTTGAGGGCATCACACGATGTGGACTGGGATAGCAACGGGACAGTTACTATAAAAGATGAAATTTTACCATCATCCAACATAACCGATCTAGTGCACGACGTTCTAAGGCCTCAAAAAACTACAAACCCTCCGGGCCATCTCAAGTTCTCTGATTCCATTAAAGAAAAAAATGTGCCACATGTGCTGATGGGGAAGTCGAAACGCAAAAATTTAGCAGTTCAGCCTGAAGACGTGAGGAGCTCTGAAGTAGAAAGTGAGAACTACGACACCGAAACAGAATCTAAATCGAAGCCGTTAACACAGCCAGTAACATCCAAGCAAAAAGCAGGAAAAATAACGAAAACAACGCCAAGATCGATACCAAAAATGAAGGGCATTTCGGCCTGGGAACGTCTTATACTTTAACATAGCAGAATGAATTTGGACGCGATCTACTATGACACTGGTAACCCGCCAGGCTTTGCTGGCGCAAACTCGTTAATTTCTTCAGTGAAAAATAGTCACTCCAATAGTGATGTAAAGGAATGGTTAAGGAAGCAGGATGCATATTCTATTCACAAAACAGCAAGAAAAAAATCCTAGAAACAAATATATTGTTAGCAACATTTTCGAATTATGGCAAGCTGATCTCTGTGACATGTGCAGCTTAGCCCCTCACAACGACGGAAATAATTTTATTCTCACCGTAATTGATGTGTTTAGTAAAATGGCCTGGGCGAGGCCTCTTAAATTTAAAAAGGCTGATTCAGTAATAAATGCGTTTCGTGAAATATTTGCTGAAGCGGATAACACGCATATAAATTTACAAAAAGATAAAAAAAAGAATTTATTGCTAGATCCGTACAGAATTTTTTCAAACAACACGATATCAACTTTTACGTGACGCAAAACCCTGAACGCCGGCACCAGATAGTCTGGAATAAATCCGGGTTTTAAACTCGCGTTCAAATCAAGGAACAATGAAAACACACACCGCGAGGGCTAATTAAATTAAAAACACCGGCCACCGGAGGATGCGAAAAATCGACTAATCAGTGGGACCACGGTGCAGCAATTCCGCGTGCTAAGAAGTCCGCGAATCACAACCGCGCAGCTTCTATTGTAGAAATAATTTAATTGATCCTAACTTTGTTAATATGCGGGCCAAACATGTCGAATAAGGGCTCAAAATTCAAGTTTTTAGAAGACAAAAGCAATGCCCATGTCGGCGACAAGATAGCGCTTCGCGCCGCGAAGATCAAAGCCGCGAATCCAATTCGTATCAAATCTGCAAACGTCCCCACTGCCGTTTAGCCAATCGTGAGCGAGAAATCGGCAAACAAAGCCGGCAACATCTTTATAAACCCCGGGCTTCTTGCAAAAAGCACGGAGTTCCAACCAGCAGTTCAGCCAGCAGCATCCAGTATCCAGCAGCTACCGCCATCAGTCCAGCCAGCCGGAGTACTCCAGCTCCAACCACACTTACACCCGTATTCATAGTCGTTCGCCAGCGGATCGCCGGCGACTCGCCAGAGATTCGATGAAATAGTAGGTTGGCGGCACTGTACGTCTATGTCAAATTCGAGGTGATCAGGTTAGGTTTTCAGTCAGTTTTGACAGAAACTGACACAAAATCTAACCTGCTAACCTCGAATTTGACATAGACGTACAGTGCCGCCAACCTACTATTTCATCGAATCTCTGGCGAGTCGCCGGCGATCCGCTGGCGAACGACTATGAATACGGGTGTTAGTCTCCAGCGGTGCTCGCCCAGCTCCTGGGACTTAGAAAAAGTCGCTAAATCGAACTTAGTCGCCAGTGGTGCTCGCCGAGCTCCTGGGACTTTTGCCCAAGCGAAGCCGGATCCAGCCGCCGAGTCACCGCCTCCATGGAGTAAGGACGTTCCTTCCTCCCCGTTCCACATGACGCCGCCTCCAGCCGGCCTCTCCGAGGACGTCCCCCCCCCACGTACTAATCAGTCTCATATTTTTTTTACAGACTTCAGGAGACCTTCCAGCGCCTGTTCGGCCCCTCACTCACCTACCTACTTGACCATCAAGGCACGCCGGTGTCTACAGGTGCTGCCGCCCTCGGGATCGCACACCGCCGCCGCCAACCGCGCGGACATCGCATCCCCGCAGCATTGCCCACGGACCCCGGAGCTCAGAAACACGCCCACGGGAAGGGAAGCCCTGTACGACCAGACCCCGCCACCCGCACCGCCGCCAGCGCCAGGTCCTCCGCCGCCCCCGGAAGTGGGATGTGGAGTTGGAGCTGCACCTAAGCGCCGAGGAGACACGGGAACTGCAGTCCTTGTGGGACGCCGCCCCCGGCACGCACGCCCCTCCCACGAAAGGAAGAGCCCCGAGACAAAACACGACGACCCCACGCCACCAGAACCTTCGAGGCGTCATCAACTAAATAGCACATTTTTGTATATATGTTCGAAAAATAAAAAAACCTGTGTAAATATCATTTTTCTTTCTCTTTCCTTATCTTGTGCTCTCGCACTTAGGTCTGCCCCGCCTCCCGGGGAGAACACCAATGGCCGACTGAGTTGCCAGAGCCAAATTAACTAGAGTCTCCATTAGTAGGAGTTAGCCCTCGCACGCCCTCCAACGAGGCGCGGGACCGAGGTCGTGTTAACCTTCCCGACTGTCTAGCGAAAACGTCTTGCAGCGTAAGCGCTAAAGGTAGGTGGTGAGTTTACCCGTTGGTTTCGTATAGGTTGTGAAGACAACCAGGCGCCCTATTTTTTCTGAATGCAAGTGGTCTATTTTGTGAAAGCCGAAAGGATCTATACCTATTCCTTGCCCACGCCACTATTCTACCGAGGATATCTGAGCTAGTCCCGGCCGTGTGCGCGCTTATTCAAAGGGAGTGGTACACTGAGCAAGCCCACCTCGTCCGATATCTTTACCAGCAAATAGTTTTCACAATGGCGATTTTGCATGCAGTCTTGCGAATGTGTTAAATCTGAGCTAGATTTGTTTGCTTTACCGGCGACCCAGACCAGCATTGAAAATGGACAATGGATTTTCTACAAACCTCTTTCTTCACTTAATGACGATGCACGATTGAATTTATTGTGCTTGGAAACAGTAACGATTATATCGATTTAAGTCAGACCATGTTATACATTGCTGCTAAAATTGTTAAACAAGATGATACATCATTAACCGACAAAGATGCTGTAGGCCCTGTTAATAATTGGATGCACTCTATGTTTAATCAAGTTGAGGTGTATTTGAATCAGAAGCCTGTGAGCCCCCAAACAATACATACGCATACCGCTCATACATTGAAACTGCTGAATTACGGTAATGGTGCTAAATCATCCCATTTAACATGCACACTATGGTATAACGACACAGCCAATAAAATGGATGACACCACTACGAATAATGAAGAATTGGTAAAAAGGAAATTTTTTACTACTGCAAGCAAACAAGTCGAAATGATGGGCCATGTGCATTCCGATTTATTCAATCAAGAAAAACTTCTTATCAATGGAGTTGAAATGAAAGTCAAATTTATCAGGTCCCGAGATTCTTTCAATTTAATGGCCGATGAAGGATCAACATTCAAAGTGAAAATTAGTTATTCCAGTTTACTAATGAGAAAAATGAAAATAAACCCGTCTATTTTGTTGGCTGATACCAAAGCTTTGGATACTGTGCCTGCTAAATACCCCATTACAAGAGCCGATGTTAAAGTGTTAACTATTCCGTCAGGTGTGCAAAGAAAATCTTTAGATGTTGTTCTGGGTCAGTTACCAAAACGACGCATTGTAGGTTTTGTATCGAATAAGGCATTTAACGGTCATTATGCATCAAACCCTTCAATTTTAAGAATTACAAAATCAACTATTTTTCCCTATACATCAATGGTCAACAAATTCCCCTCCAACCTCTACAGTCTGATTTATCTACGAACGGCATGTACGTTAAAGCATATCACACACTATTTTCAGGCAGTGGTATACATTTTCTAGATGAAGGCAATGCAATAAAACCTGAAGATTACCCTCATGGTTACTGGCTGTTTGCTTTTGATTTAACCCCCGATTTGGCTGCAAATGCCACAACGCATTGAAGCCTTCTAAAAATGGCTCATTACGTCTAGAAGTTGGTTTCGAACAATCGTTGGAAGTAACTATTAATTATTGTTTAGTTTATGCCGAGTTCGATAACAGTAATAATACAAGGCGGGTTCTGGCTCAAAGTGTGTCTCTGCGCATGTGTTCTGCGCAGGTTGTTAATAGGGGCGATATTTGCGCGCACTGGATGTCGCGCAGACGTGTGGGGTATTTTTTGCGAGGTGATTGTCCTTAGGGTGACGTCATAGTCTGGGAAATTTGCGTTGGCGCACATGTGCTTGTGGATGACTCATCACAGCATGTGGCCACATGTGTTATGATGACCGGATGTCGCGCAGACGTTGTGGGGTATTTTTTGCGAGGTGATTGACCTTAGGGTGACGTCATAGTCTGGGAAATTATTCTCGACATGTGCTTGTGGATGACTCATCACAGCATGTGGCAACATGTGTTATGATGACTCATCGCAGCATGGGGTAAATTGCCTCCTCTTGGCACAGTTTCGGCTGCCTGCAAAATCAGTGTTGCAGCAACACGCGTACTTTCAACATGTCTGCAGCAAATTGCCTTTTCCAGACATATGGGAAATATTACAAGGAATTTTCGGAGTTATTTCCTTGGCTTGGCAGCGAACGTATAAGTGCTACCGTTAAGCTGGATGGACATCCGGACTTTTATACAACTAGTACAAAACTACGACTCCCAGACGCGTATGATTTTTTTGTGTATAATGTGTTGGAGCCCATTGAAGAGTATTTAAAAGATCAGAGATTAAAACGAGAATGTGTAAAGAAAATCGTATACGAGTTATATTGATGCTCCACCTTTGATGATCGTCATCCTAAAATTCAATGGGTCAGGCTAACCACCACCACCACCTGCTTTTTTACCCAAGACAATTGTAAAGATATAAATGTTTTTTATTTATCTAAATCATATCATAGAAATATTAGTTCTACGATAGCAATGACCAAAGACTGCTTCTCAAATCATAGTTGGAGTCCTCCAATGGAACAACCGCACTTCTGGCCATCTAACATAACTAAAGCTGATATATGGCAAATGCATATTTTGTATATTTAATATGCAGGCAAAACTTTTCGCATATGTATACTAATTATGTGAAAACAAATCGTTTAAGCCAAGTTTCTTTTTGCATATTTTGCATATTTATAAGTTTTTGAGCATATTTTATGAATTTTGCATATTTGGTTATATTTAGAAATAATCTGAAATGTATGAAAAACTTTTTGAATTTTTTTTGTAAAATTTACTATTTTATTGAATTTATTAATAAAAATTTTATGTACAACTGAGATATATACTTTCACTTTCTGCCGTTGGAGTGCAGTGTGCGTATCGAAATGGGCAGAGGAAAGGGGAAGTCCCTGTTAAAATATTTGACTATATAAACATAGACTGCCAGCAACCCCCATTTTTCCCATAGAAGCGGTGTATAAGGAATCGGCCAACACAAAATCCATTTCAAGAGTGTTGGGTGAATAACAGTCTGGTGAGGTTAGGGGAAATCTCATTTTTATGTAGCTTACAACGTGAAGTTGGTGCTGGCAGTCCATGTTTATATAGTCAAACATTAAAATGAATAACGTCTTTGAATAAAAATTAGAGAAATAAATATACTCATACAAAATAATTGAAATTTTTACATTATTAAGAATACTCCTACTTATTTAAAAAAAAATAGAGCATATTATGTGCATATATTATAACTTTGAGTGCATATACTCAACAAAATGTATGCATATATATGCGCATAATTTCGTACTTTTGAGTGCATATAATTATCAGCTTTAAACATAACAAAGGTGGAGGGCTGCGGCTGTATAAATTGTATCAATATTCAGAGGTGGTTAAGCTCAACACAAAATCTTGATGGGTGCACACCAGAACCACTACAACAACCTGAACTGGAACAGGTGTCACCACCATCCCCATCACCAACTCCTTCATTTCAAGCATATAATTTTACACTTTCTGAACCAACACTGCCTCTAGATTTAAAAATTAAGTTAGGTAATTAACTTATACATGTAATTATTAAAGATTAAAATAAAAGACTTTTTATTCTAATATGTGTTTTATTTCATACATTACAATGTATTAGATAAAATAAAAATTACACTAATGAAATATAGAGTGTTATATGTTATAAACTAACTGTTACTTAAAATAAGACTGATCTAGCATCTACAAGTGTAAAATGTTGATCATCTTTCGATGCTTCCTTGGAACACTTTTAAATGCTAAATTACATTGTTTTAGGGACTAGTGAAATACAACTGCAGGGCAAATTGTTTGAAATTATTAGATATTAGATATTAGATATTGCTTAAATTCTTTGAAGACAAACCTTATCATGCTTGATACATTTCAGTAGCTAGTTAAACAAGGACAGAATTTATAGTTCATGTGTTTTATAAGCCCATAATATTTAAAAGCTGCCTGAAAAATACTATAGAACCTAAATACGCAAATATTTTGGCGGTAACGGGTTGTTTGCTAGTTCTTTAATTTTTTATAGTTCGAAATTTTCGATCAGCCCGATAGGTCATTTTACTCTGGCAACGCTGCTGACATCGGGTATGTTTCACTTGGATGTTAGGTTGCGGTTGAATTTGTGAAATATAGTTAAGGTATATCTATTTTACTTTGTTATGGTCTGAAATTTTGCAGAAACGGTCTTAAGGGACCGTAGTATCTGTAAAAACAATCACAAGGTCCTAGCGGATTCCTAGAATTTTTGGGAGGCCCTCGAAGTTAGTTAAAATTGTCTTGCTAGCTAGCGGTGCTGGTGGTGTCATTACTTGACGAGCGATGGCGCTGCTAAAATTGTCGCAAATTGTATTTGTCAAATTATCTGAATAAATTTTGACTGCGTTTTGTTTATTCAATTCCAAGTATTCAAAATGGCCCCCCCCCCGAAAAAAAATGGTTGGATTTGACCGGTTTTTTTCGCTTAAATGTGTAAAATCCGCTAGGACCTTGTGATTTTTTTACAGATACTACGGTTAGGGATGTTCGATACACCGAAAAGTACCGGTACCATCGTATCGTATCGTATCGACTTAAAAGTACCGGTTCGGAGCAGTATCCTATACAAAAGTACCGGTACATGAAATACCGGTACACAATCGATCCGGGATATCTTCTAAATTTATTTATGCCACACTTCGAGTCCTAGTATAGCAAATAGAAGTTTAGCAATAATAGCGGCGTAACAATCAAGAAATCAACAATAAATAATTGCAAAATCAGTATTAAAAATACATTTATTAAATAGTATACATATAAACGCTCAAAAACTTTAAAACTAACATAAATATAATAACTGAAACCTGAAACATTAAAAGTATACAGGGTGAGTTTATTTGAATGTTTAGCATGGGGATCTCGGAAAGTATTGGAGATAGAGAGACGGTTAAATGGGGAAAGAATTGCAGTTTTACGAGCTCAATTTAATTAGCTTTTTGTTTTTTGAAAAAAATGCAAGGCTAACTAGATATTTCGCAAAAATGTTTTTTTTCTAATTTCGTTCGGTGCCTATAGCTCTGTTATTATTGACTTTAGAAAAAATGTGCAACGGAAAAAGTTGTAGATAATTATGTGCTTAATAACACAGTCTAACCAAATTTTTTATTTAAGCTATAATTTTTGAGTTATGACACAAACTTGTGTTTTTTCTAATGGAAACCATAGTCGGCCATGACTTTATAAAAAAGGCAATTTTTCAACGATTCTAACGATATAGTTGATATAGTTATTTTTATAAATAAATAAATTAAGGCCATTTTTCTCTTTTCGTTTTCGAACTGTTCTTAAATTTGTAGTTCCGTCTGGACTTTTAACTTCACACAGTCTGCATTTTCCTCCAGAATCTGTCTTAATAAATACTTTCCAAACCTCGATTTAAGACTTCAAGAACTGTTAGTTCAATAAAAGTAATATTTGCACATGGCTTAGGTTTTTTACCCTTGAAGAAAAAGGGCATATTTTGGACCTTTTCCCTTTGGTTTTTTCAAAATGTCTAGTTTTAAAACTTTTTATATGAAAAATTTTAAATTTCATTATATAGTCAAAAGATGAATTATTTCTACACAGGCGACAAAAATCCATGATCGGTCCTGCCGATCCGATACTGACCAAAAATAAATTGTATTGGATTGGATCGGTGACTGAAATACCGGTACAAAATATCGAGTATCGGAAGACAAAGTACCGGTACTTCAAAAAATCGGATCGTACCGCACATCCCTAACTACGGTCCCTTAAGACCGTTTCTGCAAAATTTCAGGCCTCGGGCGCCCGCAGGACGTAGACACCAAAAATGACGCTTTCAAATGCTTAGGGCCGTCGCGAGCGTCGTTGATAGGTGTAATTCTTTCTTTCAGAGGATGGAGAGACGCCCTCAAGTTAATTTCGATCGCGAGTTCTTCATAGAAGACCCGGAAAAGCTATACAAGTTGCTATCGACGGCAAGACGACTGGCCCCGTACGCCCTTACGCAGTTGTTTGCCAGAAAGGTTTTTGGGGCGTTGGATTACCGATGTAATCCTTCGCTCCTAACCCTGGCACGGTTAGAAGAAACGTTGGTGGCGTTCGGTCGTCATACATTAATGACGGCCGAAACGTATGAGTTGAGTGGCATATTAGCCATGGCGTTATATGCCAAAATTTCCAATTTTGCTCCGGAAAATTTCACTCGTCGGGGTTGTAGCCCAACCCTGGCGAGGTTAATATACCAAGATATTTTTGGAGCCAACGGCCCAGCGGTAAGAGTGGAGATTGTGCGAAGGCTCCTCGGGAGACGTACGTTTCCTGCCCTGTACCGTGACCCGTACCGATTCATGTTCCCACAAACTCCACCATTGCGAGAACAGCTGCAACCTGTGCTGGACAAGTATATTACGCAGTATTCCGGCGGGGTAGAGCACACCCCTTTTCCAGCAGAGGTACGGAAGCGGAAACGTCTTGCGCGGCCGTCGATCGAGGCGCCAACCAGCAGTAACACGTTGGAAGCCCCTGGACCTTCACACCGTGGTATGCCTCTACCTGAGCAATCAAATGAAGTGTTCCACGGTTTGCAGAAGGTAGCCAGGACCTTCCAAAGTGTTGCAAACCAACAATCAGTAGACGTAACAAGTTCCGAGGCCGCCTACGACCTGGTGGACGAAGATCTACTGGAAGAAAACATGGTCGATCCGAATTTCCAAGCGCTGGAGGTCACAGAGCTTGGAGTTGGTAGTAAAGTGTGGGCTAAGATGAGAGGTTTTCCCTTCTTCCCCGGGAAGATCAACAACGTATCGAAGTCGAGACCAGTAGGATACTATGTCGACTTCTATAATTTCTCCTCGGCAACCCCATTCCTAATCAAAAAAGCAACATCTTTAGCCTGGGTGATGCGCTACCGTCAGGTATCAAAACCACATCGCCGAAATACCAACAGCAGATAAGGAGCGCATATGAAGCCGCTCTCCGGGATTAAACGTCGCAAACAAACCACACCCGATGTTACAAAATTTAAAAAAAATGAAAGAACTAGGAAACAACCCCATACCACCAAAATATTTGCGAATTTAGGTTCTATAATAATAATAATAATAATAATAATAATAATAATTGATACATTTCAGTAGCTAGTTAAACAAGGACAGAATTTATAGTTCATGTGTTTTATAAGCCCATAATATTTAAAAGCTGCCTGCTATTTCGTCGTCAACGTCAACCGCAACCGTCGACAGCGATGAGGGATCGTGGACGTGGCACCAGCCTCAAGACGACCCTCATGTTTGGTCAAGCATGGAGGATGTCGACGATCCTCCGACCATTGACGCTGACGACGACTATTCATGTTGCGGTTGCGAATATTGTCAGGGGTTACCAGAATCGTCATCATCATCGCAGCCCCAGCAACCACCATCGCAGCAGCAACCGCCAACATATTCGGCACAAGACGATGAAGATGAAGTTTTGGTTGTCGATGATGACGGCTATTCGTGCACCTGCGGGTGCGAATATTGTCGGGAGTCGCCGAAATCGCCATCATCACATCCCGAGCAACCGCCAGCAGAGCAATCACAGCCCCCACAGCAGCAACCGCAAGTTTAAGGGCGGTTCTTAGCAGAGGGCATCGGTACGAACGGGTCTGTTTACAGAATTTATTAACACATTTCTGAAAATTAAACAAGAGGCATCAGGATGACCTCCGGGCTGTTCAACTGAGAAACAGAAACAACAATATATAGACGATTATTTTCGAATCGAGGGTATACGATTGGATTCGAATAGAAAAAACCCTGGTTTACGCCTAATCATATGAAAAACATTAAAAAACCTAATACAACCGATAGCTGCAGCCATATGGCACAGCCAGCTGTCATATACAGATATAATCAACTGGTCTGGGCTAGTTTTGAACTGATCTGAACTGGTAATGAACTGGTCCAGCTGTTTTCGGTAAAACCATGGAGAATGTTCGTAAGCACAAAATAGTTATATAGTAACGTGATGATATGAAATTGAAAACCATAAACGGAAATCTCAACCGAACATCCTGTCGATATAATTGCAAAGTAAAACCTAGATAGTACTAATTAACCGAGCATCCTGTTGCAAATATCTCGCAGGAAAACCATAATCTTGCAACTAAACCGAGCATCCTGTTGAAAATATCTCGCAGGAAAACCATAATCTTACTACTAAGCCGAGTATCCTGTTGAAAATATCTCGCAGGAAAACCAGAACCTAGAAAATATATTATTATTACAGAAATGAGCACGAAGCGATCTCTCGTAACCACAAGAACTGATAAGCGGTAAGCGGTAGGAATACATTTGTATATAAGAATAACTGTTCTGATACAGGAATATTAATTCATCAAGATGAGTCCCCTGTGTAAACAAACACCAATCGACGCGGCTATTTCGTCAACACCGTCCACCTACAGCGATGGGGGATCGTGGACGTGGCACCAGCCCCAAGACGACCCTCATGTTTGGTCGGGCATGGAGGATGTCGACGATCCTCCGACCATTGACGTTGACGACGACGACGATCCTCCGACCATTGACGTTGACGACGACTATTCATGTTGCGGTTGCGAATATTGCCAGGGGTTACCAGAATCGCCATCATCATCGCAGCCCCAGCAACCCCCATCGCAGCAGCAACCGCCGTCATATTCGGCACAAGACGATGAAGATGTCCTGGTTGTCGATGATGATGGCTATTCGTGCACCTGCGGGAGCGAATATTGTCGGGAGTCGTCGGAATCTCCATCACCACATCCCGAGCAACCGCCAGCAGAGCAATCACAGCCCCCACAGCAGCAACCGCAACCTGAATCATACCAACAATATCAGGCTGAATATGAATTCAGCCTACCTGCACCGGCCATGTCGCTACATATTTCACCAATAAAAATCTGGTGTGATACACTCACACAACTTCCTTTTACAGTGATCTTATAATTAGTCAAAAATTTCATTTTTAATTTTTAACCATTTGTTAAAAATTTTCAAAAATTACAAATTCTACAAAAACGGTACAAAATCGAGTGTTAGTTGAAGAGACAAATTTTCTCTAGAATTTTAAGGTGAATTCAAAAATGTAATAATATACCGGGTGTTTTATTTAAAATAGGAGTTAATAAAAAAATAGAAAAAAAAACAAAAGAAACCCACTTTAGTATTCAACTGGAAAATCACCTATCTCACATCAATACACATTAAAAATGTAAGACAAATGTAAAATTAAAAAAAAATCGTTAGAGCCGTTTTTGAAAAAATCGAAAAAAAACTGAATAATCACAAGAGTAAACACCTACTTCCGGTTATGCGATTTTCTTCAAAAGCTTGCTGTCTCATCTACATAGTACACAAAACTTACATATGAAGTTTCAATGCCATACCTCTTTTCGTTTTTGAGATATTCTGTTCACAGACACACAGACAGACAGACACACAGACAGACAGACAGACAGACCAATGAAAAAAAATATGTTTTTTGGGATCAGGGGACTCTAAAACGTGAAGATCTGTTGAAAACTCAATTTCGAATTTTTGGGGTGAATCCAATACTTCCTTTATAGTAGTAAAAGGAAGTAAAAATTAATGTAAAATTAGGTAGTAGTAGTTATATTTATATTATAAATACTGAATAAAAGACATTTTATTTTCATACATGGTTTTTTATTTAATTAAATATCTTATTTATTTATGAGTGAAACAGAACTTAACCGTAACAATACTGAATAAAAGACGTTTATTTTCATACATGTTTTTTATTTAATTAAATATCTTATGTATTCATGAGTGAAACAGAACTTAACAAAGAGTAAGTATCAATATAGTCTTGAGATGTTGTTGAGGGCCAAGGATCGGAACAAGGACCAGTTCTCCAACCGACAGCTTCGCCATTTTGAGCTTTTCTGATACTTTCCTCAAGCCATTTAAAAATATCTTTGTGTTGATGTACAGCGCTGGGTTGAAATATATAAGCTATGTGGTGTGTATTCAAATACTAGAACACGTCTTCTATAAACTTGATGCGAGCATAATAGGCTGCTTCGAAGATCGCATCGTGAAGAAAATATGGATATTGTTGCTGCTGCTCACCTGCTACAAATTCAATTCGAGAGTCAGATGATAATAATATTTCAATAGGAAAATGCTGCTCGTAGGAACTGGTGTGGTGTAGAGCTAATTTTGATAGCACCAAGTTAACACGTTGAACCCTGACTACCACAATACTGGCACTTCGTATATGTAGTTGTGTACTGACTACCACTTTACTGGCAAGAATTTCTATCTACTTTATTGCTGGATAAAATATATGCCGGCCGTGGAGTTAGGCAATATAGTTGCACACCGGGTACACCTGATGTCTGAAAAATCATATGACGTGCCAGTATACTGGTAGTTAGGTTATTAGAGGAGTATAGCTAGATTTACTGAGCACATGGTTGTTTTGATTAGATTGCTTAGTGTGCATTATAGTTCGATCTCTGTGGCGGTTAATTCTTCTGCTATTATCAAGTGATGGACGATAAAAATATGCCAGGGTAAGAAATATTTCTAATTATTATTTAAGGTAATTTATAATAATGAACCGTTTATTATTACTTATGAAAATACTCGTTTAGTTCTACTTTACAAGGCGCAGTAGTTTTAGGTTATGTATTTACTAATTATTGCATTATATCCTTATTTTGTTTGTGTTACGTGTAATTCTCAGTTATAGAAATTGTATAATGAGTTCGGCTTATTACATAATGTATAGGGTGATCCGAAAATAGGTGCGTGTAACTTCATTCCTGAATTTTGCTTTTATTTTTAGTCCAAGTGGGATACGCAAACGTAAACCTCCGAAGTACGTTGCAAAGCGCCCGTTAACAGAAAAACAGTTACAAGAAGAAATAAATAAGTTAGAAAATGACGATTTTAGTTCCTCTGAAGTTTCTTTATCCAGTGAATCGCAGGATGAATTTTCTGATGACGATTCTGTTGAAGATAAGACGTACGTTTCTGAAAATGATTCAGAAAGTAGTAAAAGTAACAAATCTGAACTAAGTGAATCAGAAAGCGGTGATGGCGGAGACCAGCCAGAAGTTGAAGAAAGCGCGAATTCGACTCTACCGAAAAGTAAGAGTAAAAAGAAATACATTTCCGATCAACACAACGGTTGGAGCAAAAACGAAAGAGATCTAGAGGTATTTGATTTTGTAGGAACCCATACTATCAACGTAAATCTTCCAGTTGATGCAAAACCAATCAAATACTTCGAGCTTTTTTTCGATAATAACATCGTCAACATAATAACATGCGAAACAAATAGAAGAGCTCATAATGCCATACTACATCTAGCTCGACCAAAAAGAAGAAGTCATCCAAATGTATGGAAGGAAATTTCTAATGAAGAGATGAGACGGTTTTTAGGTTTATGTGCGTTGGGAGGCACGGTAAAGTTTCCAGCGTTAGCTAAACAGTGGAGCACGAAAAGTATTTATTACCACCCTCTTTTTGGGACAACCATGTCCCGTGATAGATACTTGGCAATTCTAAAGATGTTACGCTTTGTAAACCATGATGGTATTAACACTGACGATCGCCTTTATAAGATACGAAACATATTGGACATGGTAATAGAAAACATCAAGCATTGCTATTATCCCGAAAAAGAGCTATCAATAGACGAGGCCATGATCTTGTGGCGCGGCCGTTTAATCTTTAGGCAATATATATCTAATAAGCGCCATAAGTTTGGTATTAAACTTTATGAACTCACTACTTACGATGGATTTATTTTAAATATTATAGTGTATACAGGAAAGGGTACGTTGGTTACAGAGGGGTCATCACATTCGGCATCTGTTGTTAAACAATTAATGAAGGATTATTTGGGAAATGGTCATGTTATCTATATGGATAATTTTTACAATAGCACAGATCTGGCCGAATACTTATTCAAGGAAAAGACACACGTGGTTGGGACTCTACGCAATAATCGACGAGGAAATCCTGGAGATATGTTAAAAAAGAAATTAAAAAAAGGCGAAGTTGCATGGAAGTGTAAGGGTCCAACTCTGGTAACAAAATGGAAAGACAAACGCGATGTTACAATGATCAGTACAAAACATAAGCATGAAATGGTAGAGACTGTTGGTAAACGTGGTTCTAAGAAAATGAAGCCAGCTTGCGTAGTCGATTATAATAAACATATGTCAGGCATAGACCGGGCCGACCAGATGCTATCGTATTACTCCACACCCCGAAAAACTATACGCTGGTATAGAAAAGTGTTTTTCCACCTATTCGACATGTGTATTTGGAACGGTTACTACATCTGCAGAAAGGTAACAAACAGCAAAATGAGCTTTCTGGATTTTCGAGAAAGTGTAATAGAGGACCTTACTAATGCTGGAAAGATGCCTGTAGTAAATAGAGATGCAAACGATTTACAACATTTCCCAGAGCAGATTCCTATCACTGTGAAGAACAAAAGTGGTATGTTACGGTGTAAATATTGCACTAGGCATAATGTACGGAAGAGATCACGTTATTACTGTCCTAACTGTCCTGACACACCCGGACTTTGCATACACCCCTGTTACAAAATGTGGCATACTCAGAAAAAACAGTAAAAGTGTTCTATAATATATACATATATACAGTGTGACCAGTAAAGTCCGCATCATATGGGATGTTTTTTTATTAATAGCTTTTTTAGAAATTTGACTTTGACATCAATTTGTGCTTCGATCGAGATAAAAATTAACCAAAAAAATAGTAGTCACGTCATTCGCATTATCTGTCAAATTTAATTTTTTTTCAAAAAAAATTCAAAAGTGGGTTATTTCTCAAAATATCGAAAAAAGTTATTAGAAAAAGTTTTTCTAAATGCAATTTTTAGCCCATGTGCAAAATTTCAATTGTATAAGATAATTTAGATTTTTTGCCCATTTTTTTTAAATTGCACCACTGTTGCAAAGTAAGACTCAACGCAACCTACATAAAACTTCTTAATTTTGACAATGCTTTATTTCACACAGATTTTCTTTAAAGTAGCGCTATATTAAATGTGTGTTTTTCTACAAAATCCAAATAGGGCTATTAAAATTTGGTCACATGTGATGCAAAGTTTATTTGTTTTTGACCCTGTATAATGTAACTTCATAAAATACCGTGTATCACTTTTAGACACAAACTGCATTTTCAAAAATAGTTATTTTATGGAGTTACATTATACAGGGTCAAAAACAAATAAACTTTGCATCACATGTGACCAAATTTTAATAGCCCTATTTGGATTTTGTAGAAAAACACATATTTAATATGGCGCTACTTTAAAGAAATTGTGTTTGGAATAAAGCATTGTCAAAACTAAGAAGTTTTATGTAGGTTGCGTTGAGTCTTATTTTGCAACAGGGGTGCAATTTAAAAAAAATGGGCAAAAAATCTAAATTACCTTATACAGCTGAAATTTTGCATATGGGCTAAAAATTGCATTTAGAAAAACTTTTTCTAATAACTTTTTTCGATATTTTGAGAAATAACCCCACTTTTGAATTTTTTGAAAAAAAAATTAAATTTGACAGATAATGCGAATGACGTGACTACTATTTTTTTGGTTCATTTTCATCTCGATCGAAGCACAAATTGATGCCAAAGTCAAATTTCGAAAAAAACTATTAATAAAAAAAAATCCCATATGATGCGGACTTTACTGGTCACACTGTATATCATATTCTTTATATTTACTTCGTAATGACAATTATGTTGTGTTTTTTTTGTAATACCAAGTTTTTCTTTTAATTTTAATAAAGAATTCCTTCAATTTTGAATTATTTGATTTAGTTTCTGATTTATTTCACAGAAATATATTGGCACAACCATATATGGAGCACTACCAGTATAGTGGTAGTCAGTATATAGTGTGACATTACTATTTATATACTGACTACCAGTATACTGGTCTGTGGAAAAAAATACGAAAATTTCATTAATTTATATATTCTGCCAAATATATCGAGCTTTCACTGACAATAACCTATTTTTCACAAAGATACACATGTCAGTTCAAGGCAAGGGCTCATACACTATCGCCTCAGGGTTGAACGTGTTAAGATCTGTCTCACTATTAATTTTCAACTTCCTCCCTCTTACTTCATTAATAATTTTTCTAATAACATCGAAAGCATCTAACATAGTTCTTAAAATTTCACTTACGACGTCAGTTTCAACAGTTTTAAAGTGCGTAGCCCAAATAAGAGTTTTACTAGGTATAGCAATACCAACTTTTTGTAATATATACTTCAAAGTTTGCAAGTCGTTACGACCTATAGCATTACGTAAATGATAATTATAGGTTTCTTTATTTTTAACGTACAGATTTTTGTTCAACCACTGTATATTTGAATTTTGCTGCGGTGGCAACATTTTGCAGACTGAGATATCTTATACTTTTTACATATTACTTATACATTATGAGATGCAAGGAAAATAAAAAACCTATTAAGAGAAAAATTGTTTTATTTGCAGTAAACGCATATACAATTGTATGAACCCCTCCAGCTGTGAAGCCTTCTTCGACCGCAGTCTGGGTAGGTGGCTAGCCTGACCCATTGAATTTTAGAGAAAAATAGAAGTGACGATCATCAAAGGTGTTTTATATAAGCTTTCTTCAGCCGCAGCCTGGACAGGTGGCTAGCCTGACCCATTGAATTTTAGGATGACGATTATCAAATGTGTTTGCATGTTTTTTCTAAGCCTTCTTCGACCGCAGTCTGGACAGGTGGCTAGCCTGATCCATTGAATTTTAGGACGACTGTCAAAGGTTTTTCTGCATGATTGTATTCAAATAATGAGTGTTGCAGAGACATGTGTACTTTATATTCATGTGTTTGGCAGTTGGTAACCCCAAGGCAAAGTATCTGTATAAATATAGTTTACTATTCTTTTGTCATCGTGAGAGTCTAAAGCCTTTTTTCTTTGTTTTAAAGAAAAAACATTGTGAGTTTTTGATCTAATTGTTCGCTGTTCGCAAAATACAGTCTCGTTATTAAAAAAACTGTCTTTGTAATCGTCAAATGTGATTCTATTCAAAGCAGCTCTGGTAATACCTTTAGCTTTCTTTGTAATTCTAAATTCCTCATTCTCAGCATCCTCTAGTGTTTTCAAAGCATACATTTTTGCACGTAAACCAATAAATTCTGTAATTATTTTTCCGCCCATTTCATCTTTCATTAGACCTAGAACCTTTCTATTAGCTTGCGGAAGGTTATATGGATTGTTTGGTGGATAATCGCTTGTATCAAATTTGTGAATATCTTCTCGCATTAAATCGTATATATTCGTTGAGGTAAAATGATATACAAGACTATCATATCAGTGTCGGTGTAAAGCAATTTTGCATTATTAGTCATTTTCTGTTTAATATATTTATAATGGAAATCGTATATGAAAATTTTTGAAAGATCTAGAATTGAAAATCCTACGTATATTGGCTTATTAAAAACTATTTCCAACCGATCTAATTCTACGAGTACCAAGTTTTCATCTTTATTTAAAATAGTAATGCTGTGAAAATTTGGTTTTGATATGTATGCATTGACTCCGTACCTACCTTCCCATTTAGAAAGTAATTTTATTGATTTGTATTTTCTAACATTTTCCATAGTCTATCCAAATACAGCGTTATTCATAAGTTTATAGAAATCTTTTTCAAAATTATTTTTGGCGGTTTGTCGTAATTTTGTATTTAAATCTATGTACGATTTAAACCAAGCTGATTGTTGAAATTTTAATATTCTATGAATTTTTACAATTTTCAAACCTAAACTTACAGCCTGTTGCAGTTGCGATAATGTATTATGTAGTTTTGTTTTTTAAATAATGTAGTCATTACGCGTGTCGCTGCAACACTGATTTTGCAGACAGCCGAAATTGCGTATTTAGAAAGAAAACACATCTGGCGAGCAATGATGTCATCACCCGCAAATTTCTCACACACAACTGAGGAGACAATTTACCCCATGCTGCGATGAGTCATCATAACACATGTTGCCACATGCTGTGATGAGTCATCCACAAGCACATGTCGAGAATAATTTCCCAGACTATGACGTCACCCAAAGGACAATCACCTCGCAAAAAATACCCCACACGTCTGCGCGACATCCGGTGCGTCCGAGACATCCGGTGCGCGCAAATATCGCCCCCTATTAACAACCTGCGTAGAACACATGCGCAGAGACACTTTGAGCCAGAACCCGCCTTGTATTACTACTGATAACGTTGTAGAAATTGACAAAACACAGAAATGTGGTGGTGGATTTCAGTAGTTAAAAAACCCAGCAACAATTTTAAAATTTAGTCATGCTCAAACATTTCGTCAGTATGGACACTGCATTCGTAGACGTACAAGGGTTCCGTGGTGAGAATAAACAGTTTATTCCAAAAGAAGTGGTTGTTATTTCGGCAGATGGTAATCAGTTAGCAATTTCCGTTTTAAAACCCCCTACAAATTATGCCACTTTGCCCTATTTCGTTAAAAAAAGGCATACAGTATTTGGAGCATAGACATCATGGCTTAGCATGGCATTCTGGTTCTATAGATTTTGATGAATTTGAAACTGAGCTAACAAGGGTTCTCAAAAAATTTGAAAAAGTGTACGTTAAAGGCCAAGAAAAAAAGGAGGTTCTAAGTTTTCTGAATAAAATCGTCGTGAATCTGGAAGATCTCGAGTGCCCGTCTTTAAAAGTTTTGCGAAAAACTACTGTTGCCGTACGCTGCCTTAATCACAACATCCGCTCGCCTGTGTGCACTGGAAAACATACTAATTTTATCCGATTGGCGGGGCAATAAATACAATGGAAGTTCAGAAAATATTGCAAACAATCCCGAGTCTGTTGAATGTGAAACGCTGTTTTTGCTTCTGATCAACTTCCTACAAGAATTGCAAATCCGGTGGCCATCATCGTCAACACAGATCCATCAAGTCGACCTGGGGAGCATTGGAATGCTATGTATATAGACCAATATGGAGATGGGGAATACTTTGACTTATTTGGCCGCCCTCTGCCCGATAAACATTTGAAATTTATACAGCAAAATTCAATCAGTTGGGTTTATAATCCAAAAATATTGCAAGATTTTAGTTCTGATGTTTGCGGGTTATATTGTTTAATGTATTTATATTTTAAAATGAATAATGTGCCTATGTTAGATTTCATAAGTATTTTCTCTGATAACACCCTTGTTAACGACAACCATGTAAGAGCGCTATATTTTCAATACTTTACCATAATAAACTAACTTAATGTTATTTAGAAATAAGAACACAAATAGTTTGTAATTAAGCATATTTTTATTATTGCACGTGAAATATTTAATAAATGTATTTTTTAGAACTCCCCATTGTTTTAATTTTACAAAAAAGCAGACGCTTAAACCGTGGCTAATGTACGTTGGAGTATAAAATGCGTTTTAAAATATATTATACATGAAAGTATTAGAAACTAAAGAGAACTAGGAGAATCAAACTACGCTCATTTAATTTTAAGACTACACAAATATAATATTACAAAAGCTTCGATTCGGTCTAGAATTATTCCATTGTTCGACGGGCAATATTTTAAAAATTCAACGCGGACATGAATCAGCCTGTTTTCTAAACGGAGCACCCGCCGCAGGCAAAACCGTTAGCGTTTGCTCGCGCCTTTGAATTAAATGTAATCGAATTTGAAATATCTGACCGATGCCCTGTTAGAATTTGTACACACGTTAAAATTACACAAAATCAAACAGATACAAGGAGACATTAAAAACAGTAACTTAATATTGTTAAAATTCCCACTTATTCGACAAACGTTGAAAAACATATTTCGGGAATAAACTGATGCAGAGACGCGTTAAAAGCAAGAGTTCACCGTGGCTCTGTGGCAGAGGTGTACGGGGTACTGGCACAACTCGGGTTCGAATCCGACTTGAGGCCGGCGCAAAAAGCTTTTTTTAAATTGAATAAATGCGAGCGAGAGAGAACAGCTGCGGGAAGTGAGACGGAAGACTTCGGCATACGTAATCAAATTCAAAAATGGGCGCTAAATTAAAAATTTAAAAATGGCCGCCGAGAGAAATGCGCGCGCAGAAAACCAAGATGTCCGACCCCGGGAAGTTTAAATTCAAAAATGGAACTTAGAAAAATCTGAAAAATTCGGGACGTAATTTCGGAAGAAAATTAAAAATGGGCGCCGCGTAATTTAATCAGTAGCACATATCAAAATTAAATATCAAACTCCATATGTGATTAATTAGATCAAAACGCGAAAATTAATTAGATCAATCCGCGGTTTAATTCGCGGAATTAGATCAAATCGCGGATTTAATTCGCGGTTTAATTAGGTCAATCAATTAAAAGTGATGGGGAAAAGCTGTCCCCATTCTACTGGTGTATGCGTTAAGTTTAGATTTTCAAAAGAACTAGTGAATATTTTGAGCCAATTTAAAATATGAACGTATGAGCTGTTAAGGTTCAAAAAGACTGTCGCTTTTGAGGTGGTTAATAATGTAAACTTAACTGAAATTAGTAAAGGAAATGATGCTATACTAACCCAGGTTATTCTTGACAATTTTGACACAGAAATCTCATCGCAAAATGGCAAAACCAGTACTCATTCGCTAGCTGTCCTTGCCGCTCAAACTACGTCAGCAGAAGAATTTTTAATATAATAATATACTTTTGGAACACCCTGTATTTAAAATTTTTTGTTTTTATTTTATATAAACCTTATTATGAGAAGCAAACCACTTGTAAAAAAACTCGTTTATTTACGTAAAATTTGCAAATACATAATTTAAAAAGAGTGATATTTCACCTACTTGTTTATCGGACACCCCGTATCTGGAGTTGCTCAAGGATGACGCTCTGTCATCACTTGGATATCAAAACTAGGCGACCCTTAGATCCCAAATCCGTACGAAATTGTTGGGTTTTACCCCGTGGCTGCCGGGCTAATACTAAGTAATTTGTCAACCGAAAATTAAGGCTAACTACGAAAACAATTAAAAATTAGACTTTGTAACAAAATGGAAATCTGCTACAAATTCAATAACGGAAGATGAAGTAGAAAAGCTAATGAAACAGATTACGAAAACGTTTGCTGCTTCTGCATGAATGAAGAATCCTATAAATCTAGTGTTATACAGGGTCCGGCAATTGAATTGAATGGTTTTTGACAGCTTGTTGCAGAGGCGTGAAAAAAGTATGTGAACACATTTTGGAAGAAATTGAAACTATATTAACCCTGTAAGAGACAGTGTAGCCATACGGCAACAAAGTTTTTTAAGTTAAATTTTCGGCATTATTCGGTTCGTTACCATTACAAACCTTTGTAGAAACGCGGCCACAATGTATTTTAAGTTGCCTCCCACCTCCAAAAGCGTTTCTGTCAATTTTCCCGCCTTCATTTCTGAGGTGCTTATGCGTGCAGTAGGAAGTGTTTGTGCAACGGTCCAAAACAGTAATAACTTATGTAAGTAATCTTTATACACATTATATTTTTGTAGTAGTGTAACAAAAGTGTGCTTTATCTTTCCTAACACAACTAATTGTCGGAAGCTCTAGTTTTATACACTTGATTTTGTCCGTGGCCATATGGCAACAAGGGTTGATCACGTATGTTATTTTCAGGGCATTGCAATGGACGAATTCCATGTAATATCTACGAAGTCTTTCTACCGAATTAAAAAAACAAATAGCTGTTTTACCTCCACTTGCAAATGTTTCAGATGTTGAGGATTTATCTGAGTCGGAGGACAAACTTCTCGCTCCCGATTCTGATTTTGAATTGGCAAGTTTACCACCTGGATTTGAAGAACTCGAGGAAATTATAAGCGAAACGGATCTCAGTAACTCAGAAACAAATTTATAACTATTCCGATTCTAAAAATGTTGCTAAGGCACCTCCAGCGAAGAAAAGGAAAACCCAAAAACCTGTTTACAAATGGAGTAAAGCAGATCTACTACCTCGTGATTTTCTCCACAGGGAATTTGAAGATAATACTCCTGGGGTGCCACGGAGAGAGATGATGTCTCTATACTACTAAAAATCTAAATTTTACATGAATACAAACATTTTATCGAATGGAAAATCTCCCGCGTGGCCGGTCCGCGCTCTGGGTACGGATTGGTTGGGAGGCACAGGAGAGGGGATGCGGGAGTGGCGCCGCGTTGGCAGCGTCCTTCCTCGCCCCGCCCGCGCCGTGTCAGTACGGAATATTAGTGTTCGGGAAAGTCGCGTCGTCAAAGTATCTCGCTAACGCTCCCTGCATAGGCCAGTGCGTGAGTCTTGTTCTTATTGAAAAGACAGCTGTGCGTACTCACATTTTCTAAAAATTCATAGATTTTTGATAAACAAAACCAATAGTGCAAGTACTGCTGATCATGCATCGACAAGTGGCGGGCGAGGAAAGAAGCGGAAATGAAGCAAATACTTCGATAGAAGTCAACGATGAAGAGAGTCCGCAGTGTGTGCTCTGTTCAAAAGTTCTGTCATCCGAGAGCATAAACCCAAGTAAGTTGAAGCAGCACCTTGAAAAAACGCATCCCAACATGGTCGACAAACCACGTGATTTTTTCAGTAGAAAATTGAAAGATTTGCACCAACAAAAAAATGTCTTCACTAAGCTAGCGTCAGTGCCAAACAATGCATTGCTGGCGTCATTCAAGGTGGCATATAGAGTAGCGAAGTGTAAAAAACCCCACACTATTGCCGAGGAACTGGTTTTTCCTGAAATCGTCAAGAAAGCGGGCCATGTCAACACTCAGTTTTATCTTGAAAGTGTCACTTTGCAAGACTAGTCATTTTTACTTTACATCACCTAGGTAACCGGTCACCTTCACCATGCGCCTTGATTCTATTTTTAAATTTTTCAAGATGTCGGAGAGAAAATAAAATCCTCCAGCTTCCTTCAAGACTCTTTTTATTTGCAGAAAGTTCTGTAAGGCCTAGCACATACAATTTAAATAGTTTTGGCAGCGTTGTTCTTTGTTAAAACGTTGTCACTATAATTAAGGTGAATGATTTGCTGGGGCGAAGTTTTAACCCTTTATAGGACTCTGGTACAAATACGTACCACTTGCCTTAGAGCTCCACTAGCGCAGTATTATCTATTGAAAATGACCCTTACAGGCTTGTGCTAGTCTAGGTAACGCTCCTAGGTACAAATATGTACCACTTTCTTGCTTTAGCGCCATCTATGAATGAATATATAAAAAGTGGTACGCATTTGTACCAATGTAAGTGCAGGGAGTTGCACAGGTGATTCACGTGTTTTCGTTAGTTGTTTATTGTTTTTGTGGGCCAGTGTGCGACTACTTTGGATTCGTAGGTAAGTTTATTACTTGTTGCATATGGTACATTATAATCATCGTTGTTTGTTGCTGGCATACTCACAAAATTATGGTTTTCTGTAAACACCGTAATTTGAGGTTACGATTACCGATTTACAAGGTTTTGGTAAAAATTGAGTTTTTATAAAACTATGAGGATTTGAGATTTGTAAATTTGGGATTCTAATAACAAATTAGTGGGCTTTCACATTCAGTTATCAAATTTAAGCTAGCTCTTTTGGTCAAATTAATATATAAAGTTCTTTGTAAAAATTACGTATGTTTTGACTGAAAATAGTAGTTCAGAACTGAGTTGTAAGATATGCATGTCCCCGTGCTTTGCTTATGAATGTTTATAGCGAGAATTTTTATACAGAATGGATACGAAAAAGTTCTTCAATTTAGAAGATCCGGCAGATGTAGCTTACCTCCTAAGCCAAATTACTGATAGTGTTACTGATGAAATGGCTGAAGATTCTAACGCCGAGGGTGATGAGGACGCTGACGATCGGCATCCACTAGAAATTTCAACTTCAAACTCAGTTTCTGATAAGGAAGAGGAAGAAGTTGGAGAAAGCATGGATTTAGATGAAGATGATACTATTATACCGACTCTTGCGGCAAGTTTGAGCGAAAATGAAGAGGACGAAAGTAGTCCTGTTGATGAAAATTTTTCTTGGAGTAAAACATTCAAGACGCCTGAGAAATTTGCTAGTTTTGATTTTGATCAACCATTTGGGATATCGAAGCAATGCCAAGTTGATATCCACAAGCCCCTTCAATTTTTTTTGACTGTCTTATCAGCAATATTTTTGCAATATATTATAGATCAGTCTAATTTGTATGCCACTCAGAGAAGCAAAAGTCTAAATTTATCAATGGAAGAACTAAAAGCTTTTATCGGGATCTTGATAGTAATGGGGTTTCACACTCTGCCTAGCATGCGACACTATTGGAGTTCTGACTGCAATATGACTGTATCACGAATTCAAGGTGTGATGCCTCTAAAACGCTTCCTAACTATTATCCGGCATTTACATTTGAATGATAATAACCTAATGCAGCGAAAAGGCGAAGTCCATTATGACAAGCTCTATAAAATTAGACCATTTTTGGAATACGTCAGTAAAAGATTCAAACTACTGTTCAATCCATCTAGAAATCTGTCAATAGACGAATCTATGGTCAAATACAAGGGGCGCAGCACATTGAAGCAATATATGCCTATGAAATCCATTAAACGTGGCTTCAAGGTTTGGGTTATTGCTTGCGCTGTGACCGGCTACTGTATCGGAATGTCCTTATACGAAGGAGCAGAACAGGGATCTGAAAAGAAAATGTCTCTTGGAGAGCGAGTGGTTTCCAACTTGGTAACTATGTTTGAAGGACTCGGGTACTGTCTTTATTTTGACAACTTGTTTTCTTCATTGCATCTTGCACAAAGACTTCTAAAAAAGAAACTATTTTCTTGTGGTACTATTAGGCAAACGCGTAGATTCTTCCCCACTTCAGAACTCAAAGCTGATAAAGACATGATAGTTAGTGAATTCGACGGTGTTATAAGTGATAATGTATCAATATCGAAGTGGAAAGATAGAGGAAGGAAATCAGTGGCAGTCATAAGTACTATACATAATCCTTTAGAAGCAACGCGAGTTCTGAGAACACAGAAGGACGGCACCAGACAATCAGTAAACTGTCCTATAGCTGTGGGCGACTATAACACATATATGGGAGGCGTTGATCGTTTTGATCAGCTTCATTCCGCATATAACATCTCATGGAAGAGCAGAAGGTGGTGGATGAGAATATTTTATTACACTTTAGAGTCTTGCATTGTAAACAGCTACATCATTTATCAAAATACATTGAAGAATTCCAGTCAAAAAATTAAACCTTTATCCCATTTGCATTATCGTTCAACGTTGGCCTCAGCACTAATAGCAGATTATGCAGGCAGAACCAAACGTGGATATCCTTCTCAAACTGGCAGAGGACGAAAAAGAAACGATCCTAACGGTCGAGCGGTTACTTCAAATGCAATTCGATTGAACAACGTGGGGCAGCATCTTCCTGCAAAAGGATCAAGGAGGAGGTGTTGCTACTGTAGCACAAAGACCAAACAGCAACGATCAAACATAATCTGCATACAGTGCAATGTTGCCTTGTGCCTTGAGTGCTTTATCCCCTTTCATAAGAGCTAATTGATTTCCAGTTATATATTATGATCAGTGTTCATGGCAAATTGCCCAGTACATTGTATTTCTATCTAACCTTAGAAACATGTAAATTTTTACTGTAACCTTTACATTTAAGTTAATAAAGAAGTTTACTTAGTGTGTAAGTATTCTTTGCTTGGTCTACAACCAATTTGGACAAAAAAACCTAAGTGGTACATATACCTATGTACCAGTGAACTTAATGTGATATCATCGACTCAAATGCACTCTGGTACATATATGTACCACCCATTTTCAAAAAATCTAAAATAAATTTTGACATACTGATACCAAAAATTATTATCTTATAAGCCAAATGCATAATAAATCACGAAAAATTGTTACTTTTTCAAGTCCCAGACTTTTGTGCGTTAAAGGGTTAAGCGAGTGCCGTTGAAACATGAGTAGCGAGCGGTGCGCTTAGCGCTCTCTCTTGGCGACGGCTGGAAGCGTGGAGCGTTGTAGATCCGTGCACGGTATGAAATCTCCCCCCTTCCCAGTAAAACTGTCATGGCTACCGTAAAACCGCGCTCCCTGTCCGCCCAGATGGCGCTACTACTATAGTTTTTCAAATTACTGCCTGTTTTATCAACTGCGTGACATTTGTAAACTGTCGTTTCTTTTATGCGGTCGTCGTCACTACAGTGGCTATATACAAGACAGTGTGGCCATAGGGATGTCTTCGCCGCTATTGGTCGACGCGAATATCCGCCATTAACAGGCAAAATATTTAGTTACTTTTAAGTTGTTCTCAAAGAGGTTGGTAGAAGCTGTTCATTTGGTTATGGAAGAAAATAAAACCTTTCAAATCTGACAATTGTAAATTGTCAGTGTCAAATAATTCATTAGCGTCGCAAGCGGGTCAAATTTTATCATCTATTGCCCTGAAAAACTAATATTCTGCACAGTATTTAAATGTGACAATTTATAATTATGCTATTGTTGTAATAGCACAAGATGCGTTCGACTTGGAATATATGATAAAGAGATTACATCGGTGCTACGATAAATGGGGCCTTAGCATAAGTTTAGAGGAAACGGAGTATTTAGTAGTCAACTCGAAAGCACAATATGAAGTCTTAATAAATGAAGATGTCGCAGTAAGACAAGTAGAAAGGTTTAAATACCTCGGTGCTACAATACAATCGATGAAAAAGGTTTGGGAACAGAAGAGATCAGAACTCGAATAGTACAAAGTACTTAAAATCAATTTGATGGGACAATACTATCTCTAACAAAAACAAAAAAAGAATAGGTAAAGTAATGGTAGAGTCGGTGCTATATTATGGCAGTGAGGTATGGACTGTAACAGCGGAAATGAAACGAAGACTAAACACAGTTCAAATGGACGAAAAAGCACAAAGGTATCAATACGAGATAGAGTGACGAACGAGGAAATAAGACGCAGAATGGAGGCACCAGAATCAGTTGTGGACAGAATTGGAGAATGGAGGAGACGACGTGGCTTATGAAGATCTTTAAATGGTCGTCGCCGGTTAAGAAATAAAGAGGTAGACCACGCAAACCGTGGAATGAGGGTATTCGGAGAGCCATGGAGGAACCTGGAAGAAGACCAAGCACAGAACAGGTAGGTTTGGAGACAGGAAACAGGAAGACGGCATTTAGCTGTATTGTAAACGACTATAACTGAAACCGGTTGTAAACTTCATGTAACACCTTAAAGCACTACGAACGAACGCCAATGAGAAATGTCAATGTCCAAAAATAACACTGCACGTGTAGCTAACATCAACTAGTTAAAATAACTAGAGCCAAAAAAATGACCACTCAAAAACGTTATATTATTTCGAAAGGCACTGTATATCTCTACGCTCAAATTTGCCTGTTAATGGCGGCCAACAATCGTATGGCCACACTGTCTTGTATATAGTCACTGTAGTCGTCACTTGCTACGCGCGCCTTTTTAACTTCGCACGTGTGTTTATTAAATTATTGCAATTACAATGGGAAAAGCTGGTTGTGCTGTGCTTGGTTGCGAACCAAACAAAGATGATAGCAGGCACAGGTTTCCCAATCCTCAAAAAGATCCAGCTTTATTTGCAACTTGGTTAGCAGTTGCAGGTAATAAACGTGTTGCCGATTTACCAACAGCGACGGTGTATGCAAATTATCGGGTTTGCAAAAAACATTTCATTGCAGAAGATTTTGGACCCAATAATGTTCTTAAAAAAGGTGTGCAGCCTATAATATTTCTACCAGGTAAGTTTATCAAATAGTCTATAAAATTATTGATATTTGAGGTTAGAAGTGTTCGTTATGCAGTTATACCTATATTTTCATCACTATTATTAATTGCAGAAATTCTTGGGAGGGACGAAGAAGACACTTCCAATCCCACGGAACATATGAGTGTTGAAGAACATACACCAGGTTTGCGTTCTATCCAAACACCTCGAACACCAAGAAGATGTGAAGGTTTGTGTTAAAATTGTTAATATATTCCGTTCACGTTGTTTTGGCATATGAGGCCATGGAAATTTGGCATTCAAGTTGGCGGTAAAGCTGCCTGTTTAATTAGGTTAGGTTTTTAATAAGTTTGAGGTTATACATACTGTCAATGTCTAGTGCATTGTTGTCGGTTTTACTAGTTTGCAATAGAAAAATCCTGACGTTTTTAATCTAATTTAACACAAGCCTTGCCCAAAGTAGGAATAATCCAACGAATCACCCAATTTTGTTAATTTTTAGCAGATCTGATCAAACAATACCAACGGAATATATTTAAGATTAGAAAGTGTCCATTATACAGTTATATATTTTCATCATTATTATTAATTACAGATATTCTTGGGAGGGACGAAAAAGGCAATTCCAATAAAAGTGTTGAAGAACATACACCAGGTTTGCGTTCTATCCAAACACCCCGAACACCAAGAAGATGTGAAGGTTTGTGTTAAAATTGTTGATATCTAAGATTAGAAAGTGTCCATTATGCAGTTATATATTTTCATGATTATTATTTATTGCAGAAATTCTTGAGAGGGACGAAGAAGACACTTCCAATAAAAGTGTTGAAGAACATACACCAGGTTTGCGTTCTATTCAAACACCTCAAACACCAAGACGATGTAAAGGTTTGTGTTATTATTACTACATATTTTTAGAAATCTCACTATTTTGTAAATGTCTTATTGTAGACTTAGGGCTTCTGCATTCCATAAATGTGAAGAAAGCTTCCGAACTTACGCCAAAAGCGAGTCGAATTTATCGAGAACTTTCAAAATATAAAAGGCAAGCTAGGGCACTTGCAAAGAAAACGCAAAGTTTCAAAAATCGTTTGCATATGGCTGAAAGATATGCAAAAACAGAAGCTTTTGAAACAATAACCTCCAATTTAAATACTTTGACTAAGCAATTCTTTAAAAATCAACTTGCCTGCTCCGACAAAAAACCAATGGGTCGAAGATTTTCTATTGAAGATAAAGTAATGGCTTTGGCATTATATAAACAAAGTGGAACGGGTTATAAGTTGCTCTCCAGAATGTTTGCTTTGCCATCACGAGTAACTTTAATGAAATTGTTAAACAGAATACCGTTATATCCTGGGCTAAATGAATGTGTGTTTGATTGCTTGAAAGGCATTTCGAAGGGCATGCGTCCTTTGGAGAGGCATTGTTTTCTAGTATTCGATGAGATGAGTTTAACACCTCATTTACATTACAATCAATTTTCTGACACAGTTGAGGGATTTGAAAATTTTGGTGATCAGCAAACACACAAAATTGCAGATCATGTTCAGGTAATTTTTTTAATAAATGTATTGTGTACACAAATATTAACTTATTTCAATTTATTGAAGGTATTTATGCTAACAGAGATAGCCAGGCTTTGGAAGCAACCCATTGTTTACCAATTTGTCAAAGGTGCAGTAAAAGGCCCTCAAATAATGAGCAGTATAAAACAAATTATTATCGCTTCAAGAAAAGCTGGCATTAATATTGTAGGCACTATATGTGATCAAGGTACGAATAATGTAAGTGCCATCAGTCAGCTTGTTGAAGAAACAAGACAAGAATATGTACGGAACGGAAAAGAATGCACTGAATACATTTTTGAAGTGGACGGCCAAAAAATTATTCCTTTTTTTGATCCCCCACATTTATTAAAGGGGGTACGCAATAATTTGCTAGATAAAGACATCTCTTTCGAAATTGATGGTGTTAGAAAAATTGCGAAATGGCAGGACATATATACTGCTTGGCAGTTGGACGCCTTTAGTGGAAATTTAAGGGTAATGCCTAAATTAACTGAACACCATGTCGACACAAAGAAAATCAAGAAAATGAAAGTATCCGTTTGTGCCCAAGTATTTAGCCACACTGTTTCTTCAGCTGTAAATCTCATGGCTAAGAGTGGTAAGTGTTTTATGTTTTTGTATTAATGTTTTTATTCTACAAGACATAAATGTTATGTATAATATGCTGATACTGTTTTAAGACTTTACTTAATTTTTTTAGAATATGCTGCCGAAGATGGGGCCATCAAAATGGAGAGCCGGGCTACAGACACTGCAGAATTCTTGCATTTTATGGACAATTTGTTCGACAGTGTCAACGGTAGTCTGCCTTTCAATAAACATGGGAAACAATTGAAAACTGCTGTGGATGTCAACGCAGAGAAGTCAGTGCATACAGAATTTTGGCAAAATGCCCTTGTGTTCTTTGACAAAATGTACTGCATCCAGAATGGCAAAAGAATTACACCACCGTCTTTTAAGAATTGTAAAGTTACATTAAGAAGCTTTCTTTTATTGAAGCAAAAATTAAAAAACTTAGGGTTTAAAAGATTTCGGCCAAGATACGTAAACCAGGATCCCTTGGAAAATTTCTTTGGAAGAAAAAGGCAAAGAGGGCAGAGATTTGTAAACCCTACTTGTAGTGCTTTTGGGCCGTTCTACAAATCGCTGCTTGTGAACAACCTGGTTTCACAGCACTCCGTTGGTTCCAATTGTGAGGAAGATAATTCCAATATTTTAATGACGTTGCACAATTTTGTAACCCAGGTACGAATTAAAATAAAAAGTGCTGCAGTTCTAATATTAATTTTTGTTTAGGGACTTTCCGATGCAGAAGAAAAACGTAAAGTGGAGGCAGTATTCATGCCAGCTCAGTTTGACCAATTGAAACCACTGGAAGCTTCAGGGTTGACATATGTAGCTGGATATATTGTAAAATAAAAATTAAATTTGCAACGAAATTGTAACGCCTGAACGTATAACATTTTAAAAAGGCCAAATGAGGATAATAACTCGTTGTACATGTACATAAAGGCCAAAGAATATGGAGGTGCAAAGTTGAATAGGCTAACATATTGTAACCATCCCCTACTTTTAAATTTAATCGCTATTTATAATATTGTAAGGTATATTTTAAAAACAGTTCCTTTTCATTCTAATATTATTGAAAAAGTTATTATAACATTAAATGATAACATACACTTTAATTTTGTTCCTTGCGAACATGCAGAAAATGTGAAACATTTAATTTTTAAACATTTTAGTAGAATTATTATTTTTAATTACTTTAATGGAGTTAATAATGTTATATGTGGTAAAGACAATCGTGCCTTACCAAAAAATTGTTCAACAATATATGCACAGGCAAGAGAAATTTATTCGAAAAGTAGAAAAGGACCAAGAAAAAACTCAGTTATAGTTTTTCTCCGTATGAACAGTTTCAATTATGGGGGTAATTGTAGAATGGTAAGTAATTACTTACTCTGCTGAACATAGCATTACAATGAAAATGTTTTTTTTTTATATTTCAGATATAAGGACAACTATAACAGCACAGGAAAATGTTGCGTAGATCCTCTATAAAAACTAGATGCCATAATGGATCGCACAGAAACAAAGGGAAATCAAGCACAACATTTGAACTTGAAGAAGTTTAAGGGCTTCTCTTTCGATAATTTCCATATCTACAGCAGAATCAAGAGGGCAAAATACATTTGAAGAAGAATAACGATTACTTTTTTCAGGTATTTACTGCCAGGGCAACTTTCCTTAGTTTTAATTGCGTTTGTTTTAAGATACAAGAACAGTTGGCGATCGCAAATAGAGAACAGTGTTTCTTCGTTGTGTATACCGACAATAACAAGGACCGAAAACCAGTTGACAAGAGGAAATCCAAAACCACTTGGTCCCAGGGCAGACAAATGTTGCAAGAGACTGAATAACATGGAATCACCAAGGGGAATTATTTATTTTATGTTACCATTGACTGAGTCCGATAAGTATCCTAATACTATTTATAGTATTTTCTGCTGACATTACTGGTATCCTACTTTCACTATATTTCCCGTCACACGCTCCTCCTTGGCTGTTACTCTCATTCCAATTGTATTTTATTCTTCCCTAGTGTCATATCACTGTCCATCTGTATTTTCTAATCAAATGACTATTTTTGCCACTATTATTTTCTTATCTTCCTGTTTTTCTACTTTTATTGCTTCTATAATCTTAGCATTAACATTTAAATTATTTTTTATAAACTCTTCCACTTTCCCTTTCAAGTTCGGCTCTTCTAATTTAATCTTTAATTACTATGTTATTTCGTTTTCCTTCGGGCTCTTGCCCTTCAATTTTTTCTTCTAGCTTTTCGATCTTGTTACACATTTCTGCTTTTTCCTTTTCACATTTCTCCTCCTTTCTATTAAAATCTACTTTAATCTTCTGCATTCCTTCTTGATTTTTTTGCAATAACTGTCACAGACCGGTTTCAGTTGTACTTAATGTTTGGCTTGGCTTGGCTTGTGTTGGCGTGGCTTGGCTTGGCTTGGCTTGTGTTGGCGTGGCTTGGCTTGGCTTGTGTTGGCGTGGCTTGGCTTGTGTTGGCGTGGCTTGGCTTGGCTTGGCTTGGGAAACGCCCGACTATTCTCTTGATTTTCCTCAGCTACCTCCCTCTTTCTTTTCAAGATCAGATTCTAGGTTACAAAAATTGTGACAGAAAGAACACATTTTCCCTCTAGGGAGAAAATGAACAGTACAAAACGATATGAAAATGTTTGTTGTAATGGTATTCGTAAAATAACACAATTCAAATGCTGCTAAATATTGTAGCATAATTCTGATTTACAGAATGCTTTAGTAACGAAAATATCTGTTTCTTGTAGTTCTGATCCCAGTCGTGGAAAAACTAGTATATACGTGGCAGGCTTTGCCCTAGGGCTTCAAACTCACACCTAGGAAAAATTGTGCTTTTCTCTCCCTTATCATGCAGTATTTTTTCACATTGCCATTGGTGACATTAAATCACGTAAAATTTGTCAAATTACCGACTGCAATACACTATTTTAGACTTTTATAATTTGTAATAAAGATAGTTTTTAAATACGCTTTATGCAGTTACAAAGGAAGGTTCTATAGCGTGATGGCTAAATTCTCTGGCTATAGAACTAGAATCATGCGTTCAAACTTAGAGCTTCTCAAAACATTTTCTTTTTTTTTATCTATAACATATAGATTGGATTGAGTTAAGTAAAAAACATGTACAGTTTTTTTATATAATTCTTCCATCTATAACCTATAGATTGGATTGAGTTAAGTAAAAAACATGTACAGTTTTTTTAGATAATTCTTCCATCTATTAACAACGTAATACATTGGATTGAGTTAAATAAAAAACATGTACAGTTTTTTTATATAATTCTTCCATCTATTAACAACGTAATAGATTGGATTGAGTTAAATAAAAAACATATACAGTTTTTTTATATAATTCTTCCATCTATTAAGAAGTAATAGATTGGATTGAGTTAAATAAAAAACATGTACAGTTTTTTTATATAATTCTTCCATCTATAACGTAATAGATTGGATTGAGTTAAATACATTAGGATCGATCGAAACGATTGCTGGCCAAGCATTCTGAAAACATGTTCAATTTTTTTAGATAATTCCATCTGTTCATGGTTTACAGTAATATCGAATAATAATGACTCCTTCTCATTAATTTGCGAAGCGTTAGTCGTGCTGATAATTCTACTCGATTGCACACATGTAGATGCTGTAAGAATATATTGGATTGAGTTAAATACATTAGGATCGATCGAAACGATTGCTGGCCAAGCATTCTGAAAACATGTTCAATTTTTTAGATAATTCCATCTGTTCATGGTTTACAGTAATATCGAATAATAATGACTCCTTCTCATTAATTTGCGAAGCGTTAGTCGTGCTGATAATTCTACTCGATTACACACATGTAGATGCTGTAAGAATAGATTGGATTGAGTTAAATACATTAACATCGATTGAAACAATGAACTGAAAGCTGGCAAAGCATTCTCAAAAATTTTTCCATCTCAGAGTGTCCACCGGGATCAGAACAACACGAAACAAGTATTTTTGGAACTACGGCATTTCGATAAATCAGAATTATGCTGCAATATTAGAATTGTGTTATTTGACGAATACCATGACAACAGACATTTTCATATTCTTTCATATTGTTCAATTCCTCCGTATAGAGAAAATATGTTCTTTCTGTCACAATTTTTGTAATCTTGAAACTGATTTCTACTCTCGGTTCATCAGAAACTACCATAAATAGAATGAGCATTTTTTTCTGTAGAATTCATAGCGTATGTTAAAATTTGTAGCATTTTTATGTACTTATTATTAATTAGTTTCTTTGTTCAATAGAGACGATGAGAACGACCAAAAGCAAGATGGCAAGTAGTTTCTACTTGGGCCCAGGACAATGACTTCAATGTGATGTTTTCTTCTTAAGCTAATTCTGTTTGTATGATAGCCGATAAATGTAGACTTACACCCGTATTCATAGTCGTTCGCCAGCGACTCGCCGGCGACTCGCTGGGTTTTTCCTACGCGCCGTACGAGAATTAACACTGCATAGTCGCTCGCCGGTAAAACAAAGGATGCGCGTTACTATGGTTTTCGGCGGAGCGGTGCCGACGCGCTGCATGCGCGAGCGACTATGCAGTGTTAATTCTCGTACGGCGCGTAGGAAAAACCCAGCGAGTCGCTGGCGAACGACTATGAATACGGGTGTAATTCTTTTTTACATAAATTATTCATGTAAATATTTGTACTATGAAATATTAAATAAGTTTTGCATTTTGCAATTAATATAATATATAAAGGCATTTTATTCTTTTTAATGTTTTGCTAATTACAACTGCTGACATGCTTAATAATCACTATTTCTTTATATTGCTCTTGTAAGTGTGCATAATAATGTTCACAAACAATTATTGTTATTAAGCGTTTCACCATTTGCATTAGCCGTGATATTTTGAATTGAAGTAAAATCATTGTAAAGGAAAGTACCAGGTGCCCCAAAAAGGAGTGGAAACTTTTCCGAATTGTTTCAACAGATGTCGCTTTATCTAAAGTACAGCGACCAAATACTTATTATTTTTAAATTAAGTGATACCAACTCAATTTAAAAATAATAGATATTTGGTCGCTGTACTTTAGATAAAGCGACATCTGTTGAAACAATTCGGAAAAGTTACCACTCCTTTTTGGGGCACCTTGTATTTTAAATTTCCCGGTAAAAGTAGTATTTTAAATTTCCCACTAAAAGGGGTATTTTAAATTTCCCGCCAAAAGTTCTCCCTCATCACCAGGCGGCGCTGATGGCTCTGTTTCTGTCTCTTATTAGAGAGATTTCATTCTATCCCCGCGGGGTTACATTATCTATGGATCCGTGCTACCGAAGCCTGCGCGCACTAGGTGTTACAAAGAGATTTCAGAAAAAATGTAATACATTACACAGCATGAAAGTGTCTATGTTTGACTCGGAGGCTTTGAAGAAGTACTCGGACGCGTCCTCGTATTCTTCAACAATCCTTCTCATCTGCAAAGTATCACTTTCATGCCTTGTAATGTAATATACTATTACCCGCTGCTGTGCCATGGTTAATATAATGATCGGAGAATCTGCGAGGAAACTGCTTTCGAAGATTCCTTTGTCGAACAATACCTTCAATCGAAGAATTCAGCACATGGCTCAGGATCTGAATGATCAATTGATAGAAAAAATAAAAGGAAGCGAATTTGGACTGCAACTAGATGAGGCCATGGATAGCAAAAAGGATGCACCTCTCATCTGCTATGTACGGTTCCTTGATGGTAGTACTATTGTTGAAAATCGTCTGTTCTGTAAAAGCATTACTGGAGGTGCAAAGGCTTAAGATCTGTTCGACATCCTTGACACGTTTATGACGGAAAATAATTTGGAGTGTACAAAGTCCATCGATGGTGCTCGATCAATGTCTGGTTGCTACGGAGGATTACAGGCGCTGATTCGCAGCAAAGCCCCTGATGCTCTGTGAACCCATTGCATCATCAACAGAGAAGCACTCGCATCGAGATCGCTGAGTCCGCCACTGAATCTCGTCCTAGAATGTGTAGTAAATGTGGTAAACTACATAAAAACTAGGCCACTTAAAGCAAGATTTTTCAAAAAACTATGCGAGGATTTGGGAGCCGAGCACACGTCCCTTTTGTACTACTGTAGCTCGCGATGGCTCTCACGTGTCAATGTATTATTCGTATGTTTGAACTGCGACAAGAAATCCACACTTTTCTGGAAGAAGATGATCATGTGAACGCCAAGAATTTCCGGATGAAGACTTTCTGCTGAAACTGGCATACTTGTGCGACATATTCGAAAAACTAAATGTCTTAAATCTGTCTCTACAGGGCCATAACATGCACATAATTAAGCTTGTAGAGAAGCTTTCATCATTCAGGAAAAAAACACAACTGTGGAAGAGAAAAATGAGTGATAATGGAGGCAAAGATTACTTTCCAATATTGCAACAGTACATGGCCCATAGTGGGGTTAAGGTTTCACATAACTTGCTGACCCTTTTCACAGAACACCTATCAGTTAACTGACTGGTTTGCAAAGGAGAGAAGTTTGCGTGGATCCAAGATCGATTCCCTGCTCAAGGTCCACAAGATTTTACTACGCAAGAAGAAAATCTAATTGCTTCTCGAGCGACAACAGCCTAAAAACAAAATACGCTTGTTCGGATTTGACGGAGTTTTTGGTATCAATCAAAAATGAGTATCCGATTCCAAGTGCAAAAGCTGTAAGGGTCCTCATTCCCTTTGCGACTTCATATCTGTGCGAAGCTGGATTTTCAGCGGTTGCTGTTATAAAGAGCAAATATCGCTCGAAAATAAATGTGGAGAAAGAAATGAGAGTAGCTGTATCAAGCCTTATTCCCCGATTCGAAAAATTGTGCAGTGAGCAGCAAGCTCGCCTGTCGCACTAAACACACACACCTCAAGAGTATGTGGAAGGTTTTTGTAATTATATTTGCATTTTCTTTGTATTTTCACCTGTTTTCCTACCAATAAATGTACGAGTACGAGTTGTATTAGTTTCTTCCTGGATTCTTCTTCATAGTCAAACAAATATGAAATATAGCTACCACAGATAGATATTACATGACTAGGGTGTCGTGAGAAATTTCAAATTTTTTAAGAGTGCCATGACTTGCAAAAGTTTGGGAACCCCTGCCCTACATAGTTATTACGATTACTGGGCTGCCAATACCAGGATACCACAAGTAGCTGATATTATGTCACTGAAACGTTTCAAACTCTCCGAAGACTCATACACTTCAATGACAATAGTCAATCTGAAGGAACGAAAGATGAACTTTGTACGATCTAACTGCCTAAAATGCCAAAATGAGAATGAATTTTCAGTAGACGAAATCATGGTGCCCTATAATCCTATAAACCCCACAAATGGGGATACAAGTTCTTCGCATTAGCTGGAATAACCAATGTCATGCGCAATATTCTTTAGATGACGTTGTAATGTGTAGCGTAGTCACTTTATACACGTGTAGTGTTAATTTGTACTAGTGCTCATTGGTTCTTCTGTGACAAGGCTTAAACATTTTATTGTGAACTAGAATTAATATGTCAAACATATTAAGAGATCCCGATTCAGATATCAAACGGCCTGCAAAAAGGAAAAGTCGGGAAAAAAAGTGAGGTTGTAAAACGTCAAAAAACTGCTGGCGAGCCCTATTTAAATTACAAGGGTGTTGAAGTACCCGCCAGAAGTTTAGGTGTAGACTGCAGGTATGTACTATTTTTACATAATTACTAACAAATAATAAACAGAACAAAAATACAGTCCGTAGCTATGGTACTTGGTATAACACACACAATAACGGACTATTTTTGCAGATGTAAACACCTAAAATGTTTTGAAAAAATTGAAGAAAAAATTCGCCAAAACAGTTTGCAGAAATTTAATTCGATACATTCTAAGGACGAACAAGATAGTCACATTGCTGGTCTTATATCATTCGCAAAGATAAAGCAAAGAAGACCCCGACGTAACCCCGATGATCTTCAAGAAGGAGATCCTATCTACGACCAGTCATTTGCTTTTACCTATAAGATTTGAATCAATCGTAAAGAGGAAGAGGTATGTCACACTGCTTTTCTGAGCTTCCATGGGATTACAAGAAGCAGACTCAGAAGAATTCAGGGTTCTATCGCGAATGATGGAGTTTCACCTTGCGACAAACGTGGGAAACAGACCTAATAAAACTCCAGATGCAATCACTAATCTTAAAAGGGATCACATAAGGTCTTTTAGGGCAAGGAAGTCCCATTATTCCAGGCGGGATAATCCTCAAACAGTATACTTACCTGAAGAATTGAGCATTGCAAAAATGCATACAATATTTCTGTTTTAGTTCAAGGTTAATGTGCCATACTTGGTATATTACTACATTTTCGTAAATGACTTCAACATTAAGTTTGGTGTACCAAGGACTGACACGTGCTTCACATGTGAGTCTTATTTTAAAAATAGAAAGTGCCGAAAATGCTGGAGTAAAGAATCAGCTAAGGACTAAAAAGGAAGTTCATCTCAAAAAAGCCGAAAAATTTATAGAGTTGAAGAGGCATTACACACGAGCGGCGCGAGCAGGTAATGTGATGGCATTGTCTTTTGACTTCCAGCAAAATCTCCCTTTACCCCATATAAGAACCGGCGATGTATTTTTTAAGAGTCGGTTATGGTATTATATGTTCGGGATCCATGATGTAGGCGATAATAGTGCGTCTATGTATGTATATACGGAAGATATTGCAAAAAAGGGGGCGAATGATGTAACATCTATGATTTTACATTATCTCAATAACAGAGACATAACAGACATCTAGTCATATTCAGTGACGGATGTGCGAGGCAAAACAAGAACCATGTGATGGTATACTTCCAATATATGCTGGTGCATGCTCTTAAACTGTTCGATAAGGTTACTCATATTTATCCCATAAGGAGGCACAGCTACCACCCCAACGACCAAGACTTTGCCCTTATTGAAAAGAAAAAAAAGTGAATAACCCAGAAGTTCCAGCAGATTGGGATATATTAATAAAAGAAGCACGTGCAAATCCTTCTCCATTTAAAGTAGTAAATATGAATCAGGAGAACTTTTACGATAGTAAGACTGCATGCTCACCATATTTTTTGAAGACTCCCAGACCTAGTTTAACACTAAGCCAGGCACGAATAATTGAGATTTCCGTTGCAAATCCATATGTAAAAACAAGAAATACATATTCTGGTTTATGGACTCAGTGTACTGTCAGGAGTAAAAAGAAACTGGAGAATGCCTTAACTTTGCATCCACTATATCAGTCTCCGATTCCTATAAGTCGCGATCAACTCCAATATATTAAGGACTTAAGTGCATTTTTGAAAAAACCTTTAAGCCTTTTGTTTTATCAGAAATTTACTAATTTTCAAAATGACGCGATGGGACTGTTGATATTGATGATAACAGCGATGGATGCGATGAAGAAAAGTGATGATTAAGGCCCGAATTTCTAAGCATTTGCCTACTCAATTGTGGTACAGGCTGCTAAATAATTTTTATACTAAAATCCGTTTCGTAGGCCACTGATGATTTTATGCCGTATTTTATTGTGCCTAAACTCCCTATTCTGCACATTTAGTGCCTATTTTTAGCTTCAGTGCCTAACTGACTTATTTCGCGTTTTTTACACCTATAATTTGGTTTTTACATTAATTTACTTTTTTTTTGTAAGACCCATTTGACGGAGGGTGGCTGCGGATACCTGTATTGGCCGCGATGCGCTTTATGATTGGTGAACGACCTGCTTGAGGTTCGTCTTTACTTTTTTGTTTAAAATATTTTTAGAAATATTTTTCACAAAATGTTTAACCCCAAATTTAAATGGAGAATATTTGTAGTTATTTATTTTTGGAAAATTACATCACCAGTTAAACAGGTAAATCATATTTCTATCCCCATCCTTTTAAATGTTTATCTTTTTAATCCCTGCATTATCTCTGAATGCGGGTTGTTATTGTTACTGTAGGCCAGTTCTCCTTAGAAAAATACTTAAAAAGTTCTTAGAATCAGCTGGGACTAAATTAAGACTGTATAAACGCGTCAGTAGCATAAACCAGCCTTTAACAATTTTACTAGTTTACTGGTGGTCTGTACACTGTGCAGTTATATTTTTACAGTGATATTCAGTGGATGCTGGTAAATCTAAAAATGCCCAAGAACAAAGTAGTGTAAGTGTTACGTTGCGCCGTTTAGTGCAAGAGAGAAAATGTTTTTCTACCGATGGAAAAGTGGTTTATTGCCAGGACTGCGCGAAAGAGGTACGTTTTTATAAAGTTTATACCCAAAAATACGTTATTAATTCAGTTTACGCATTCTAAATAGGTCAAATGTTCAAAGAAATATCATTTAGACAGCACATGAATACTGCCGTACATCAGTCAAATAGCAGTAAAAAGCGAAATGGCGTCTAAACTTTTAGTCAACACCATTTTAATTCAGAAGTTAACAACTTTTCTCTTGATTTGTGCCCAGCGCTGTTAGCTGGCAATATACGCTGGTATAAATTAGAATTCAGTAAGTTTCGCAAATTTCCCGAAAAGTACACAAAAAGTCATGTACCTTACGAATCTACATTAAGAAAAAATTATCTAGATATATTAGGTTACAAACAAAAAATCTATTTTATTCGTAAAGAAATCGGCACTAGCAATGTACGAGCTGCTGTAGATGCAACCACAGATAAGAATGGACGAGCAGTTGCAAATATGGTACATAGTTGGAAAATTAGATTCAGATGAACCTGGTTCCTCATATTTACTTTGTAGCAAACCTTTAGAAAGAACCAATAATGTTACCATATCTCGTTTTATCAACGACTCTTTTCGATTTCTGTGGCCTGAAGGCGGAAATGATGAAATCTGGAAAAAATTTGGAAGTTTTTTATCCAAATATACTGCACTGTACATGCCTTGCACATGCCATGAGTCTAGTTGCAGAAACTGTCCATGACAATTATTCCAATGTTAATGAAATTATTTCTAAGACAAAAAGTGTTTTTAAAGACTCCTCTTTGCAGAGAAACGTATGCAGATGTGTCCAAATATTCCACTACCGCCTGAACCTATACTTATAAGGTGGGGGACATGGATAAAAGCTGCGGTGTTTTACCACGAACATTTTGTAAAAATGTAATCGATAGTTTCGATTCTACTACTACAGATTGCATAAAGAAAGCCCAAGAAGCATTTAAGGATTCTACTGTTAAAGCTGATTTAGCCTACATTGTTTCTAATTTTAAAATTATTTTACTGGCCATAAAAGACTTAGAAACATACACAAAATACAAAAACAATTGAAAGAAGTTCCAGGAAAAAATGCAAAGATAGTCTTCGAGAATCTCTTTTGAAAAAAACATCAGGGTATTCAGAATTACCACAAATTAGCAAAATTTTGTCGGGCGATTCAACAATATTATCAGAAGTAATACTATAAGTACTTCGATATTATCGGGTTATATGTCGATAACTTGTTGCACAATAATAAAAGAGTGTCAGTTTGACAGGTTAAATAGTCCGACCGCGTCAGCGGGAGGACTATTCTGTCAAACTGACACGATTTGTTATTGTGCAGGAAGTTTGAGACGTATAACCTGTTCGAAGTACGCATTGTATTCGATTTGATTATTTTTTGAGTAAGTTTTAATATTAGAATCAAATAAATATTTTATTGGCAGCTCGATTTGTTTGTATTAACCTAGCTGAAAGTCATCTCCACGAAAACATCAACTTGACAAAAGTTATGTATTGCGTTGCCTAGTGAAGTTACTCTAGTATAATCGATTTTGTATAATCGAAATTATACAAGATAACTTAACTAAATCCAGCCTTCTGATTGGTTGAGATCGCTACGAAAAAAATAATCAAATAAAGTTCGAAGTTCGGATCTTCAAGTTTACAAGTATGCACTAATTGAAGACCTAAGTGGATAAAGGTGTTATGTCACATTTAAAAAAAAAATGGTTTTATTTACTTTTTGGGTCCCCCTGGTACTAATTAAGTTTTAATTTGTCATAAAATATCTAAAATTGGGTATTTAACAAAACTACCAGATGATAAAGGTGGTATGTCGCACTAGCATACTGAACGTTTTAGTGGATAAAGGTGTTATGACGCAATATAGGACATAACACTTTTATTCACTAAAAAAGTTTTAAGGTCCAGTTGGTTGTTGCAATGACACCAGGTATAATAATGTGACATGTCACTTTTGAGGTTATGTTTTGTAAGTGGTTGTGTACACCGTAGCTCCACAAAGTTTTAATTAATTAGTGAGTTTATTTGTGTTCTAAAGTTAAACTATCATGGAAAGTAGAGGCAAACGAATTCTTAAATTATTATTTGAAAGTGCATTTGGTAGTGTATGTGATGCCGGTGGAAATACTGCTGACCACAAAGATAACTATACCTTTGCTTTCGAATCCCAAAAAATAGACAGGCAAAAGCCACTTTCTGATAAAAATATAACTTACCTACTCGTACATCACTATGGATTTACAGCAAACAATGCCTTTGCCCAAGCTATCAACATCGAAGGCATTTTACTTGCGGCAAATGTGGCTATATAATTTTGGCATACATTGTATTACCTATTTAGGGCAGAAATCATACTTCTTCACATGGACTGAGGATACTGCCAATAGAGGCAGCAATGAAATTGCAAGTTGCCTATTTCGGTTTTGTAAACTGCTTAAAGAAGAATATCCAGAAATAAATCATTTGATTGTATGGTCAGATTCATGCGCCGGGCAGAATAAGAACTTTGTCATTCTTGGCTTGTATGAATATTTAATTTTAAATGGCTTTTTTAAAATAATAGATCACACGTTTCCCGAAGTAGGCCATAGCTATCTTGACTCTGACAGGGACTTTGGTCGGATTGAGAAAGTCATTAGAAAACATCAAAACATTTTTGTACCAGACCAATATCGTAATATAATCCAGTCTGCAAGCACAAAAAACAGTATTTGTTTGAATATGGAAAACTTTTTTTATAACTTTGAAGAGCTCCCAAGCAAACTATGTTTGTTTAAAAAGCAAAAAAACACTCTAAATGACAAAATTAATCTTCGTGATAATGTCAAGTGGATTAGAGTGGACGAATTTGGCTACTATTATTATAAAACATGCCTAAATGATTATACACCATTTCTTCAAGTTGATTTACAGAAAAAAGGTACGCAAAATCTTGACAGAAGTGGATGTAAACCTATTAGACTAATACAGAAAACAGGCGGTTTGACTCTTGATAAGCTACAGAATCTGAAAGATCAAATTAAATTTGTTGACGAAGAATACAGGTGGTTTTATGAAAGTATTTTAGAAAACAATATCGAAAATCCAAAAAAGAAGAGAAGAACATGTTAAATTTTTGAATAATCAGTATTTGTGTATTTATATAAACGATAATAAACAAACATTACTCTATTTAACTCTTTTATCCATGTAACCCTAACCTTACTTTAATTTTAGATTTGGTGGATAAAGGTGTTATGTACATAAAACTCAAATTTTTGTTGTGAGATCAAACTTTTTTCAAATTCAAATTTAAGGATATAAAAATAATGATTATATAACTATTTAATCAAAATCGCAAGCTTAAATCAAAAATTACACAAAAAAGTTCCAGATCAAAATAATTTATTGCAATTTACTCAGAACTTTAGATTTGTGACATAACACCTTTATCCACTTAGGTCTTCAATTACTTCCTGTGACGTGGAGAGGTCATTTTCGGCATATAAACAAATTTTGTCAGACCAGAGAAGTTTTACACCGGAAAATCTAGAAAAAGTGTTAGTTTGTTATGTTTAATTTGTAGGCGTTTGTAGGTATAGGTTTTACATTATTTTATATTCGTAGTATAAGGAGCAATAAACATAATATGTCTATGTTAATATTATTTTAAAGTATTTCAATAAAATAAATTATTAACGATGTTTGTAGGTATAGGCTTTACATTATTTTATATTCTTATTATAAGGAACAATAAACATAATATGTCTGTTAAAATTATTTTAAAGTATTTCAATAAAATAAAATTATTACCGATCACATTTTTTAAGCTGTTTTTAACATATTTTAGCCATTTGCTACTCATTTTTTTCTACATTTGTTATTATTCTTTTGTGGCCTAGTTAGCTGCCTACTTTGACAATTCGGTGCCTATTTAATGACTATAATCAATTTTTTTATGCCTTTTTGCCTGCCTATTTTGAACTTTTTTAGTGTCTAGAAATCCGGACCTTAGTGATGATGGTGGGGGTCAGTGAATTAGTTATGTGTTGGATTAGCTTTAAGTTGATTATTAATCATAATGTAATTTTGTTCAATAAAATTATTTATTGAATATTCTTGGTTTCGATTTATTTTAACAAAAACGACCATGGTCAGGCGTTTATTTTTTTTAAGTCTATTAACTATTCAATGAATGGAAATATTACTAAAAATTATTTATAAGTGCGCTAGTATGTAATACATTAATTTCAAGCAAACAAAATTTTAATATGGCCACCTTGTGAGTTTTTTTTTGTTTTTGTTTTCTGAACAATAGTAGTTCTATGACTATGGCTGTTTTTGATAAAAACTAGGGATGTCACGGAGTGTTTTTTTTAAAGCCGGATAACGGATATTCGGCCGAATTGAGTTGCCGAATAATGTATATCCAGCCGGATACCTATTTTAAAAAAATTATAGCCGGATAGCTATGCGGCGGATAATTGACCGAATAGTAGACGTCCTTGTGCGCTCTCCACCTTTTCAGTTAACAGGTTTGATCATGCCAATCTCCGGAGTTAGCTATTCTTGAAGAAGAGTGGAGCTGTGTTCTGTGTTATTGTGCTTGTGTTTAAAATTTGATGGCTATTTCATGCAAAATTAGATTCCCTACATGATAGAAGTGAACTACTGATGATTACCAAACATAACCTAAAAGTATTTATGTATTATAAATAATACTCAATTTGTTAAATAAATAAGAGCAATAATTATCAGTTAGTAGTAACAACGGAATACCACAAAATGAGTAAAAGTCGAGTCTGGACATTTTTGAAATTATTTCAACCGACGACACCAAAGCTGCTTGCTCCATTTGCAGCGATGTAATATCAAGAGGTGGAACAGGAAAACAAGCTTCAACCACTCCACTTTTTAATCACTTAAAATATAAACATGCCGAAGATATAAGAAACTTCAGGAAGAAAAACAAAATGCCAGCGAAAGTGCTTCTCAGAAAATCGCAACAAAAAAACAATTAACAATAACTGAAACTTTCAAACAATGTGGCAAATCGGCCAAGTGGGGTGCAAGTGATGCAAAATCGATTAAAATTACAGAAGCAATCGGAGAAATGATTGCTTTAGACAACCAGCCATTTTCGATGGTTGCAGGCTTAGGTTTTGTTAACCTTTTAAATATAGTACAACCCAAGTATAATATACCTGGGAGGGTATATTTTTCAGAAACAGTTATACCTAAGTTGTATCAAAAATGCAGGGATATTATTTTTTCCCATATACAAGCTGCTACTATAATATCTTTGACATCTGATCTGTGGACATGCGAGATTACCAAGGAAAGTTTTATTAGCTGTACTGCCCATTGGGTAGACGAAAAATTTGTTCTTAAGCATGCCGTACTAAATACAAAACAATTTGTAGGAAGTAATACAGGGGAAAGCATTGGAATGATTTTAAAAGAAATGTTGGCAGATTGGAAAATTGACCATAATACAATTTTTCTATAAAAAAAGGTGCTAGAGAAGCTGGTTTTCAAAGTGAAGGTTGTTTTATTCACACCCTTCAACTTGTAATAGAAGATTCAATATTAACTCAGCGGGCAGTTACAGATATAATAGCTGTAAGTAGACGAATTGTTACGCATTTCAATCACTCTCCACAAGCATATTTTAAATTGCATAATATTCAGCAAGAAATTAAATTACCCAAACAAAAGTTAATACAGGACGTATCAACTCGATGGAATTCGACATATTTTATGCTTCAACGTTTATTTTCTCAAAGAATGGCAGTGACTTGATACTTGAGTGATAATGAGGCACTTACATCACCTACGCCAAATCAATGGAATCTAATGGAAACTGTTCTTAATTTACTACAACCATTTGAGGAAGTTACTAAGAACATAAGTTCAAATGAAGCATTATTAAGTGAAGTTATCCCAACCGTAGCTACCATCCAAAAATTTTTAAGTACATCTAAAAATGATTTACTTTTTGGAGTGGGTTCAACTAAAGATGTAATAATTGACAATTTAAGTGGCAGATTTAAAGAATTAAAATCCAATAAAAACTTCTTAGTTCCGACTTTTATAGACCCCAGATTCAACACAGCTTTTTTAACAATATGGATGTAGTGTTACGTTAATATTGCGCTTTCTTTAGATTTCGCACATAATTCTATAATTTTTGGTAACTTCATGGGAAGCGCTCTCCGAATCTTAGCTCTGTCGGAGTATTCAAATTCCGTGCGCTTTCGAGTTAGAAATTATTTGCGCTAATGGTGGCATTGCGTCGTTGTCGATAAGATTTTTATCCTTGGCAAGTTTCCGGTTTCGAGAAGCATCTTCCTTTGGTTCTGCCTGCCTGAAGCATGTGTGTTTTGTAGCCGCTACAATTTGTAATGTCGTCCTAGAGGGTAATTTTGAGCTGTTTTGAATAGTTACGCTTGTGCGGATTCTCCCTTAGGAACGATGAAATTTGGGCGATGTTCTTCGCCTCGCTTTTAACCTTTTCGCTGCGGCTGTCCTATTTTTCGGACTTTAACTGGTCGTGCCTCTGGTGCGGGCGTCCGATATTTTGTAAATTTATTTATTGTTTGTCTGCGGCTGGTCATATTATAGTTTCTGTAGGTGGGGAGAGTTTCTGTAGGTGGGGAGTGTTAGGCGTGTGTTGAGACTATTGGAACGGCATTCACGACTGTTATTTGCGTTAGTTCGACAGCTTACTTGGTGGTGTACGTCCGGCGAATTATGGCTAATCTGCCCGCTCCGCGTAGAGGAAAATTCTACTCAACGGCCGAGTTGTCAGAGATCTTGACGCGTTCTGACAGCGAAGATGAATTTATTGAGAGTCGTATAGATCCCGAATGGGACGATCAGGATGAAAATCAAGCTGAGGCTGAGTTTTTAACCGAATTACAGGCACCAGTGTCACCTGCAGAATCTGTTATAGACTCGGAAGGTGAGTCAGATTTTCCTACTTTCGATTTCAACTGGGTGCAAACAGACTTTAAGCCTACTATTTTCCCTTTTGATATGGCTAGTGGATGCACTGTAGACCACTTAGGTGCGGACAGTACTGCTTTAGAGTGTTTTGAAATATTTTTGACTCAGGATATAGTAAATTTCATTGTAGGGGAGACTAACAATTATTATAAATATGTATGCGAGCACACTAATGTCAAAGAAAATTCCCGTTTAGTGTCTTGGAAAGACACAAACATAGAGGAACTATGGCGATTTTTTGGATTAACTATGTTAATGCCTAGATCTAAAAAGCTGCAGATTTCCGAGTATTGGAGCAAAGATAGCCTATTGAGGACTCCTATATTTGGAGATATTATGGCTAGAGACCGCTATTTGATTATTTTACGTTTATTGCATTTTTGCGACAACAACTCTCCAAAAAATAACGATACCCTTTTCAAACTCAGAAAAATAGTTGATCATTTTAGAGACTCTTTCAAATCGAGTTACAAGCCAGGCAAAGAGTTATGCATAGACGAAAGTCTTCTTTTATTCAAGGGAAGATTATTCTTCAAACAATATATACCAGCAAAAAGACATCGTTTTGGTGTAAAACTGTTTGTTTTATGCGATTCAAAAACTGGATATATACTAGATTTTATTGTATATACTGGAAAGACAACTGAAATAAATCAAAGCAACCGATTTGGTGTTACTGGAGATGTAGTTTTAACTTTACTACAACCTTATTTAGATGCAGGGCATTGTTTGTATATTGACAATTGGTACACCAGCCCAGATCTTTTCTTATGGTTATATTCTCGTTCAACGAATGCTTGCGGGACGGTTAAAAAGAACAGGAAAGGCATGCCTAAAATGGCAGAAAAATTTAAAAAGGGGGAATTTACGTTTAGGTCGACATCTGACAAGCTATTAGCAGTAAAATATTGCGACAAAAGGGAGGTTTACATGTTAACTACTGCTTACGATTACAGTACTGCGCCAACAGGAAAAGTTGACCGTTCCAATGGCCGTCAAATCATGAAACCAGAATGTATAGTTCACTATAATAAATTTATGGGTGCCGTCGATAAAACAGACATGCTTCTTCATTCAGTCGAGTGTATACGTCGTACAACAAAATGGTACAAAAAGTTATTCTTTCATTTTTTGGATTTGGTCCTTTTGAATTCGCACGTCTTATATAAGGAGATAACGAAAAAGTCTATTCCACTAGCAAAATTCCAGATGGACTTGATTCGAGAGATACTGGCGAAATACCCCTCACCAACTGGGTATGAGTAGTTCAAAATTGGTTATGTACCTAAATTATTAATTTAAAATTTTTTGCAGTTACTTATCAAGAGGAGAGGTACAGGTGATCATCCAGCCGGCTGACAGGAAGACATTTTCCAGAGAAAGTTCCCGATACTGGAAAAGGAAAATGCGGTCAAAGAAGATGTGCAGTTTGTGCGAAAAAGAAAGTTGTGAAGAAATCGGTTATATGTGTGCCGATTGTGGGAATATAGCGTTATGTATTATTCCCTGTTTCCAAGTTTATCACACACAAAAAAATTATTAAAATGGGTTATAGTGTGTTTTATAATATTATTTTATATTATTCTCTTATGCTATAAGTTCTTAGTCATTTTTATATCATTTGTATTTGTTTAAATAAAAAAAGATTAACTGCAATTTTTTTTTGAGAAATTTATTCCGCTCTGCGGTTGTCCTATAAAGTGTCCCGCACAGCAGGTTGCATCAACTTCACGAGCGCCCCGCAGTGAAAAGGTTAAGCGGATTACAAGGTTGTAGCAAACACGTGCTCGTCCGTATGGGCGTGACGTGCCGGGCTCAATAACAGAAATTTTGCAACTTGGCTGCTAAGAAATACTCCTCGGCGTCTTCGTGCGAGGCCCCTTTCGGCCAGTCCTGTAGCATCATAATTCTGGGACTAATCGCTGGTGTCCAGAGCAAAGTTTTACGCTGACAAATTCGAGAGCACACCAAATGCTAGGCGCACCCATAAAGCCCCGGTGGCTGAGTTGAGCTGTTGCGTAGACGTTCACCAGGCCCCAGGTCTCCATACGACATCTTAGGTACCCGCTGGGTCAAGCCGCACACTAGCCAAGTAAAATGTCTAAATAACTGTACGTATTGTTTATGTATTTTTAAATGTGAAATTGAAATATTTGGGACAGCATCCCGCTGTTGGCTGGCAAAGCCTGATTTGTGATACTCTGTACTATTATGTAATTTGAATTGAACCAGATCGGGTTAAGTATAAGTAAACTGTGATAACTTTAACCTGTTAGTTGTTTTATTTGGTGGTTGCCCATTTGAGCCTTTTGCAGCTATACTTTCGAGAATTATAGTAACCTAGATTGCGAATCATCTGTAGAGTGTCGAGGTTTCTGGCTGTCTTTGTGGTTCGCTGACGCCCTGGTTTTCCATCATAACTTAATTGACCGCACGCCTTCTTCGACTTGAGCTAGTCGCGTGCCAGCCAGATACCTTATTGCAAATTGTGTAGAAATATAGCCAGCGAACGGCCGCGCTTAAATATAATAACAGTGGATACAAATTCAATCATTTAGGAGATAATGGAGCAAATCGAGTCCAATAAAAATGATGTTTTGGTGGTAAACACAGTTCCGGAAAATACCAAAGATGCCAGTAGTGAAGAGGACAATTTGCCATTAGCGGAAGTACGACAACCAAAAGCAAAATTACGAAAATTAAATGCCCATAAATCTATATGGGACTGTTTCACTGAAATTGCAGTCTTCAACAATAAAAGTGCAACTAGTAGTAGTACCCCAATAGATGAAATTAAAAAGGAACTAAGTACCTACAAAGACGAACCAATTATTAACAGAAAAGAATCGCCTTTTATCTGGTGGAAAAAGAACCAGAAAAAATTCCCTCTTCTTCAGAAATTGCAAAAAAGTATTTATGTACTCCAGCTAACAGTGTCTACAGTGAGCGCCTATTCTCAGAGGCTGGAAACGTTTTCAAAGAAAAGAGAAACCGTCTCAAACCAGAATGAGGTGAACAATTAATTTTTTTGCACCACAATTTAAGATTGTTTAACGTTAAATAGAAAACAATATTTCTACTTTTACTTATAGTTACCATTACCTTTATAAGAGTTCCGTTTCGTGTTTAAGCTTTGTTAAAGCATTTTTACTATTTATCGTTTATTTTTAGTTACAAGAGTTCATTTTCGTTTTCAAGCTTTTTGTAAACATGTAACAAACATACTTGTGCTTTTCCACATAATAAAAATGTCTATTATCTATTTTTAGTTATAAGAGTACCTTTATAAAAGTTTGTTGTCCTTTAGAAGTTTTTTAACATTTTATACACTTGTGTTTTTCTTTACATAATCAAAAACGTCTAATACATTTAACTTGCTTCATTTTATAAATTTCTACAGTGGCTCTAGTAAATAATTAATATCTGACCGGATACAAGCTAAAATCCGGCCTTACCGGATATCCGGCAAAAGCGGCCGGATAACCGAATAACCGCATACTATCCGTGACATTCCTAATAAAAACCCTTCAATTGCTTTGTGCAAATCACTTGATAATGACATCGACAATGCAGTTGACTTTGATAATTATTTTTCAAGTTTACAACTGTATGAATACCTCCTAAGAACTATGAAGATTTATAGTTTAGGAACATTGAGATCTAACAGAATTGGTGATTGCCAGTTAGACAGAGATAAAGATTTACTAAAAAGAGGTCGGGGTAGCTATGATTATAGATCTAACGGCACCGTAATTATTACTAAATGGGCCGATAATAAATGTGTTCTATCGGGAAGCACTTTATATGGAATTTTTCCTGAGAAAACCGTAAAACGATATAGCAAAGACAAGAAAAAAGTGGACATTCCATGTCCATCAATTATTACCCAATACAATAAACATATGGGAGGGTAGATAAATCGAATTCATTAGTTAGTCTATATCGAGTAAACAAACACCGTTTTTCATTTTATTTTTATATACTTAATTTTTTTGGGAATCCTTAAGGGGAAAAGTGAACAAACACGAAAAAACGTATAAGAATCCTTGCTTGAATTTCCAATGTGATTACCGGAAGTCAAAATTTAAAAAAAATATGGTCCAGATGACTAGGGAAGCTGCCGCCATCTGGCAAAAAATGGACAACAAAGGAAAAGATGAGATCAAGTAGGTATAGATAATCAACAAACGTCAATGTCAAGCAATTTATTGGAGGCTGGTCGTTTTTCTTCCAGTGAAAAAAGCTAAGTTTCTTGTTCTTTTTAATTGTTAATCGTTGATAACGAGGGCAGATTGTCCCTCGAAACGTTTGTGATTTAATATTTTGGTAATTGTTTACAAAGCCCCGAAGCGCTAAAAACGCTTACTTTTGAGGTTTTATGGGGTGTGACTTATGTTTTCGGACTTCATGAATTCAATTCCAATGTCGGAAGGGTCAAAAAACTAACGATTATACCACAAAAAAATAAAATGTTGCACTTTGAAGTTAACAAAAATTAAGAAACACTTATTTGTAGAGCTTTATAGAGTTTTGCTTATGCTTAAATGGTTAAAAAGTCAACAGTTTTCCCACAAACAAAGAACATTTTATTTCTCACCTTTTAACCGCTTGTCAAAATGCAGAAAGCAGTCGTAAATTCTTGGCGGCCGTAACCAGGAAAACGAAGTAAATAATGTTTGATTACAAACAAATGGATCTTCCATTTGTCCTTGCATTTTTGTAATTGAGATAAAATGGTTGCGTGTGCTTGTTGCAATCTCACTATTCGTAGTTTTTTGGCAATTTCTGCAAACAGAAGAAATTTTGTGGATTTTCTGGTGGATCATGGGTTAGTCGGGAGAGAACGACGCTGCTCCGGGTGCGATGGGTTTACATCGCTGAATATAAATTCATTTACCTACAACTGTCGCAAGATACGCTACGAGGATCGTTATGCCCAGAAGAAAAAACGGCGTAAATTACAATGCTCGTTTACTAAATCTGCCGGAACTGGAACTTTCTTTTCGAATAGCAAATTGTCGCTGGAAGATATCAGCTATTTCTGCGTCCTTTGGTGTTTGGTCCGTTACCCACGACAAGAATTCGTAAAACGAGAACTACAATGGTCTTCAAGAACCATTGTGGATTGGTCTTCGTTCTGCCGAGATGTTTGCATTCATTGGGCAACAAACAACTCCTGGAAGATTGGTGGTCCTGGTACAGTCGTCGAGATCGACGAGGCCAAGTTTGGGAAAAGAAAATTCAACAGAGGTAGGTGAATTGAGGGTCAGTGGGTCTTTGGGGGATTCGAACACGGCAGAAAGCGGATATTTCTGGTTCCGGTTCCACAGAGATGCTGATACCCTCCTAGGGGTTATCAAACTATAGTGTCCGATTGCTGGAAAGCATATAACACGTTGGGTCAGGAAGGTTTCACTCATCTCCATGTGAATCATTCCCTGGAATACGTGAATACTGATGACCGCACAGTTCACACCCAGAACATTGAACGGACGTGGAGAGATGTTCGAGGTGGAATCCTCCGTTATGGCCGATCTGCTCCTCATTTTGTCGGTTATCTGGCGGAATTTCTTTTCAAGCGAAACTTTGAAGAAGAGGTGGTTCACCACCTCTTCAAAGAAGCGGCTTCACTCTATCCACCGGAATATCCATAATATTTCTTCTCTATAAAAACGGCCCTTTTCAGGGCCAACAATTTCATTACGAAAAAGAATTTCCAGAAAACGTAGCTAGTAACGCTGTTGCCTTCTGCGTCTTTTTATCGTATTATTATTGGTTTATATCATCCTTGCGTAGATACTAAGCTAACAAGGGGAGCGGGTGGCAAGGGGGCGGCTGTCGAGGGGGCGATCCTTTGGTGACGCGATCCTCTGGTTAGGTTAGGTTAGGTTAGGTGGTGCACGTCGGACGTATTACTAGCCACTGCATTTTTTTTATAAATAATTAAATGTACGCAGCGGGTTTCTATTTAAATTATTTTTAAATAAACAAGGTAGGTATCTATCTACTTTATAGGTAGTCTGTGGGTAAGAGCAGTGTATTTAGTTACATATAGGTTGGTAGTACTTGCAGATGATGCATTTCGATATTGTTATTAGTAGAGAAATGATGGAAGTGAGGTTAAGGAGTGATTTGTGGAAAAACGGTAAGTTTTCGTGTCTTCCGACATCAGAAATAGATCCTGAGGTCCAAAAACATAAATTTACATCAACACGTTTTGAAAAAAGTGAGAACTAAACGCGGAAGACCAGCAAGGGAGCAAGCAGAAGTTCTGAATAAAATCAAAGCACCAGTTTTACCTCGACCAGTGGAAGCAGTTAGAAGTGACACTGTTGCACACTGGCCAGTCGTTGCAGTAACTGCTCCAAGGGATTTACAAGAATAATGTGTAAAAATGTAATCTCAGATTATGTTTAGTTGATGGAAAGAATTGTTTTATTGATTTTCATACCAATAAATAATTATTACTTTGAAAATAAAATATTTTGGTTCTTATGAATGTTTATATTTTGTTCCTGTATTGCTAAAAATAAAAATTTGCAAATATTAATAATAATTATTGTTGTTTATAAATGTAACTACCGTTTGCTATTTCAAATTTGGTCACCACACCAATAAAAAAAATTCATCGATGTAGCCATTTGACTACAAAATTACTTCCTGTTGATGTCAAGTACATGATACGGTTATAAAGGTCATTCATCTATGTAGCGCAACGATTTACCTGAAGAATATAATTTTACCACCATCAATAACGGCGGTAACTCTTACAGGGTTAAGTAAAGTTTACAACAACACTATTGTTATCCAAATATCACATCTGTAAGATGTCCACCACCTGCTTCTATGCATTGCTCCAATCTGCCTCGGAAATTTAACATAACGTGTTGAAGTACATTTTCGTTAGCATTTAATATTATTTCTTCCTCAATTAAGTTTTTCAGCTCTTAAAGTGTTTGAGGACATCTCTGGTAAACTTTAGACTTCAAATAGCCCCAAAGAAAAAAATCGGGAGTAGTTAAATCAGGCTATCTCGCCGGCTACGGAATGTTGCCAAATCTCGAAATCAAGTAACCAGGACTTTACCGCGAATACTCGTTGATTAACAGGCCAATTAGCCATGGTAGGTGAAACTTTAAATATCAATGTACGAATAAATAGTTTTTTGACAAACGTCACATCAGTATTGTTTCCATAGCAAGCTATCAAAAACCATTCAATTCAATTGCTGCACCCTGCATATTGATATGTACAGCTAAATATGTTAAAAGTATTGTAGCCACTTAAAATTAATTCTAATAAGTACATCAATATCTATTTTTCTTGACCAGTTTTTCTTCATGCACAGTAGTTAATTGGTGCTAGGCTACAAGGTCGATGCATATAGACAAAGGTGATATTAAACCTTACCGTGCTACATGAGCAAAAGTAAAATCAAATACTTATTATGTTCACAATTTTACCATTTTGGTTTCTAGTTTTTGTGCATATGCATTTTATTTATCAAAATGTGTTAGTTGATGGTAATATTTGTTTAAAATTACTCAATTTTTGATGTGTCATTACACTGCTAAAACCAAGCCAAAAAGAAAATATTGAAATCTAATCCCAATCAGCTCAAAATCATCACAATGGCACTTACCTGTTGTCCATTACTGTTTATCTTGTAATTGCTTATTAACTTCTCCGTTGCAGATATTTACATAATATAACATACACAATACCTAGAATATAGAGAAAACAAGCTTGTACTCTTGGACAAAAAGTAGAAATTTGATACACCTGTTACATATGCATATTTTTTTACAACCCCCAACAGATTGTAGTTACTTATTAAGCATATTATGTATTTTCGGCTGGAACAACCAGGTTTGTGACCCAAGAAGTTCAGACGCCAATAGTAACTTGCGATTATATCAATCTGAATTGGGTGTGGTCAGGTTACTCTTCCCCACAGACCAGTCTCATGGAAGTGTCGAATGGTGACCAGACCAGGTACCAATTCAAAGGACTGCAGAAAAAGTCTGCTTGCACGTAGATTCAATTGCTTATTGCAAGCCTGATGCTCTTACCGACTTTGCCATTCGGTGCTGTACTGTGAAATAAGTTGGTGTACAGCATGGAAATAGCTTGAAACAACAGCTCCCATTGATATATTCAATAGAAATAAAATTTGTATTTAACAACATAATACTTGCAGCTGGAGGGAGAGTAACTTAGGCCTTCTTTAGACACAATTTCAATGGAAAATGCAAAAGAAGAGTATTGCGTCAAGTAAGAAAGATATTAGGATGAAAAAATAAACCCCAATGTCCGAACAAAACAAAAATATCAGATTAAGAAGTACCTTCCAAATATAAAATTTGAGTTTTTAGAAGAGGTTCAATTGATATCCTACTATCGACAACTATGCCCTTTGAAGAACGATGATGCAGCTCCATCATATTATCTTCTCCATTAGAGTGTGGCGTTTGTAATTCTGTAGTTGAACGAACTGTTCCTGGTCCATGAAGTTTTAGGAGTGGTCAACTTCACAATTATAATCATGGTATCTTGGGGGCAGACTCACTGGCAGGCACATGGTTTAGTTCCGGATTTATCTAGTTGCGTAGGCAAGTTGAATAAATACTTTGGAGTCTTATTGTGGCATTTGTTGAATGTAGATGACGTTTCAGGAGACAAGATGTAGTACATGGTGTATGCAGGTTGTTCTAATAACATTGCAGATTTAGACGTCAGGATAATGCCAGTGTATTCACAGTATCATCGGCCATATTCTTGCTGTAACAAAATAGAAATTATTATTGTAACATATCGTATCAAATACATAATGTATAAAAGAAAACAAAATCAAATCAGTTCAACAGATTTAGGAAAAAATGTAGACACCAGACCAACGAGCAAACTTAAAACTTGAGAATAAACAATGCAAAATTGTAAGACTAAAAATTCAATTCTTAAAATTGCTGAAGGGCTTTAGGTTACAAATATTACAGAGAGAGGAAGATCCACAGTCAGACAACTTTCGATGTATCACTAAAGTAAATGAAGAACAGGAAAGTACCCATTAGAGAATAATACTTGCTAAAATATTAAAAGTCGTGGAAAATCTTTTCGCAAGACATCAAGATGTATGGACCGGTAGGAGTGGAAAAATTAAAAGACCATAAAAAAGGGAGAGCAACCAATTCAACAAAACAATAAGATTAAATTGATATCAAGTATACGTAGCAAGAAAAGGTAGAAACACATGAATGATGCCTACATACAAACAACAAATAGGTGTGATAAAATCATTTCTTCTTCTTCTTCCTCTTATTATAGGCCAGTGGCCTATTTTAACCACAAAGTGATTCTGTGAGCCCTCTTTACCTTTACAGCACGGGTCACACTAGGCTGCTTACCAGCTGCTGCTGACCAGCGGCTGGCAGTAGCATCAGCAAGCAGCGGCTGGCAACCCGGTCACACTGTCGGCTGCTACTCGCCAGTTTGTCCTTCGATATTCAGCAAGCATGTCGTCTGTGGGTTCCCATAAAACACAACTAATAAGCGGTTGTTAAGGGAGAGTGGGAGAGAACTTTCTTTAGAAATGCCTTAACTACAATCAGAGACGATGGTATGGTGGGTTAGGCCGTGGATACTAGGGGTGTTCGATATCAAAAATTAAGTATCGAATAACGAATAAAATTAAATATCGAATATTATTCGATATATCGAAATTTGAGTAACTATCGAATTATTCGAATAAATTAGTTATTCTTCTTCTTCTTCTTTTCTAATCCTTGCTGCCTTTCGGCGTCGGATAAATTAGTTATTCAAATAACTAATTTATTCGGATAACTAATTTATTCGAATAATTTGTTGCAATAACTTATTCGAATAACCAGTTTATTCAAATAACTAACTAATTCGAATAACTAATTTATTGAAATAATTATTCAATTATTCGAAAATTATAAACTACTGCTCTACACCCCATTTTATTGGATTTTAGTTTTAGATAAATTATTGAACATTCACAAAACTAATGAACAAAACGAACGAAAAAAAAACATTTGTGAGCAATAAAAAGTAAGTGATATTTAAAACATAATAAAGGTCCTTTGAGAAAGTAGAAATGCAGAAAATAATTTACTGTTCACCTTCAAACACACGTAAACCGTAATTTTTTAACAGAATTGGACATTGATTTACTGCAACGATATTTTAAGTTATCGCTAAAGGGGTATCCCCACTTCCCCACATCCCCGATTTACGATTCTGACCAATAGGCAATATGTATCATTACTAGAATAAGTGGTTAAAAATCAATTAACAATTTCTAGAAATAGTAATCTTCTGTTTAACCTGTTCTATCTGATATCTGATATACAAGTTTTCTGACTTATGGTAATTAATGGCCATTTGCTAAATACAAATACTAATCATTAGGCAGGTATTTGTTTTGGTATTATTGTAAGGAAATTGAAAAGGACTAACAATACTAATGATTAACGATAACCGTTAAGATTATCTAAAAAACTTTTCAAGATATGATAATAAACAAAATAAATAATCACGCACATCTAGGCACCCTAATACAGATCATTTATATGTCATAGCCAGCTTGATAAAAAATGAAATTGCTCTCATTTTAATTTTAAGTAATTAAAATGTTTACTATTTGATATTTATAATGTGGCTTTGTATTCTAATAAATGTTATTTGCATAAATAAGTATTTATTCCAATAATTTTTTATTCGATATTCGCATAAATTTATTAACAATAAACTTATTCGAAATATCCACTAATAATTCTTGGTATGAATTTATTCGAATAAAAACTTATTCAAATAGATTTTTATTCGAATAATTATTTATTCGATAATTCAAATAAATTTATTCGAATAATTCTTTATTTGATAATTCGAATAACTTTTATTTTAATATCGTTATTCGATATATCGAATTATTCGATATATTATTCGAATTATCGATACAAATGCACAGACTTAGTGGATACAAAGAAGAGAAGAATTAGGAGCATTTTCAAGACTTTCAAGAGCTGAAAGAGGATCCAGAAACATATTGAAATGTTTTAAGAATGACGGCCCCTCAATTTCAAGAATTGTTGGATTTAGTTGAACCTTTAATTAAAAAATCTGGTGTGATCGTGTGACACACACACAGAACTTCCTTTTACAGTGATCTTATAATTAGCCAAAAATTTAATTTTTAATTTTAAAGCATTTGTCAAACATTTTCAAAAATTACAAATTCTACAAAAACAGTACAAAATAGAGCATTAATTGAAGAGATAAATTTTCTATAAAATTTTAAGCTGAATTCAAAAATGTAATAATTTACCGGGTGGCATTTTGGCTGATTGGTTGTGACAGAACAGCGGTGCATTTTGGCAGTCCAAACTGAAACGTGGTACATTTTGCCAGGCTGTTCGCCATGCGATGCTGTCAAATAAAACTGCTGTCGTGTACCTACGCGCAATGCATTATTTGTTTATTTATGTGTAGTGTTCCCTTCTAGTTTTTCCTCATCATAATGCAACCAACTTTGCCGTATAATGTGCCTGAGACATTTAAATTTTCTTTTAAAGAGATACAACATGAAAACATTACTCTACGCTGAAGTGAAAACCATTAAAGAATGTGATAAGTGCATTTGAGTTTCTTTTACATTATTTTTACGCGTAGAATACACTAGAATTTGGCACATTCCTCCTGACTCACTCAGTGTAAGTAATCGTAAACCAGTTACAAATATTGGATTTTTTATAAGATAACCTACCTGCTATAATTACGATTAAAAACAATCCTACTGATGCATTAGGTGCATTGCCTGCTTCAACTGTCACGAGAATGCAATTTGAAAATTATTTTCAAGATGGATTAGGTATTACTGAAGCCATTAATTCCAAATTGGAATTAGAAATTGAAGAAACAGACTTAGCCAAAGGTTTAGCGAATCCAAAATATCGCACAGTAAGATACTGGTATGATTACTGGAGAAAATTTCACCTTGGTCCACGTGCTGGTGTTGGCGTTTTGAAGGTACGTATTTATTAATCTACCCTAAATTTTTTCTCTTACTTATATTTTAATTACAGAAATAAAAATAAAAATATGGCGAATATGAAAAATTAGGAATTACTATAGAAGTTCAAGAAGACCCATTTAGCATCGTTATTGTAACACCTTTAATGAACAGGGTTCATCAGTTAGCAACTGCAAGTGTTCAATAACGTTTATATTAACAGTTAGTAGCGCAGGAGCTGTGCCTCTTATCATTATAATAACTAAGACGCAGACTATGGTAGATTATACATCAGCATTTCTGCTTGTCAAAAAAGTTGTTGGAAATATGCGTTCGGTGGAAAAGGTGCACCAAAATTACATATGACTTGACGATAGTGACGCAGAGGGGGAGGGAGGGGGGGGGGGGCTACATGCAGTGTTTCCAAAGGCCAAACTGCTACTATGTAGTTTTCACATTGGACAAGCTGTATGGAGATGGGCTTTGGGAAAAAAAACATGCAATTTTGAAAGATGATCGTCGAGTCTTTTAATAGTATATTATTATACAGGGTGAGTTTTTTTTCATTATCACTATAGGGAACTCGGAAACCGTGAAAGATAGAAGATTGGTTAAATGGAGAAAGAATTGCAGTTTTATGAGCTTATTCGAGATGTGCTTTTGTTTCTTTGAAAAAATCCAAGGCCTACTATATACAAGCAAAACATTAAAATTACTTAATTTCTTAGTCCGTCTGGCGCCGTTATTATTAAAAATAGGAAAAAAATAATAAGAATAAAAGTTTTAGCTATTTTTAGGGTGTTTATCTTACACTTATTAATTTCCTTCTAGCTTTCACAGTTTTTGCTTTCGTCATTTTCTTATTACGAAAATTATTATAAAATAATTATTTGTCAAAATAGGTAGAACAAACCTTATGTCATTTTAAGCGGAAAAGTAAGCTCTTTTTAGAAATGTCTAAGCCAACATGATTGCTATTTAAAAAAATGTAATTTAATGTTATAACTCAGAAACTATGAAAGCTAGAAGAAAACTAATAAGTGTAAGATAAATACCGTAAAAATAGCTAAAACTTTTATTCTTATTATTTTTTTCCTATTTTCAATAATACCGGCGCCAGACCAACTTTAAGAAATTAAGTCATTTTAATGTTTTGCTTGTATCTAGTAGGCCTTGGATTTTTTCAAAGAAACAAAAGCACAGCTCGAATAAGCTCATAAAACTGCAATTCTTTCTCCATTTAACCAACCTTCTATCTTTCACGGTTTCCCAAATCCCTATAGTGATAATGAAAAAAAACTCACCCTGTATAATGACAGGCGCGTGGCACAAGTCATCTGAGTGAATAATGGCCATAGTCACGAATGTAATATGATATTTTATCTACGCCTATGCAATAGGAGTTTTGTGTTCATATTTCCGAATTATGACATTTATGACAGCTGTTAACTTCGAAAGTCATTTAATAATACGAATGAATTTTGTGATTAGCTACAACCTACTGAATAATAAAAATAGAATTTTCTGATTGGTTGCAACTTGCAAACTATTGAATTATGAAAATAGAATTTTATGATTGGCTGCAAACTGTGAATTATGAATCATAATTTATGGCCATTATACAGGAGGAGTAGACAAATAGTAGATTATATTACAAGTGAGAGAAGTGCATCATTATTTGCGAGTGAGAATTTTGAATCGCGAGTCCCCCAGCACGAGCGATACAATTTCTCACGAGCTTATAATGGCATTTCGCTCCCGTGTGATATACGACGTTTTATCTTACAGTAGCAATTCTTGTGCCTAAATAGTTTGCGCAGTCAGAATATGTCGAGAAATAAATTTATAAAAGCAAGAAATAGAGAAAATAGAAAAACTAGAAGAGTATCACACTAACAAAGAGATAAGAAACTTTTACAAGGAAGCTAGAGAAGTAAAAAAAGGGTACCAACCAACCACGACCTACTGCCTGGACAAGGATGGAAACCTAATTGGAGGGCAAAAGCAAACAACAGAAAGATGGGCAGAATACTTCACAGAGATGCTTAACACAGAGGATGTGGCAACAGAAGAATACACAGAAATGGAAACCCAACACGAAGAGCAAATAGAACCACCAACCCTGGAAGAAATAACAGAGATCACAAAAAAACTCAAAAACAACAAGAGCCCTGGCAAAGACGGAATACAGGCAGAACTAATAAAATACGGGGGGACAGAACTATGTAAACAAATACACATACTAATGAAGGAGATATGGAAGAAGCAGAGAATGCCCAATGAATGGATGATAGCAATATTGTGCCCAATACACAAAAAAGGAAACAGGTTTCAATGCGAAAACTATAGAGGAATCGCCCTATTGGGTGTGTTATACAAGATCCTAGCCAAAGTAATCGCAAAAAGATTAAATCCCTACATAGAACGAATTTTAGAAGAGTATCAGTGCGGTTTCAGGCATAGCAGATCGGTCATGGATCAAATCTTCACAGTAAGGCAGATACAAGAAAAGTTTCACGAACGCAACATCCAGCTACACGCAATTTTCATAGACTACAAGCAGGCGTACGATAGCATAAGAAGACCGGAACTTTTTAAGGCACTGAAAGACCTAGGGATACCAGGTAAAATTATAGAGCTTGTCAGAATGACACTACAAGGCACCGAGAACCAGGTACGAGTGCACGGATGTACATCAAGGAGTTTCAAGATAAACGGCGAACTAAGACAGGGGGACCCGTTGTCAGCAATCCTTTTTAATTTGGTACTCGAAAAAATAATAAGAGATAGCAACATAAACAGACAGGGAACAATAATCAAGAAATCGCATCAGTGCATAGCGTACGCAGACGACGTAACCATAGTTGCTAGGACAAAAGAAGAGCTAAAGCACCTAATTAGGAAAGTCGTAAGAACATCAAAGACTTTTGGACTAAAAATTAACGAAACAAAAACCAAGTATATGATAATGAAGAGAGGAGAACAAACAACAAATGACCCACTAAAAATAAGAGACGAGCAGGGCAAAGAATACAAATTCGAAAAGGTGGAGCATTTCAAGTTCCTAGGGACCGAAATTACAAGTGACAACGATCAAAACAAGGAAGTGGAGAAGAGAATAACAGCTGGAAACAAAAGTGCGGGTGCTATGCAAAAAGTGTTAAGTGCAAAAAATGTGTCAAGAAAAGTGAAAATAAAAATTTATTAGACCATAATAAGACCAGCAGTGGTTTATGCAAGTGAAACGTGGGTGCTAAATCAAGAAACACAACAAAAACTCGAAATATGGGAAAGAAAGATATTACGAAGAATATATGGAGGAAAAAACGAAGAAATAGGGTGGAGAAGAAGGACTAACCAGGAGCTAAAAGATTTATACACAGAACCAGGAATAATAACGACCATCAAAACACAAAGAATGAGATGGATCGGCCACATTACAAGAATGACAAACGAAAGAGTAACAAAGGAAATATTATTCGAAGAAGCATGGGAACCAAAGATGAGAGGAAGACCGCGAAGAAAATGGATGGAGTGTGTGGAGCGGGACTTGACAAAACTAGGAGTGGACGATTGGAGGAACAGGGCGAAAGACAGACAGGAGTGGAGAAGAATCGTCAACCAAGCCAAGGGCCTAAACGGCCTGTAGCGCTAAAATATATATATATATATATAAATTTATAATTAGTCGCCTATGATTTGTGATATACGTTTGACAGTACTGAAGTGTATTGTCAGTCTACGTCAAATTTGAGGTTCGTAGGTTAGGTTTTGTTTGTTATTTGACACAGACTGACGCAAAACTTGAAAATTACAAATTTGACATAGCTTGACAGTGCTACCAACAATGCAGTAGTATAAATAATGAAAACTCACTTGTGAATAAAACTTCATTTTAGTCACTGAAAACAGTTGTATAATGTATGGTAATAGGCGCTACTGTAAGATAAAATATATTAATCGCTTCATCGGTGGTAACAGCAGATAATGCGTTTAAGATTGCTCTTGCTGATGTAGTTGCCAATAAATATCCTTACTGGCTAAATTATACCGGGTGTCTTAAAATGAATTACATCTAGTATGTTTTGAATTTCCCATAATGCAATCTAAAATTTTACTTGAAATTGGCAAGACTGTAAGTCTATGTCAAATTCGAGTTAAGTAGGTTAGGTTTTGCGCCAGTCTGTGTCAAAAGTGACGTTTTAAGAAGATGCAAAGCTTACGATGTTGTTGCGCTTGTTGATTTTTCATCCACCGTTATAGAGCAATATTACATCAAGCGGTTTCGAAATTTTGCAAATGGTCGTTGTGATAAACATCGACTTTTCCTTAAAGCACAAATTAAGAAAGCTGCATATTTCTCCAAAGAGGTGATAGTAAAGAATGGCCAATATTGCTTTAAAGTGCCAAGCGAAAAAACGTATGAACTGTATGACGCAGACCTCCAGATTGGTTATTGCTTTTGTGAAATTGGAAAACTATGAATTTTGTGCACACATCAAGCCCCCTGCTTGGGGTTTATTCTTTTTTTATATATAAATAAAACTACTGCTGATGACTGATATAACATGGCAGTACTAGCGCTAGGCGAAAAAGCTAACAAAAAATAATTTTATGCACCAATAACAAAAAACTCTAATAACAATAATAGAAATATGCACGACTTGCATGAAGAAGGTGCAGTTAATATGTCTCAATGCTCAACCAATGGTGATGACAACTTTACTGTAGAAAAAAATGCAATTGAGACAGAAAATGCAGAAGGTGCTGATGATAGCACTTTCCTTAAACTAATTGAAATGTTAAAAACGAAACATCAAATGGGTCAAATCGGTGAATGCCTAAAACGCTTGGAAAAGTTAAAGCATAGAGGAAGCTGGGATACATATTTAAGTACTTTTGGAACCAATATCGCATTATTGTTAAGCTAATTTTCCTATTGTCCTGTAAAATATATAATTTTTTCTTTAGCACGATATAAATTAATAGCTAAAAATCTTTATATTTGCAAAAAAGTAGTTTGGCCATGTATCCATTTAAATTTTCATTGAAAACATTTGTTTAGAAGCGGGAAGCTGAAATTGGGTCAGTATCATTGAATCTAGGGATTTTTTGACCTGTTTTTAATTATTTCTGTATTAAAAATTCATTCTTAAACTCCTTCAGAGTTTGTAGCTATTTTACTTGTTTTAATTTTAATTTTTTCTTCTCCAATGTGGTGTTCTTTGTGAATTTGATTGCTACCTCGCCTTCAGCATTTCAACCTAACCTCAATTTTATTTTTAACCTACAAATGTAACCCGTGCTTTTATTACCAGTAAGTTAATATTCTTTACTATGTACACTATTGTTAACCATATGCCTCTGTAGATCTACATTTTGGCCTGAAGATGAAACCAGTCTGGTTTTGAAACATGTCGGCTTTTTAATAAATGTGAAGACTACCGAATTTTATTGCTTCGTACTAAGAAAAAACCTTATATTTATAATTGTTTCAACATTTTCAATGACAACCTGTAGCTGTAGCTATAAGTATTTAATGAGAATTGATTGAAAAGAGCAGAAATTGTAAATACACCTTTAATATTATTTCCTCATTTCGTAGTTTCACACAGGAGTATAATAGTTATTTACTATACAAGTGGGATAACAGCATCATTAATATACGTGTGTGTAAGTTACAAACGAGTGCGTAGCACGAGTTATGTAAGCACACAAGTATATTAAAGATGCATTATCACACATGTATTGTACAAAATTTTATCTACGAGTGCCTAAAATTGAGAAAAGTGCATTAAGAGAAATGTCAGATCTGTCATTTTCAAAAATATTTTAGTAGGCAAATGTCATTATGTCGTTCATTTGACACTATTTCAGTTACCTAATGAAGTCATTACACAACTCAGTTGCGTAATGGTTTCATTACGCAACTGAGTTGTGTAATGAGCTTCATTACCTAACTGAAATAGTGTCAAATGAGTGACGTAATGCGTTACTTATCCCACTGGAGTAGATAAAATTTATTACTGCGTTTTTCAACTTATGTAATATGTAACGAGTAAATCCCTTTATGAAACTACGAACATATTTTCCAAAGTGAAAAGAATCAATCAAATAATTAATATCTTTAGTACTACTAAACTACTCACCTAATGTAGTTGTTGATTTAGTACCCGTCGTTGTCGTTTGCGAAAGCGTCGACGTATTGACACTGCTAGTAGTAGTGGTCGTGCTACTAACCGACGTCGTGCTACTGTCGTAACTTGAATCCTTCACCAACTCACTACTTGCGTTGTAACTACTGTACTGATTCCCACTAGGCGTATTCCCATAATTTGAGCTACTATTGAGTCCTGCTGTAACAGATCAATTACCGCATTGATCTACGCATATCCTGCGTTTGCTCCGTAAACTGATTGACTAGTTTGCTGGTGGTATTGATTGTTGGCCGGATAAGAATTCGCTTGACTAATAGCTGGGAATGCCGCTGCGTTAGAGTTTGAGTTCGTCTGGTATGAACTGACCGACGAATAGGGATTTTTATAGGTGTTACCAGCAGTGGGTGTGTTGTACGAAGGCGTGTTGTTGTTCACAAACTATTTGATGTTGTCTGCAAGAATCCCACAATTACATATCCCCCGATTTAAAGCTACACCATTCAATATTAATTATAGGATATTCAGTTTGCCAATCATCTGCGTAAGATGGTTCATTATAAAATATTACAAATCTGACAAAAGACTTGCCAGAAATTACTATTTTACAAATTCCCAACCCTCAGTCTCGTCATCGTATCATCATTATGAAGTTTACTGAAACTAATTCGAGTGCACAATGATTCTTGTAGTTTTCACAAAATTTATGCGATGAAAATAATTTTGAAAAATTTTGCTTAATAAACATGTTTCTTTCCCACACACTTTAAAACATTTAATAGCACACTACCTTAGATGGTGGTGGAACCCTCGCCCTCTGCGTTTTTTGTCCTAACTGGTTGGTGTTGAGTAGGCGTCGGAGTTTCCGTTGCGTTTGTGTAGTTGCTATTAACGACAGAGTAGTTGCTGCTGTTGTATGTGTTTGCAACCGGAGAAGTGCCATATTGCTGGGCAGAGTTGTATGGCTGCGAGCGTTGAGTTGCTGTTTACATATGGTTGTCCACTGCTGTACGGCTGGGACGGATGACCACTTCCATACTGCGCCGCTTTCATGTTTTCATTCAACTGCTGCGTCAGCTGAGTCAAGTACTGTGTCTGGGCAGCGTTCAAAGTGCCAACCATTGATGTCGGCATCTAGAAATAAAAAGCTCATTAAAATTGGAACATTTGAAAACAACGAAGGAACCAAGAAATAATGCCTCCATAAACTTTCTTGACCTAACTTTAATCAGACAAACTAATGGAAATATATTAACGAATTGGTTTCGAAAAAACATAAAGACAGATAGATATCTAAATTTTAACTCTGATACCTCAATTAAATACAAAAAAAGTGTAATTAACAGCTTCGTCGACCAAGCTATCAAACTATTTTCACAACAATTTCATAAAAAAAACCTAGAAATCATTACTAACATTTTAATATTAAATGAATATTAAAGTTATTTTATTAAAAAACAAATTAAATATCGAATCAATACAATTAACAATTACAATAAATTTAATCAATCAATAGACCTACAACCAAATTGTTTGGGTAAAGAATATTTCAAACCAAAAAAATATATTTCCATTAACTACATTCCTAAACTTTCTGAAACAATTTAAAAAGAACTAAATAAACACAATATCATAACAGCATTTAACAACCACAATACATTAGGTAAAATTTTTTTTCACAAACTTAAAGGATAGGATAGGATCAAATCTGGTTTATCAAATTGACTGTAGTAACTGCAACTCTATTTACATAGGACAAACAAAACAGCTATTAAAACATAGAATTAATCAACATAAATACTCTGTTAAAATTAATTATTTATCCCCATCTACTCAAAAAACTGCACTGACAGACCATGCCAATAATTCGCTACATAAATTCAAATTTAATACACCTAAGATCTTACATAAAAAGAGTAATTTAAAAAAACGTCTATGCTTGGAAATGATCGAAATACAAAAAAGCCCCAATGCTATAAATTATAGAACTGATATTGATTTTTAAGCTGAATTCAAAAATGTAATAATATACTGGGTGTTCTATTTATAATAGGAGTTAATAAAAAAATAGAAAAAAAACAAAAGAAACCGATTTTAGAAGTATTCAACTGGAAAATCACCTATCCCACATCAATACGCATTAAAAATGTAATAAAAATTTAAAGTTTGAAAAAAATTGTTGAGGCCGTTTTTGAAAAAATTGAAAAAAACTGAAAAATCACAAGAGTAAACACCTACTTCTGGTTATGCGATTTTCTTCAAAAGCTTGCTGTCGCATCTACATAGTACACAAATCTTATATAAGAAGTTTCAACCCCATACCTCTTTTCGTTTTTGAAATATTCTGTTCACAGACACACACACACAGACAGACCAATGAAAAAAAATATGTTTTTTGGGTTCAGGGGACTCTGAAACGTGAAGATCTGTTGAAAACTCAATTTCGAATTTTTGGGGTGAATTCAATACTTTCTTTATGTACTACAAAGATAGGCTGAACATTATAAAGAGCTACTAACGGCACAAGAAGACGAACTAAGCATGGACAGCATACCTTCGAACTCAACAAAATATCAAGAAGTCAACCCCCCAAAAGTAGAAGAAGTAGAGGAAATCATTAAAACCTTAAGAATGGCAAAAGTCCAGTCCAGTGATCACATACCTGGAGAACCATTGAAACAGGGTGGAACTAACGGCAAGAATATATAAGCTAATAATGGAAGTCTGGGAAAAATGTGAAATGCCACAAGAATGGAGCAAAAATGTGATAATACCAATATATAAAAAGGAAACACAAAACAGTGCGACAATTACTGGCCAATCTCCTTGCTGAGTGTGGCGTACAAAATAATGGCAAAAATAATAGAAAGGAGAGTTACAGAATTCGCAGAAAAGGAAGTGGGAGAGTATCAATGTGGATTTAGGAGGAACAGGTCAACAATAGATCTAATTCATAATCTAAGGATGATACAAGAAATAAAAAAAAAAAATCTCCAATTATATGTGATATTCATAGACTTACGTATGACACGCTTATGAGAGAGTGAGATGACGCGAAGTAATCAAGGCACTAAACACTTTAAAATGCCCAGAAAAGCTAGTAAACTTAATAAAGATGACATTACAAGAGACATATATACCAAGTAAAATTTAATAGCGGACTGTCAACAGAATTCCAATCAAGCCTGGGACCAGTGTTGCCGCTAGTAAATTTTGAATTGTACTGTAATATTCACAATAATTGTACTAGATTGTACTTCCTTATCGTAACTTCAGTTAATGATAATAGGGTTTCATGTATATACTTGTAGCGAGTTTTTCTAGCAAAATTGCTTCTACAAACATTGATTTTATTGAATCGTCTTTACAACGTTATACACTTCACCGATTACAGATGATGAAAAGCTCATGAGGAGTTTTACCAACCCACAAATTGTACGCTCAGTACCAGACGCGGATGGGCCATAAGGCAAACCGGGCATTTTCCCGGGGCGCCGCCGACGTTTTCGACACTTTTGGCGCCGCGCCGGTCACACCCGATAAAAAAGAAATATAAAATAAATAAATTGAATTAATCAACGTATAACGAATCATGATACGATATACGAGCAGTCGGAGAAGGTGCATGTAAAGCTGGGACGCGCTTATATTTCCAGGAATACTGTCTTCTAATCTTGCACCAGCCCAGTCGGCTACTGATACTGAACTGGAAATACGGGTTTATCCGGTTTCCGGTTTTATCACTGTTAGCCTAACTACTGTTATTCGGTATATAGTAGTTAACAGCGCCGGTTTGGTAATTTTTGATGATTTATTATTCTTGTTTCTTGTTCTTTGTTTTGTGTGATTTGGAAAGTTCTATCTCGAATAAACCGTAAGTATTTACCTATCTTTTGACAAATTGGAAACACTAGTTTTTGACTGAACGAATATTTTTTTTAGTTTTCTAGAAAAGTTAAATGCTGTTAGTATTCTGTATTCACGAATAAACATGGAGTCAAAAAAAAATGGGCGGCGCCGAACGTGTGAGGCTGAAGCGCAAGCTGGATTTGGAAAAAGGCGCTGGAAGTTGTAAAAAGTTAGATCAATTTATGAACAAGGAGGATTCTACACCCCTTGATGTTTAAGAAATTACCAAAAGTATCGAAGTTCATAATCAAGATCAAACTACTGCATTTTCGCCAACCAAGCTTTCAAGCTTCTTGCTTATGAGTATCAAGAAAGACGTTTTAGAAAACATCGATCAAGACTAGTGATGTAAAAATTACCGTAATTTATTTTTTGTCGGTAATATTCGTTAAATTACGAGAACTTACCGTAATTTATGAGAATTTTAGGAAATTTAATGTTTTTTTTAGCAGTAGATTACACTTTGTCGGTAATTTATTATCCTTGTTCAAAAATATACTATTAAACAAAATTTCAATATTTTATCTTTAAAACAGCCCAGAATGAATTATTTTGTATTAATTTATTGTATAATATGTACAATGTAAAAACAATTTTAACCTAAATAACATAATGTATTTTCTTAAGTACCTACAAATAAAACCTAAACAGATAAAAATTAAAAAATAAAAATATTTTAAAAAGTAAGTCTATTTAGAAGGAATACTGATGAATGACGACCAATTATAAAACATAAAATAACTTAAATATTTTTCAAATCGGAAATATCTTCTCCAATACTGTACAGCTCACAGAAAGTAGATTGGGTGTCAAGGTAGGTCATGAAAGGCGCTGTGATCATATTTGATGAATTGGCAATATGTGGAAAGTTGTCAAAAACATACAAAGTTAGGTTATATTTTAAATGACAAGTAAACAGTAACGGTGGGTAGAGGGATTTCGTTTGCGCAGTGACTAACGTCATATGACAGATTCTTTGTGTTTTAAAGTGTGGAAATTGCTGTTGCTGGGATAGAAGATTTAGCAGAGCCTGGTTGTTCAACGTACATCATTATTTCCGCAATCCTATTAACATTCAAGAACTGATAATATACCATACCGCAATGTTGCGTACGCCTCTGATTTATTGTGTCATTTAGCTTAAATAAGGTTAACAATTTAATGTCAATATGATAGATGTAAAAATGTTACCAATACGAAGCTTGAAAATTACTAGATTCTAACATTAGTTCCGATTTTCATCGCGTCCCAATCTACTTTCTGTAACCTGTAATCCGCCATTTTGTGGTGGCGGCCATCTTTGATTTACAATGATACTGAACATACATAATATTGTATTGTCATCAGAACTAAAGGCGGGTACCAAATTTCAGATCAATCGGTCAACAAGAAGGGGGTAAAATTTTAATTACTAAATTTGAGCCAACAACACACAGGGCAAGCTAAATAAAACCGCTCAATAAGATCTTTTTTAAATATACTGAGAAAATGTTTTAAAAAGCATCTTACCTGCGTTATATTAAAAAAAAAATTGTTTTAAATTTTTTGGACATTTGTGACATTTAGTCAAATGCTCCTGCATCATATTTTTGACCACAAAAAATACAGTCATAATAATCTTTCCCATTTAATGACCTTTCCTTAAAGTAATGTCATATGGGTCCTTTATATTTAGGCATATCTTATATTTTTATAAGTAACACTTAGCACTTTGGTTTACTACAACCGCCTAAAGAATCAGAAACAAACAGCAGCAAATGCGTTGGTTTCCTATGACAGACTGCTGGCCGACAACACGCAACGATACAGCACGAGTGTGCTTCTGTAATTTTCAGCGACGAAAGCCGGGGAAGTACACAGAAGCTAACGCGAATGTATTCGGGTAATATTACCGCGAATGTGCTCGGTAATATAACCGTAATATTTCCGTAATATATTACCAAAAAGCGAATATTCCTTTGAGGGTGAGCGAATATTACCGTAAGTTACGGAATTTATAGGAATATTCGGTTGGTAATATTCGCTCGTCGCATCACTAATCAAGACAACATCATCGATTGCGTAGCAAACCGCTCGAAGCTACTTCAAAATCAATTGTTATTTTAAGAATTTTTTCTAGAAAATATATCATTTTAATTTTATCTTACCTACTCCAAAAATATTGTAATTTTAAAAATTTGTTTTTTATCCCCAAAATAATTTTGAAAATTTGTGTTGTGTTATTTCATAAATATTTTTATATCAAACGATTTGTTTCTTTATATCATTTAATAAAGGAATTTCAACTTTCCATTTTTCATTATTTTCGATCGGGGGGGGGGGGGGGGTCGCCTGGCCTCTCTTGATGCCCGGTTGATATTTTTGTGCCCATCCGCGCCTGCTCAGTACAAGTTGGAATAACAATGAAATATTGGAGGTTATAATTATTTACAATATTTTAATAAAGTTGTATTTATTAAAAGTTATTTAATACACATATCCACCTAAAAATAACTCCAAAACTTATTAATAAAGAAATATAAAATATCTTACAGGTATGTTACAGATAGTTATTGTTTAATCTACTTCATTAATAAAACACAACTACTGCATTTTATTGTACATTACAGCAATGGCGATTTAAAACCGTGCTAGTAGGTAATAGGTACTGGGAAGTATCGTAGTTGAATATATTTTTTCAACTTGAAAGCCCCAGCGACAGATCCATTAACACAGAGAACCTACGATTTTTAGATTTCGCGAATTCTGTATACCTAGTCTTATATTATATATGAACTTGCACGCCAAGTAGACGGATCATGTCAGGGGAAGTACCCACAAAAATTCTTATATTTGCAAATGTCACATGAAATGTCAAACAGAATAAAAAATAAATGTAATTAAGTGTGCATCACTGGCGGAAGAATAATAATTACTATATCAACAAAAATTGTACTAGATATTGTCTAATTTTACGAAAGGAGTACTAGCAAGCGATCTAACTAAAATTGTACTAGATCTAGTACAATTGTACTAGAACGGCAACACTGCCTGGGACTAAAACAGGGTGACCCTATATCAACTACTCTTTTAAACATAGTGTTGGAAACGATAATAAGAAAATGTCATCTTAAAAGAACTGGAACAATATTCAAGAACTCTCACCAGAGCCTGGCATTTGCAGATGACATAGCGATTACGACAAAAAAAAAGAAGAGGTAAAAGAATGTATAAAAAAATGTATAGTATAAACAAAGTAGGCGCAAAAGTAAACGTGGGGAAAACAAAGTAGGCGCAAAAGTAAACGTGGGGAAAACAAAGTTTATGGTAATGGGAGCAAGCAAGGAACAATAGCGAGAGAACCTAAAAATAAAGATGGGAGAAGAAAAATTTGTTTTGGAAAGAGTGGATAAATTTATATATCTAGGTGTAGAAATAAACCCAAGCGAGGAAATAGAAAGAAGACTACTACTCGGAACAAAAAGAGCGGGTTGGTGAGCAAAAGTCTTGTCCTATGCAGCAAGGATACAACTGTGTAAGACAGTAATCAGACCAGTAGCACTTTACACAAGCAAAACATAGGTCTTGCGAGTAGAGGATATTAAGGAAATGGAAATTTGGGAAAGGCAAATATGAGGGATGATTTATGGAGGTATAAAACAAGACGAAAAGTGGAAAACAAGAACAAAACAAGAGCTAAAACATCGGTACAACAATACAGGTATAATCATAATGATCAAACAAGCCAGAATCAAGTGGATAGGACATATAGCACGTATAACGAATAACAGGATTCCAAAATAGTCACAGTAGATAAGATGCATGGAAAAATAAGAGGAAGGCCAAAGAGAGAATAGATAAAGTGTGTCGAGGAAGATTTACAGGAACTAAACATCAATAAGTGGGAAGAGCAAGCCACCGATAAAAATTGATGGAAAAAGTTATTGAAAAAGTCATGAGCCTTAAAGGCCTTTCGAGCTGATATACCAGGTGTCCGTTCTCAAACTCGAACATAGGAATATAACATTGTATTGGAACGTTTTTGCCGATTCCTGCTCGCCAATTCAAAGTACAGGAAAGGTAATGGTATCAATAGAAAGATAAAGTTATTGCATATCAAATGATACTAGTAATAATAATATCTACTGATACAGAATAGAAATAATGGCAAAATACCTAAAAATGAAATGCACAATGTTGATTGCCTATGTACTACTTTGAGAGTGGACACCCAGTATCTATAACATAAAATCGGTGCTCTCTTTGTATGTTTGAGTGTTTGCGTCTATGTTTGTTCGCTATCTCCTCCGAAGATACTGGACCGATTAAGTTGTACGATGGCTTAAAAGTTTGCTAATTTCTAGATTTAGATCGTAGGCCGGTTTTTATTTTCAAAAACAGTGCGAAAAAGTTTTAATTTAATTAACACCTCTAGGCAGCAGGGCGGAGCGCCTTACGCGTTGCACTATTAGCTCGGGTGCGCGCATTATTCAAACAAGAGAGGTGGTCATGCGGTAGGGTGCTGGCGTATCACGCGGGTGGCCCCGGGTTCGATCCCGCCGATGCATCCTTTTTTTTTAAATTTATATTGATTAATCTCTCTTAATTTTACGAACCGAAACGTAGTTCGGGTGACTCACTAGTATATAATAAAATGTTATATTTTTTAAATTTCTGATTGCGATTCCTTCCAATCAACTTTAAACGGTAGTAGGTAGCGGATAATTTAATCTGGACATAAATTGAAATTACTAAAAAATGTTAGCCTGCAGATTAGAACACAACACTACAATATCGTGTATTTTTATGTTGTATGTAGAGAAGAGTTTCAAGGCATACATATAAAAATGTGTGTAAAATTGACTTTTAGTTGGCAGTTTTAAGTTTGTAAAACGACTGTTTAATGACAAATTTTCATTAGTTCACGTCATCAGTAGCAACGTGTTTTAAAAATTTTAACCACACAAAATGACGACCGGTTGCTACAACTCAGAAGAAACGCCCGAAGTTCAAGAACTAGATGATGTTTTAACAGAATCAAACCATCCTCAATATTTAATACCCGACACCAACCTAACTGTAAATTCACTATTCAAAGATGATAGTAAAATTCTCCCTATAACAGAAGCTTCAGTTAATACATTTAACAATAGGTTAATACGTGGAATAGGCAACAAATATAATGTTTAATATACAAGGCCTTTCCAGAGAAGTAACTATGTTATAATAATCAGGAAAAACTGTGAAATAGATTTAGGAAAAATGTTTAAAGAAATTACTAACCCAAATATAGTATACGGAATTTTATAAAGACAAACAATTAAACTTATTTATCTACGACAGTGTGTGAAATAGACTTTTAGTTTTAAGTTTGTAAAACGACTGTTTAATAAAATTTTTTCATTAGTTGACGTCGTCAGTAGCAGCATGTTTTAAAATTTTTAACCACGCAAAATTACGACCGTTTGCTGGTAATCCTAATTTACATTTAAATATTTTTTAGATTTACCGTGTTTTCTAGATAGTAGTAATTTACTTATCCTGCTGCTTTTCAGCTTGCAGTAGGAGTTCGGTTATTATATTATTATTAATTACATTGACCTCAACATTACATATTAATTTACATTTGTACTAATTACCTATTTTACACCGGTCACTCATTCTTGTCCTTTATACCTCGTCTTCTTTGTACCTCTCTCATCCACGCTATACCCTTGCCACTTTCACTTAGTACACTTTTCACTGTTTTTCCATCACTTATATCCCGAGTCTTATAACATCCATGTACTAGATGCACTATTGTTTCTTCCTCTATTCCGCATAACCTACACATCTTCTCTTCATCTTTTTTCCATATTTTTTTACCATTTTCTTCATTTCCACATCTATACCTTGCAATTGTTTGATGGTGTCCCTTGTCTTCTTTGTTTCTTAGGTATTTGGGTACTCCTACCGTCATATTTCTGTATAAATTATTGCTGGTACTGCGGTTTAATTGGTTAAACTGCTCCTGTTTTTGTATTTCATCTTTTCTTATGAGTTCTTTTCTTATTGACAGTTGTTGATCTTCTCTTCTTCTTTCTATCTCTTGTGTGGAGTAGCCGACTCTTTGGTAGTACTTTTCCCTTTTCTTTTCCCATTTATTTTTACCGTCTTCTATTTTTTTCTCCTCCTTTTTTCTTATTTCTTTCCAACATTCCTTCAATATTGTATTTTCCGTGTTGCTTCTTATTTTATCTTCATATTTTATTGCTCTATGTCCTGCCTCAATCCTTAGTTTTCTTCTTTTTGTTTCCTCTAGCACTATATATCATGGCGTGTTTGTATCAAGCTCCAATTGCCATTTGATGTATTTTACTTGGATTTTCTCGATCTCTTCCCTCTCTTCCCAATCCCATATGTCTGCGCTATACAGAATTATACTTTTTATTACTGTGTCAAACATCATTAGCCTTATGTTAAAGTTTTCTCCGAATTTTCTCTTTCCTATTCCCCATATTTGACCCAATGCCTTCATAGCTTTACTTGTGACTTCCTTTAAATTTTTTCTGGCCCATTGTTTCTTTGGAATGTATATCCTAGGTATTTTATTTCATTTGTTTTTTCTATTTCTTCTTCGTTCCATTTCCATTTTTCTTTTTTATCTCTTCCTCCTCCTTTTCTAAAGACTATGATCTTTGATTTTTCTACATTTAATTCCATACTCTTTTTCTGTAAATATCGCTGGAATCTTATCATCATATCTTTCATTTGTTCCTTTTCTTTTGCCAAAAGTACTATGTCATCAGCATATGCTAATGACCAAATCTTCTTCTTACCAATTATCACTCCACCTGCTTGCCATTGTCTTAATTTATCTTCCAAATCTGATATATATATATATATCTCAGGAAAAGAGTCGGGCCGAGAGGGCATCCTTGTCGTAATCCTCTTTCTGTCCAAAACCTTTTAGATGTCTTTTCATTAATTTTGACACTGTTTACGGTTTCTTCGTATAGTTCTTTTATTCGGGTAATCATGTGTTGGTGTATTCCTTTTCTTTCCATCATTTTCCACAGTTCTTGTCTATTCACCATGTCGAAGGGTGCTTTGAGATCAACGAAAAATGTAACTAACTTTCCTTTTTTCTCCATTATTTCCTTTTCTATTATGTACTTTAGGATATATATGTTGTCTATTGCACCTCTTCCCTTTTTGAATCCTGATTGTGTTTCTTGAATAATGTTCTTTTCTTCCATTTCCTGTTTTAGCTTTCCTCCCAAGATCATGGCATATAATTTATAAGCTGTATTCATTAAGGTTATTCCCCTGTAATTCTCTACCATGTGTCTCCTCTTTTATATATCGGGATTATTATTCCTGTTTTCCAACTTTCTGGAAATCCTTTGCCTTCCCATATATTTTGAAAGCACTCTGTTAGTCTTCCAATTATATTATCTGGTGCGTTTATCCATACTTCATTCTGCAGCTCATCTACCCCGGGGGATTTGTTCTTTTTTAATCTCTTTATTTGGTATCTTACTTCCTCTTCCTTTATTGGTGTTGTCGTTGTTGTTTCTATTGCCGTTTCTTGTCTTTGAATAATTCTTTCTTCTCTTCCTTTCAGTATCTTGCTGAAGTGTGTTTCCCATATTGTCATCTCTATTTTGTCACTTATCTGAGATTTTGTTTTCCTCTCTTTGTTGATGTACTTCCATGCTTCTGTTTCGTTCTTTATTTCCCTTGTCTCTTTTCCATATTGTTCTATCTTCCTCTTTTTTTTTGCTCTTTATTAGTTCTTTGTATTCTTTCATCTCTTTTATATATACATTTTTCATTTTCCATCTTCTTAAACACTGTCTTACTTGCTGCTTTTTATTTTTACATTCTTTATCCCACCAAGAATTTCTACCTATTTTCCATTTCTGTATTGTCTTTTGTTCTTTCACTATATTTTCCTTAATCTTCTCTGTGAGTTCATTCATTGCACTTTCTACTCCTTCCTTTCTGAATTCAATCCTTCTTAAATTCTCTTTGTATATTTTTATACTGTCTTTTGTTCATACATTTTTATTTATTCGCATAAATTCTTTCTCTTTTGATTCAGGTTTCATTGTTTCTGCTAAATGTATTGTTAAGGGTTGATGATCTGACTCAGTTCTCTCCCCTATTATTAGGTTTTTGATATCTTCTAGACCTGTATTGTTGGTTATTACATAATCAATTACAGTCTCTCCTCTAGGACCTATATACGTATATTCTCCTTCTACGTCTCCATTTAAGATATTCCATCCTCTTTCTTGTATAAATTGTATCAATACTCGTCCTTCTGTGTTTTGTATTTTGTCTTTGGATTTTCTTTTTTCTTCTTCCCTGCCTTCTCCTATTGTTCCCCACGTTCCTGTACTTGCGTTGAAATCTCCGCCAATTAATAACTTATATTCTTCTTTTTCTATTATCTGGTCCTTTAGTTTGTCTATAATATTTTCTATATTTTGATTACTGTATACTGTTATTATTCTCCAGTAGTCTCCCTTTATTTTTAATATTCTTTCCTGAATTCCTTCTTGTTCGTTTTGTTCGTATTTTGCATCCTGCATTTCTTCAATTCCTTTCTTTATCCCTGTAATTATTCCTCCTTTTGCTCTACCTTTCTTGTACTGTTTTGTTGCATATTGGCATTTCCAGTTGTAATTTTCGGGTAGTTGTTGCTTAATCTTTTTCCAATCTTTCTCTTCTATCCATGTTTTATTAAGTCCTATTATCTCATATCCGTTTAAGTATTCCCAAAAATCTTCATCCTTATTTTTTATTCCTGACACGTTCCAGAAGATCACTTTTATTTCTGTTTCACTATCCTTGAGTTTTAATTTGTCCTTAATCTTTAATGCTACCTTTCCTTGTCTTGGTTGTCCGTTGCCAACATAGTTTTTATATATTTGTAGGTTTCTCAATCTTCGTATTATCCTTTCTGCTGGTGGTAATATTTTAATTGTGTTTTTCATTTTTAGTTCTTCTATTGCGTATGTATTTTTTGGTTTATTTGACTTGTCTTCTTCCTGTTCTTCACTTTTCTCTAATTTATTTCCTTGTCCTATTTCTTTGCGTGTCGTCATTTTTTCTGTCCGGTTTATTATTTTTAATAGTTTTTTGGAGTGCTACTTCTTATTAAGCTTCCTCCTTCTATATCGGACCATTCGTATTTAGTTCCATTCACTTCCAATTTGCGATATCCTACTCGTGTGTGTTTTCCTCTGCTCTTCTCTTCTTGGGCTACTTTCCTAATTTCAAGTTGCACTCTGCGTTCTTCTTTGGTGAGGTCGCTGTCGATGTAGATGTTGTTTGTTAGTTTCTTCTTTTGTCTTAGAATTGCTATCTTTTGTTCGAGGTTTTCAAATTTTACAACTGTAATTTTTGCTTCTTTCATTCCAACTTTGTACGCTTCTTCCACCTTAATTGCCATTCCTATCTCCTTTTGTATAAAATTCGAAACTTTTTCTTTTAAATCCTGCGTTCCAGTCTGTTCTTCGTCAAAATCTTTTCCTTTAATTACAATATTGTTTCTCCTTTTTTCTTTCTCTTCTTTCCGTTAGTAGCGTTCCTGTAAGTTTGTTCTCCATGGGTACTGGTAGAAAGTAAGCCACCCACATGAATTTTTGGGAAGCAAGATGAAGAATAGATGATGGTAGAAGCATTTTTTGAATATATTTCAAACGATTTTAATAAATGGAAGAAATCCCAAAACCAGTTATTGTATTTATTGATGGCCACAAGAGTCATATGTCGCATTCACTTAGTGAATTCTCTAAGGACTTCCACCAAACAGTACTCATATGTGTGCGGATGTCAGCATTTTCAAACCACTCAAGTAGGAGTGAATAACCACTATCAGAAGATGGCTAAGTCGACCAGAGAATGTTAATTCCTCCATCAGCAAACAACATTCCTGTGCTCTCTTTGAAGAGACATTATAAGGAAGTAATACCTTAAATCAAATAGAGATAGTTTCCTCTGGATTCACAAAATGTTGACTACACAAAATGCATAAAAATACTTTGGAGAATAAACTGCAGAAACCTGTTCCTGAATCAGAAGCATATAAATAAATCAATCGGAAGGAGGAACAAGAGCACTTAAAAAAAAGTGCCAGCAGAAATCCAAAAAGATGAGTGAAAAGTGTGAAAACGGGCAAAGGTATATCTGAAGACCTTGTTAAAGAAACATTGACAATCAAGGATAAAACTGGAGAAACTAGAGATGGGATTAACATATCAAAAAAATAGAGTTCTTAAAATGCTTCTTCTGGCGACTGGGATTTTAGAAAAAAAATTCAATCCATTTGAGGCTCATTTAAGTTTTCCCGAAGTCATAAAAAACCACAAACCCGGCAAAAGCAGAGCTACCTAACGCGATATCGTCCCAAGCTTGGCAAAGTTACTATTCGAAAAAAAGAACTACAAAAAAATATATAAGAATATTGTACAAGTAAAATTAAAGAAGGAACACGAAGAAGCCAATTAAAGCAGAAATGAATGGTGGAAAATAGTGGAAGTAGAAGAAGATACAATGTGCATTGTGCGAGGAGGATCTTATCAGTGACATAGATGATAATCTGGAGAAAAATATCGGCTGTGATTATTGCCCCAGTTGGATCACTTAAAATGCACAGATTTCCTTGATTTAACGTATGAACATGTCGCTTCAAGAGTTCCTATTTTAAGAATTTTTCATTTTTTTTTAAATAAAAGAGTGTTTTGACTTTTTGTATTTTCTAGGTAATACACGGTTTCATTTTTCACCTAGTCTAAGTGTTATGAAAAGTACTACAAAAAATAAGGGTGGCCGCAGACCAAATTGAAGATTGCGCCACTATACAGTTTGTTACACAATAAAACGACATTTACGACATAAATCGAGAAAATGCAAGAATAGTGTGCCCCAACTACGTTACGGTGTCCTGTAACAAAGTTTGCCAGCTATACTCAGTGGGAGGGAAAGGTTCATTACAATAATAGTTAATTAGGGCAACAACCTGTTACTTTGAATGAAGATGTTAATTAACCTTGAAACAAACCAGCGCCCCACGTTGGACGCCAGTTTGTTAAAGGACATCATAACGTAGTTGGGGGCAAGCGATCCTTGTTTTTCCTGTCTTATGTCTTAAATGCCATTTTATCTTGTAACAAACTGTATAGTGCCATAATGTTGAATTTAGCCTGTAACACATCAAGGGTTCCCAAAGTAATGGTTTTTCCCGACGGCCATTTCCTTATGGACAAACACTGTCCGAGCTTTATTGGTTTATTCAATGATTGTTTTCCTGTCTCATTAATTTTCATTCACGAACGAACAATGCGCTGCGCTTCTCGGTTAAGACCGTATTAGTGACAGCAGGAAATACAGACTGGAATCCTAAGATCCAGTTCAAAAACTCCATGATATTAACATTATAAACATAGGTAGCAATTGACATTCGAATTCAAGAAATTGTTAAGCTAATTTTTCCTATTGTCCTGTAAAATATATAATTTTTTCTTTAGCATGATATAAATTAATAGCAAAAAATCTTTATATTTGCAAAAAAGTAGTTTGACCATGCTTCCATTTAAATTTTCATTCATTTGTTTAGAAGCGGGAAGCTGAAATTGGGTCAGTGTCATTGAATCTAGGGACTTTTTGACCTGTTTTTAATTATTTCTGTATTAGCGCCAACTCCTTCAGAGTTTGTAGCTATTTTACTTGTTTTAATTTTAATTTTTATACTATGACGTATTAACCAGTATAACGATCTTTATAACGTAATTTGCTGGTTAATTAATTAATTTTTTCTTCTCCAATGTGGTGTTCTTTGTGAATTTGATTGCTACCTCGCCTTCAGCATTTCAACCTAACTTCAATTTTATTTTTAACCTACAAATGTAACACGTGCTTTTATTACCAGTAAGTTAATTTTCTTTACTATGTACACTATTGTTAACCATATGCCTCTGTAGATGTTCATTTTGGCCTGAAGATGAATCCAGTCTAGTTTTGAAACATGTCGCCTTTTTAATAAATGTGAAGACTACCGAATTTTATTGCTTCGTACTAAGAAAAAACCTTATATGTGTAATTTTCTCAACATTTCCAATGACAACCTGCAGCTGTAGCTATAAGTATTTAATGAGAATTGATTGAAAAGAGCAGAAATTGTAAATACACCTTTAATACATATTTCCTCATTTCGTAGTTTCATACAGGAGTATATTTATTACTGCGTTTTTCAACTTATGTAATATGTAAGGAGTAAATCCCTTTATGAAACTGCGAACATATTTTCCAAAGTGAAAAGAATCAATCAAATAATTAATATCTCTAGTACTACTAAACTACTCACCAAATGTAGTTGTTGATTTAGCTGGGAATGCTGCTGCGTTAGAGTTTGAGTTCGTCTGGTACGAACTGACCGATGAATAGGGATTTTGATAGGTGTTACCAGCAGTGGGTGTGTTGTATGAAGGCGTGTTGTTGTTCACGTAACTATTTGATGTTGTCTGCAAGAATCCCACAGTTACATATCCCCCGATTTAAAGCTACACCATTCAATATTAATTATAGGATATTCAGTTTGCCAATCATCTGCGTAAGATGGTTCATTATAAAATATTACAAATCTGACAAAAGACTTGCCAGAAATGACTATTTTACAAATTCCCAACCCTCAGTCTCGTCATCGTATCATCATTATGAAGTTTACTGAAACTAATTCGAGTGCACACTTGTAGTTTTCACAAAATTTATGCGATGAAAATAATTTTGAAAAGATTATTTATTCACAATGTAAACAGGCCACAAGTGTTACTACGAGTAAAAAATAAACATTCCTCACATTTGCAGAAATGAACAATCTACACAACGCAACCAACCTGTAGCTTTGCGCCTGGTATGCTGTAGTTTTGGGTTGGTATGAGTTGTAGGATGACGATTGTGTGTACGAATGCGACTCCTACTGCTTGTTTAGATTGAGGCCTCAGGGTGTTGCAGTCTGGGTTGCATTAGCTGCCACAGTGGAGCTCCTGGGGGCCGTGTTGTACGTCCCAGGCAGATGCTCACTGGTCTGTGGAATGCTGTCTGTATTTGAAAGCTGCAACCCAGCATGTTAATTTAGCTGAAACCACAAATTTATTGAAACTTACGCTTTGCGATAGTGCCGAAGTAATACTGCCTTGTGTGTTAGCTTTAGACGTTGAGTAGGCATCCAGGGTGGCATTTTGGTTCGCTCGGTTGAGATCTAGGTTTGAGTTAGGGGTCTGGTTAGAGTTCGTTAAGTTCGTGTCGTTGGTCGGACTGAACTTGGTGTCGGTTGCGCTATCAAACGAACTGCTGTCAGACATGAAGTCCATGGCCCCAAACTGCACGTCTAGGTACCCAATGCTGTTCAAGTCATCTCCACCGCAGTCGCTGGAATCTGCAATGTAACGCTATTAATTCGGGCTGTCCTTACTTCAGTTATTAATTTTGCTAGCAATATTAAAAAAAAAATAAATAAATTCACCCATACCCCTTGTGTCTTATGTAATAATGTGAGAGCAAATGGTTATGAGTCGAACAGATTTATGCAATTGGTGGTTAATGGAGAAGATTGAAACAAAGTGCCGCTAATTTTAAGTTTGTAAAACGACTGTTTAATAAAAGGTTTTCATTAGCTCACGTCGTCAGTAGCAGCATGTTTCAAAATTTTTAATCACGCAAAATTACGACCGTTTGCTAGTAATCCTAATTTACATTTAAATATTTTTTAGATTTACCGTGTTTTCTAGATTCTATCGTAGATAAAATATTATACGATACACATGCGTAAAGCATCTTTGATCACTCACGGGGCTTAAAATGCTCGCTCACTCGCGTTTTACTTCTGCCCCACTCATGACTAACGACTAGCTTTACGCACTTGTATCGTAAATTACTATGTAAGTTGTTTTAGTGTTGTGGTCTTAATAATATTTATCATCATTTCAGAAACACCCCTTATTAGCCCTTTCCAAGTCAATACGTCATAGTGTACATCATAGCTCCGCCCAACAACAGCTAATCGAGGACAACCTTTGTATGGTTTGTTAGGAAGCCTGTGGTGATTTTTCGATTTTTTAGGCAAAAATCGATAATTTTTTAGACGTTATAAGTGTAGTTTAGTTTACAAGTAATTCAGTTAATAATTTTATAGATTTGTTGTGTTATTTAACCCTAGAACGCATACATCTAAGAAAGTTACATTAACGCATATGTGGTGTCGTATACGACACCACACCTTTTTTTGTTTAATGAGGCACTTTAAATTTACTATACGCCTTTTTTAATATCTGGGAGATAATTTTGACTGCATAGATGCATATTAAAGCGCAAATCGGAAATTAAAGTTCTTAAAATATTTATTTATGAGTATGAATAAATGAATTGTTAAATCTAAGGAACTGATCAGGTACTAATATCTACGTTAAACACTTTTGACAAATAACTACAGTGAGATTTTGTAAAAACTCAATTGCAGCACGCTCTGGATAACCTGAATCAGTTGGCAGTACTGAAGTGTATTGTTGGTGACACTGTCTGAGTCAAAACTCAAGCAAAACCAAAACTGCTAACCCCGAATTTGACATAGACTTACAGTGTCACCAACAATACATTTCAGTATTGCCAACTGATTCAGGCTATCCAGGACCTGCTGCAATTGAGTTTTTAAAGAATCACTCGGTAGTCTCTGTTCAGCACATAAATTACACTGCAGGCTATCAAGTTAGGTTTTGCGTCAGTCTGTGTCAAAGTTTTGACACAGCCTGACGCAAAACCTAACCTGATAACCTCGAATTTGACATAGACTTACAGTGCCACCAACATATTGTTCATACGTTTGAACTTCCACAGCCCGCAGAGAATCTTTTTTTTTTATCTCTCGATATTTGCATCATAACCTTAAAAAGTTATTTAATGTCAATTGAAATTAGTTCTAATTATAAGCGTCGCCATCTCTGTTCCTTTTAGTAATTAGTTAATATATTATCGAGTTACTTTTGTAATATGTTATTTTGGTTGCCTGCTCCACTCTATCTGTTCGGCGATTGAAGTATAATAGCTAACTGGCAATCCTATAAAGACAGTAGTCATAGCTATTTTAACAAATTCCACTTCGCATTACGTTACTATGAAAATTATGTACGTAAACTGACAGATGGCAAGTGGTTACCGACCAACAACCTACCGAGAAAACGTGTTACGTGATTGCATAGATGGCGTCATATGCGACACCAAGTAACTAAAAAACTAATTATAAAGCTTGTAACAAGTTTTGGAAATTAAAAATGAAAGGGAGATATCAACAATAATCTTCTGGAGAGGTACTGAAAATATGAATATGATAACATAACAGCAAATCACTAAAAACTAGATAGTTAAATAGGTGGTGTCTCATATGACGCCACCTATGCGTTCTAGGGTTAAGACTATCGTGGGTGAGCAGTAATTACCATCTGTGAGTGAACTATCTGGAAGGTAGAAGTACACATCAACAATATTAGGGCATAAAATGTCGATGATACAGAAGATGCTGATTTTTAAATGCCGTCGTCTGTAGAAGCTCTTCAAGCGGTTTCTATATTAAGAAAGTTCGTCACATTTGAAGGTTTAAAAGATAAACAATTATTGGACGGCATTTCCACACATGGAGGAATAAACGAAGGGGGATTTGGAGAAGAGGGACAAATAAAGAATTAGAAGACCTCTACAAAGACACTACAATAGTTAAAATAATAAAACAAAACAGAATACGATGGATCGGTCACTTACACAGATTAGAAAGCAAAAGAACAGTTAAGGAAGTATACAAATCAGAACCGGACCAAGGCTAAGCTGAAGGAAAGAAGTAGAAGATTTGAAGAAACTGCAAATAAGTTAAAAGAATGGGAAACTGTTACACTAGATAGAAAGGCATGGAAAAAAATAGTTCAAAAAGCCAAGAGCCTTTAAGGCCTGTAGCGCTGTTGTATATATACCGGGTGCTGACTTGCGGGACGCACCATAGGGATTTGCATAGTAAATTCTTTATATTCAATTATTTGCTCACCTAATTATTTTAGAGATAAATTGTAAATATATTTTTTGTAGAGAAAAAAATACTGCATCCATTCATACTGTTGCTATCAATTTTTCATTTTCCGGAACCGAAGAAATGCAAAAAATCAAACTACCATTTTTACAAAATCAGTGATGCCATGGAATTATCGAAACAAGCCAATGCCAACGCAAGTGCGTGCGGAGCGACAATATGTGTTGTTTGTTTGTTTGTCATTGATGTTTGACGTTTGTAGTAATTCATTATTAATTATGTTCTGCTTAATGTCTCCAAGGTACCTCGACCTTGTCCATAACGAAAATGGTTTTATAGTGGACGTTCGTTAAGCTCTTTGTTTATTGTAAAATATCCGTATCGGCAAATTCCAAACAGTACAACTATTAATCGACTGATACATTAAGTTTAAAACTACCGGCACGTTACTATATTGTAGGTGCAATAATGAGGTTCATAACTTACACCAAAACGAGAAAAACGACATTACGTTCAATCTTTTGACGGCAGTGACTGGATGATCGCCCCGCACGCACTTGCGTTGGCATTGGCTTGTTTCAATAATTCCATGGCATCACTGATTTTTGTAAAAATGCTAGTTTGATTTTTTGCATTCCTTCGGTTCCGGAAAATGAAAAATTGATAGCAACAGTATGAATGGATGCAGTATTTTTTGCTCTGCAAAAAATATATTTACAATTTAGCTCTAAAATAATTAGGTGAGCAAATAATTTAATATAAAGAATTTACTATGCAAATCCCTATGGTGCGTCCCGCAAGTCAGCACCCGGTATATATTTCCACACTTGACGCCAAACTTGAGCGCATTTATTTTGAACGCAGTAGCAAGATATCTGATTTTTTTCTAGAAATTAGTTTGTAAGCTTACCTATATACCAGATATATATACATAAGTAACTACAATAATACGTATGTCCCATTTTTACCTACACATATATGTACTTTTAAATGTTTAATTTTGCTGAAATAAAATTATATTATGTATTATGTTGTAAGACAAATGATTTTGCACTCATCAGTTACCGGTCCCTTCGATGTCGTTATAACCGGATTTTATTGTATTGTAAAAATAACTCTTTTAAAAGGTAGTATAACTGACCAAACTTTGAAATTTATGAAAAAATACAAAAGGTGTGCAGGTAAGAAGTAAAACACACTGTATAACAATCTGGTTGAGCGTTGGCGTTGGCCATACTGTTCCAAAGCGAATTTGAACGTCAGCTAATTTCAGCCATATTACACGCGGAGATTTTGAGGTTATATTGAAAATATATTAATTACACACAATTAATTGCAGATTCCCAGTAGAACTCACACCGTGTCTAGCATAATTTGCCTCGGACTTGCAATTGCAGACAACAATCGCCTACTGCAAGCTTTTCCGTTAATGTTTTTGAACATGCATTATTCCCCATTATTAATTTTTATTACTTACCGGGAGCCTTGAAAATTTGCAACAGCCCAATTTGCAAAGAAGAAATTCAGAGTAACCAAGAGACAATGTACAAGAACACCGAATAATATTCAATCGTAGATCAGGTTAAGCACCGTAACGGTTCTCGTATTTGCCCGAACAAACAATAACGATTAACGAATGGACCAAACAGCTGTGGCGCTAAACCTTAACAGTCAGCTGCTGCTCGTACAGTGTTGCCAGGTTGTGGAAACAAAAATAACATACTCCCGAAGAGAAATTACCCTGCAATTTATATACCACTAAACTAAACCAAGAGTTTTTTGAATTTCTGTAAATTGAAATCGGGCTGAAATAAATTCATTATATGAGAAAATAATACAAGAAACTCGTTCATTTTCAAACAAATCATTATGCTAGTAAACATAAAATAACCCCTGAATTTTTAGATATGCAGACAATAATATACAGGGTGCCAATTTTAATTTGCACTAGCTTTTTATTTTTGAAGTAGCAAATTATGTTAAACAAAGAAGGTTCCAGGATTTTTACGAGTATTACAAATCTCGAATTCTGTTATTTCTGGCACTTTCGGTATAACAGGAAATAGTGTCAACTCATTCTTAAATAGAAAATCCTGTACTTGTTTAATTTTTTGTATAGGAAAAAATGTATTTCGAAAAAGTATAACATGTACGTACCTATGTCTAAAATTGAAAATAACTGAGGCATTTTACTTTTTATTTTTATTTATATCAGAACCGCGACTGTCGTGAAAACAGTGTGAGCAAGTAACACAAACAAAGTTAGTTTGCACAGAATTAACTAAAAGTATTAAATGTACGCAATAAATAGAATTTTAGTTATTGTTTATAAGTGAAAATTGTTTCACGATAATCGCGATTTTAATAAAATAAAGAAAACTAGTACATATGCTCGAAGAGTAATTTTAATCTTTTCTTGTTCGCTTTTGCTGTCACGATCACTATCACTGCATTTTCTACTTCGCAAACAGAAAACAAACTGATAGCACAATTTCAATGTAGATTACACTAACTTCCTTAAATAACTAAAAGCCGTAAGGTTCTTTTTTTAAATACAATTAAGCACGTGTAACAATTAGTTCTAACTGCAGACTGACTGAGAATAATAAAATGCAAGACATCACAGCTTGGGCTCTCCAACTGTTGTGAACAAAAATCTCAGTAAATGATTTAATCCCGGTAATGAATAGTTTGTTACCTCCCTTCAGGTAGGTGCTGTGACCTTCAAGGGTGAGTTCAGCTCTTGTTAAGCGTTTACTATATAACATGTGAGCAAACGAAAATGAAATCAAGCTTGGCTTTGAAATATTTGTTTGTGTTGGTAGCACTGTAAGTCTAGGTCAAATTCGATGTTCGCAGGTTAGGTTTTGAATCAGTCAAAACTGACACAAAACCTAACCTGCTAACTTCGATTTGACATAGACTTACAGTGCTACCAACACAAACAAATATTTCAAAGCCAAACTTGATTTAATTTTCGTTTGCTCACATGTTATAATACAAGACATGAATTTTTGTCCATATTTACTTCCAAAGGACCTTTATAGGAAACACCCATCGGAATAAGTACTTTCATGCGGCCTTTCCGGCCAATAAGTATCAGGTGACTTAGAAACAATGCGGTCGTCGAGAGATGAGGACAGCTGTCAGTAGGTTGCTGCCGATACATTTTGGTATCGATTGTGGCTGTGAACCTAGCACCATAGTCAAAAGACTGATTGACATATTTAGTTAAGCTCTAGCAATAACGCGTCCCTTTAACTGGTAGATTATAAAATAACGGATGGAACCAGCGTAAATAAATCAAACAAGTAGAGACACTCACTGTCGGTTCCTTTGATGTCAAAATACCGATTTGGATGACCTTGGACGGCTCCTGGGGTGTAATTTCCGATAATACTAACAGATGGCGCCAACTAAATTTATAGGAACAAAGTCCCTTTGTCCCTATTTGGCCTTGATCACATATGATTGGTAGCGCCATCTGATAGTCAAGCTTAGAAATACTCCCCGAGTTACTGTCCCAAGCACTCTAGACAGGTTTCAAAATTTTGCATGAGTGTCTCTACTTGTTTGATGTATGTATAGCCCCTGTATGTACACTTACGATCATTGAAAATGAACAGGGTTATGCATGTCAAATTGACTTAACCGACGTTTTGCAATTGCGTGTAATGTTCTTTTATTATTACGATGAAGAGAGAGTTAAGACAACACGATTCTGCTTTAGAGACAAGGGAAATTCAGAAAACGTATATCAACTACTGTAATGTTTGTTGCATAGCCCTGTTCATTTTCAATGATTCTTTGTGTACGCTGGATGGAACCGTCAAACGGGGTAACTGGACTATCGGGTGAATTTGGATAGAATTGAATGTCGCGCTATAATAATTAGTTACTTTTACTTGTGCATATTGGTAGCCATTAAATATTTAGGAACTACGAGTAGAGGACTTGAGAGTAGACTAGAAATGTCAAAAAATGTAATTAAGATGCAAAAGTGAATAGTGTTTTAAAAAAAACGGCTAAACTACAGAATACGGGACAAATTCCCCTCCTCTTACTCGCTTCCCATATAGTTTTGGTTATGGTTACTAGAGAAAGATGGATAATAATAATTAATATTAACAATTTCAGAGAAATATGACCCGGATTCTGCAGTTTTCCCAGTGATTTTGAAGGATGTAGGTATGTACAAACACAAGGTTCATCTAATGTGCCAACATAACTAATCCATACTTTTTTGGTGCCATCTCTTTCTCAAGCAAAAGAATGTATATGTATTTATCTTTGTTTCAATTTCTCTGCCAACCAAGATTTTGAGAAAATCAATAAAATTAATTAATGTACAGGGTGTTTTTAAAATCAATTTAAAAGTGGTCAAGAGTTAGATAGGCAAAGCCGGTTTTGGAGCACTTCCGGTGGTTCTGAACTCGGCTAAGTACGTGGCCGAGGTGGTTTTGGGGCGCAGCCCTAGTCGCCATATTGTGGGGCTCCGGCCGTGCGCCGGTCGAGGGCGAGGGCCCCCCATGCGCCGACGACGGGAGGGCCCCGATGCGCCGAGTTGCTGTGCTCAAGCGCAGTGTGGGTGGGGAGTCCCCTTTCGGGTGTCGGGGCCCCATGGGCGCCGGCGCTGCGAGGGCCCCCTTTCGGAGCTACGCCACGGGTGGCGGCCCCGGCCCTCTGGTTCCGGGGGGCCGAATCCATATATAGTGATTTTACAGTTAATTGTATTTGCTACCTTTATTAGAAGAGATAAAAAGAAAGTATTAAGAGAAGTTGTTTAGAATTAAGAGCACTACTTTGATTTTTTTAAATGATTTTTGGTTTTTTATACCAACATACTTTTTATCGTGGCTGTAGGAGACACTCTAACTGGTTCATGAACTAAGATGTTAAGAAAATAATGGAGTGCCTCCTACAGCTACGATAAAAGGTATGTTGGTATACAAAATCTAAAAAAAATAATTAAAAAGCAAAGTAGTGTCTGAAAATTGAGAATCTACCATCACTCTTAATTCTAAACAACTTTTCTTTGTTATCTCTTCTAATAAAGGTAGTTTACTCTTGGCCATTTTTTAAAAATCGGTTCTAAAACACCCTGTATATTAATTAATGTGATTGATTTTCTCAAAATCTTGGTTTGAAAACAAGCAGGAGCGATTACTAGAATATTAACATCTAAGTCGAAATTATTTTGTCATATACACTTTATGTGAACTCAATCCGCGGACACACTGTATGTGTTTAAAAACAGTAAATTATTAATATACACATCAGGACAAGTTTAACAAGGGGTCACATGCACACATTTCTCTATCACATAAATTCAACCGGAAATTCAGAAATTAATATAAGTAATTAAGAAAATACTAACCCACACATCATTCCAAATTTAATAAGAGGTTACACGCTTGTGGACAGATCACATATGCTTAACTGAAGATTACTAAAGCAGAAAATTCGTGAACATTTTTCAAAGGAATATCTATATTGTAATAAACTTTCATTCATAGAATCAATAGATAACGTTTAGAACTTCAACATTTTCACAAATTTTCTAAAACAGCTATTTCCACAAATAGAATTTTACTCCTAGTTTTCGAAGATCATATTAATACAATAACACCTACCCCTCAGATTAAACAATAAGGACGTAATTTACACATACGACCACTCTTAGAAGTTTTAAAATATGCACACGTGTAACATTATGAGTTCTACTTGTAGACTGACTTGTTAGCAATAAACAATAATATTTGGAAAAACTACCTTTACTTCGCGAAAGCAGATTCGAAACTGACTACATAAAAATTACAACTGTTGTACGCCGATACATTAAATAACTAGTTTGCATAACTTGCATTGTATGACACACAACTGCATAAGTGATTATAAGTTGTGATAGAACACTACACAATGAATATACATAATACCCTACAGCGTAAATATCTATATTACATACAAAATTAACTAAATAATAATGTTCCCTAACATTTTCGGCCATCCTGGAATTAATGAGCTTCCATGCGTGTGGGTCCCCTAAAAATTCATACCTGTCGTAAGAATTCCTGAAAATTAAACGATTTGGAGCACCAAAATACATAATGACGTTGCTAAGGAGTCTACACGGGTTCTTCAAAATATATACCGACAAACTTTTCGGGTTGGTAGGGGAGATCAAAACAAACATTTTTTGCTTTATAAACATTTGTCCGAAAACGCTGCGTTTTCGAGATACAGTGTGTTAAGGTTTGTAGAAAAAACGCTTCAGCCGATTTAAATGAAATTTTCACAGTTTGTTGGTAACTTTATGGGGAATCTTTTGGATCTATTACAGTTCATACAGTAATTCCGGGGGAGCGCTCACGAGGCAACCTGTTAGTGTTTTTGCATAAAAAAATAATACCCAGTAGTTTTTTTTGCAATTTTTAAACTTAATCAAGATGAAGCAACTAAAAACACAACTTTTTCTTCACTTGAGGGTTTTGCGTATCTTGATTCGTTTTCGAGGAAAAAAATTTGAACAATTTTTTTTACAACTTTTAACACCCTGTAGGTATCTCGAAAGTGAAGCGTTTTTGGACATATGTTTGTACAGCAAAAAATGTTTGTTTTGATGTCCCCTACCATCCCTAAAAGTTTGTCGGTATATTTTTTGAACGCCCTGTTTATACTGGGTGGCAATGAGACCAGGGCCATGCTTATATCTTCTTTATTTATGAATCGATTTAGATAACATTTTATACGAAGCTACTAGAGATAATTGCTGATTGACCGATAGATATAGGCAAAATGGACGACTTCCGGTTTCACCGGAAATGATACAAACTTTAATTTTTTTAATAGATCACCCTATATATTTTATGTTTTTCGGAATCTACCAGTGTTGCCAGGTCAAAATTCTAAAAGTCACTAGCTTGAGGTGGAAAAAATCACTAGATTGACAAAAAATTCACTAGATTAACTTAAACGTGAAAAAAGCTGGAAATTAAGAAACAAAATCAAAGTTTTCACAACAATTTTAAAAAATAAACAAAATAACGAACAAGATAAAATGTTTAAAAATATAATAAAAAGTATAAATGAATAACAAACTACAACTACAATAATTATACAAAGGGGCCGAGACTATTAACATTTGCAACTATTGAAGGATTTAGAAAATTTAATGATTTAAGCATAACAGCTTCACGGGAATTAAAGGGAAATCTTTTGAAAACTTGATGCGCTGCTTCTGTGCAAAAATGTAAACACTTCAAACGGAAAAAATGTTTTGCACTATCTGTAAAAACTATTATTTGCTAGCGCTATTGCAATATTTGGACCTAAGTACAAGTGCTCAATTAAAACATAATGTTACGGATTTCTATACTGTAATTTCCTTAAATCCGTGTTTTTTAAATACTCTGGTGTGATGTAATAACTCAACAATAGTTGCTATTCTTGGATAAAGCAAGTTAATCTTTGGAGTTTCAGCCTGCAATCTTCAATTCATATCATTAAATTACCGGAAAATCCACTCGAGTCCTAGTGGTCACAGTACTCACAGCACACTTCGAACTTTGATAAATTTTTTACGTTCTACCGAAAGTAAAAATGCAAATGTGAACAATTCCCTTTCCGAGTTCTGTTTATATTCTCGGGCATTTAGTTTGAACCAGGGAAATATCTATTTTTTGTTAAGTAATTCATGGAATTTACTTACCTTCGCATTTCAAATCTCAGGCTGCCATCTGTCCGTCACAGCGAAAACTAATTTCTAAGATTGGAATAATAATAGTAGGTAGTAATCTGCAACAACGGCGAAAGGGGCGAAGGAATTTTTGCACCCCGACACTGTAACGGTATAAGGGGTTACAGATTATGTATGTATGTATGTATAAAATAGACTGGACAAAATCACTAGATAATTCTCTTTTGGCAAAAGTTATCACTAAATCACTAGATTGACTAAAAATCACTAGATCTAATGAAATTTCACTAGACCTGGCAACACTGGAATCTACAAGTCAAATTACATATACTACTCTTGCCAAATTTTCATTTTTTCAAAACAAAAATATTTTTTTCAACTTTTATTTTTTACGATAGAAGGCTGTTCTAATTGACGCTAACAACTAATAATAATAGCTATTTTATCAGTGAAGTCAATAACAAACCCTTAATAAAAGAACAAAATTTGCTAAACACGTTTTTAAAGAAAAAGTCACTTTTTTAATGGCACCTACCAAGGGCCATCTTGCCATTAAACAGAAAATTTAATTACCAATCTAACGATATGCATTATACACTACTTTATCTTTATCTACAATTGTACAATAATAAATAAATTAATTTTTTTAAGATTTCTTTGTAATACCTAAGCAAATTCGGCAGCACTGTTGTATGTAATTTGAGTCGTAGATTGCGAAAAACATAAAATATATAGGCTGATCTATTTAAAAAATCAAACTTAGTGTTATTTCTGGTCATCCAAATTCATTCATAAGTAAAGGACATAGAGGCATGACCCTGGTCTCATTGTCACCCGGTATACAGGGTGATTTAAAAGGTGTTGACATAACTTTAGGGGTCAATTAATCATGCAATTTGGAGTAAAGAATAATAATATACCCATCTCCAATTCTAAAGGGTTACTGCGATGATGAAGAAAAACTATTTATTTAGAGTACATCTAGTTAACATTGAAAGGCAATGAAAACAATTTAAAATCACAATAACTCTTCAAATTGAATGTCATCAAGCTATGAAGACTTCACATCGGAAAGCAAGTGAATCTTGCGCGTTAAGAGTTGAGAATTTCGCCTCTGGCGTGGTTTATACCTTGAGTTACCGTGCTCTTCTATCCCTTCCTTTGCAAAAGAGTTTCGGCTCTGGCGTGGTTGACACTTTGAGTTACCGTGCTCTTTCGCTTTTCCTCATGATAAAGCCCCTTACGAAAGTGGGCGAAACGTTGAATCCTTCCTCAATAATGTGTAGTAGTACAGAGCTTAGCTACTAAAGAATACATTTTAATAATCACAATAACCTGATAGTTAGGCAACTTAAAGCACTTAAGAGAAATGTAGGTTGCATATTCTTCCAATAGACCTCTTTGACTTATTTAGGTGGCTATTGTAAAGAAGCTTGAGATTAATAATAAAAGAGAAACCACTTCCTATTTTGAATAAAAAACAAAGACGGGCTTCGTGGTGTCAGCAGAAAAAGCCAAGCGAATAATAGAATCCTAGCTTAAAAGGATAAACTTTGCGATTGTAAGGTTTTAATTAGTAAATTTTACAGTATACTAAGAAATAATGATTTTTCAGGCAAATAGGATTAATCCATTGGGCAGTTTCTCACTAGTAAAGCGGTTATTAGTTAACTGGTAAGTAGGAAGTAAGGTAATTTATACAAATCTTAATTGGAAGTATCTTTGGTTTAGCTTTTTGGCATCTCCTATAGTCCTTGCACTTTAGAAGCAACTAGCCGTCATGATAGGGTGGAACGGTATCCTCCAGGGTTGTTACGAGACCTTATGGAAGGGAATAACCGGGAAGGAGGACCATATTAAAATCTTATTCGTTATTAGTAAATTAAACTTCACCAAAGAGTGCAACTTTATTTGTTTGGCGATGGAGGTCGTTCCAGTTACATGAAATTCAACTCGATGGGTGAGGCAGCGATAGCCGGCACCATGGATTATTTGTTTTAGCCATAGGTTAGTCCTAAAAACTTTACGAATATTTAAATGATGTACAATTAATTCATAGCATAAAATATGCCAGGTTACTACCACAGCATAGGCCATAGTATTAACAGTTAATGACTTCATAATAACGTAATACGACAATTAACTACCTTCTTAGGGCCAGGCTAAACAAACCAGGTTGCAATTTTATAAACGTCAAATCATAAGGGGTTTAATGTTATAAAGCATTTCTTATACTTTGGAAACGTAAATTGAGTTAATCGTGAAACCAATTAACAACTGCTATGATATGATGTGATAAGTGACTATTACAATTGTAAATGTAATATAACTAATTAATACATAAAGTTCACAACACAACTATTTTTAGAATCTTGTTGCAATCAAATTTTGACTGATTAATTATTTATTTCTGGGTTCGCCAATTGAGAATGTTATTTACGGTAGATCGCCCTTTATTTATAATACATTCATCTGATAATGAATAATACGCTAGCTCAATTAAAACATGAAACTCAAATCTCGGGTCTTGGGTTCCTAATTTGTCACTTTTAAAAGTTGAACGGTACGCCACTGCAAATATGAACTTGAACTTATATTTAAAACGCACTGCGTAGGTGCTACTAATCCGTCAGATATTCTGGCCCAAATAATTCAAACTACGCTGTCAGTTTGCGTGTGAAATGATTTATCAAAGGAATTTAATGAACAAATTTAGCAGGTAAGTTTTTAAATAATTGCGCCTTCAATCGGCGTCACTATACTCATTTGTTTTTCAGGTCGAAAACCTCGCCTTGATTGTTTAAAGACGCTAATCCTGCATTTGTTTATTCTAACCTCCAAATGGCATCTTAAATTACAATTTCTGCAAATCTGACTGCTCATGGACACGAAGTTCAATGGGAATCTGGTTCTGCAGCTCGGGTTCTAGGTATGCTTACTCGTTCCAACCCTCTAGCGCCGATTAAATTGGTTCAAATACACTAACCTCAAATTTGCAGGTTCGGAGCTGGTCTCGGAAGCCCTCTATGATGCGCCTCGCTGGAATCTTCGCCCCCGGGATGCTCTAACTGCTGTTGCGTGCTGGTACCTCTTAGGTGGAGCTGCTGGAACACCCTTGTAGGCTCAGTACTCCCCGTAAAGCTGTAAACTGCTGCAGCGGGAACTGCGATCGGGACCCGTTCTCGTCGAAGTGGTAGCCGATGAGAAAATAATTTTATGCTTGCGATTTTGCCACCTTCATTTGTGTAGATGCATCACGAACTTTTGAATCTTATGGTACACTTTATTTTATTGTAAGAAAATGGTAAATATTAAAATTATTTAATTAAAGTAGGAGTAAAACTCAATCAAATCATTTACAAAATTTATTCGATTGTTGGCTCCTCTTCCTCGTTCTTCCTTCGCCTTCGAGTCATTTTGTGTTCGAATTTTCGTTGATTACAGATAAAATTGGAGCGCTTACATCCACAGACAAAACACCCACACAAATAACGCTTTTAAAATAATACAATTCTACACAATCTATCTATTAATTTACCTTATTCGTTGGTAATTCAAATAAATTTTAACTAATTGCTGTCTGTTAATTTAGTTTTGCCCCACGATTGGGCGACCATTTTTGTCACTACACTGATTCGTTTTTAAACACCAATATCGTTTCATATCCTGCTGTCTGAATTTAAGCAATTTTCCTGCCACTGTATGATTTTCTTCAAATTTCCAAGTCTTGTTGCTGCATGTAATATTTGATTTGCCTGGCTTTTCTATGCCGTTTGCATTATCCTTCTCTGATCATCCTTTTCCTTACCTTTATCTTAAAATGCTCATGAAATGTCCATTTTATAATTATTTTACTTTCTACGCTTCATTTTAAGCTGTGCATATTTTGAACTTTCTGTGCCAGTTTTATAAAATGTTGGTTCGGCTTCTACTTTGCTCAAACCTTTTATATTGTGCTTAAATTATATTACTGACTCCAATACATGAAAATTGAGTTTCAATACTTGTCTGCTCATTCAAATACATTCAATGTTATTGGCCATTTTTGCCAGTGTGATTACGATTTGACAAATTATGTGAAATTTTTCAGTTGTATGCATTACCTCAATTCTGTGCTTTTGTGACTTGATTCTTAATTTTCTTGCACTGCCACCAGAGCTGAGTGAAGGGCTAAATACCATTGCAATACATACATACCGTTTACAGTGTCGGGGTACCAGGTGCACCCAGCCGCTGAAGGTATGTGCAGTTTTAAATTCGGCGGAGGTACTTGAGGTAGATGTGAGAAGCAGGAATCCAAATATCCGTTGCTCTACTCATCGTTTAAAATTACTTTACCAGAAGTTGAGCTGGATGAAATTAAAAACCCATTATTGTTGCCTACTGGTGTAAGTATAAATAAGTTTTTTTGCCACCTAGTAAAACAAAATGCGAAAATCTAAATAGTACAAAATGTCGTAATAACTCTGCATTTAAAGTGTTTCATTTAAATATCCAGTCGTTAACTAATAAAATTGCTGAAATTGAGGTATTCCTGTTAGGGAATAAACCCTGAATTCTATGCTTATCAGAAACATGGGTCTCATATGACGCTATTAATACTATTAATTTTAGTGGATACAAGATTGTGTCGTTTTATTCACGTACCCATCACATTCATGGTGGCGTTATAATACTCGTAAAAACGAATCTTATGAGTGAATGTTTTTATCCGATTAAAAACTTAAGCATTGAAATACATTTTTAATGCACGTCATCGATTTTGAAGATTGATAATAAGAAAGTGTATCTGATAACTATATATAGATCTCCAGCAGGTAATATTGACTTATTTTTTACACTTTTAAATGAAGCATTGACGATGGCAAGCAGAGTCGGTGATTATATAATCCTGGCGGGCGACCTAAACATTGACTCGCTAGTAAACTCTATCAACGCTCAGATTCTATTCGACATATTTGAATCATACAATCTACATAACAAGAACACTGAACCGATTGAACCGACAAGAGTTTTTCTCAACAGGAATAACGTTCTATCAGAATCGGCTGTCGATTATCTAGTGACATCGATACCAATAGAGATGTTTGCATCTGAGGTAATCAATCCTAATCTCTCAGATCACTTTGCAAATAAAATAATAGTACAATGTAAACCAACATTAATCGAAGGAAAAAGCATGCATAAAACGATTAGGGATATTTCGATAAATTCCCTGAATGAATTGAAATGCTTACTGAGCAAAAACGATTGGACTAGTTTAATCGGCAAAGATGTCAATGAAGCATTTGAGAGTTTTGTTAAAGAATTTCTTTGGTATTTAAACATTGCCTGTCCGTTTAAAACGCGTCGCACATATCTTTCTAAACCAGCGTGTAGTCATTGGATTACTCAAGATTTATTAAATCGCAAGAAAGAACTAGTCAATCTGTTCTTTATTATGCAACATAGTATATCTGAGCCAGCTAAATCCCTCTATAAGGACAAAAAAAGAGAATACAAAAGGTTAGTTAAAAAGGCGAAAGCCGATTATAATATAAATTTAATTAATTCGTCAAGTAATAAATCAAAAACTCTATGGAAAATTGTAAATGCTAGTAGTGGACAGCAACAAGTTCAACCTAAAATAACGATATCGAACTCTAACAGTTCAGTGACCGACCCAACTGCTGTTGCTGACTTTTTTGCAAGCTATTTTGCCACGGCTGCTGAAACCCTTGTTTTAAACAAATTTGCTGGAACCCCTCAGGAGTGTACGACTTCGGAAATTCTTCCTCACACTATGTTTTTCTACCCAGTCACTCTTGATGAATTGAAGCATGTCATCTCTAAATTAAAATCTAATACTTCTGTAGGATGGGATGGCATCCCACTAAAAGTTTTGAAACACGTTTTTAATGAAGTAAGTGAAATCCTATTGTATTTAATTAACCGGTCATTCGATAAGCGTGTGTTCCCGGATTGTCTGAAGATTGCTAAGGTCATTCCAGTATTTAAAAAGCGCTCGTCACTTGAAAACTATCGCCCTATATCTATACTTAGTGTATTATCTAAAATACTTGAAAAAATTATGTTTTGTAGATTAACATCGTTTCTCAACAAATATAACATACTAAATAGTGGCCAACACGGATTTCGACAAGCCCATTCAACAGAGACTGCCTCTATCCAGTTATTAAATCGCATATATAAGTTGTACGATGAGGAAGAGCTGGTAGCAGGCCTGTTTTTTGACTTAACTCGTGCATTTGACACCGTTGATAGCACGGCAGTATCTTCAAAGTTATACAATTTAGGTATTCGGGCACAGTCTCTCAACTGGACAATCTCTTTTCTCAATAACAGGCAGCTACTGGTTGAAGTCGATTGTAAAACCTCTGGAAAATACCCGATCAATCTAGGAGTCGCCCAGGGAAGCATCATTGGTCCCTTGGACTTCCTTCTTTTTATCAACGATTTGCCCGGTTACATCAAATCAGGAGATGTCATCAATTACGCTGACGACACAACAATTATTGCTAGTGGTAGCAATCTGAGTGAACAATCAGTTAATGTAAATTTAACTAAAAGTGAGTTTCTAAACTGGTGTGACAAAAATAAGCTTTTATTAAATGATAATAAGACCGTCTGTGTTTACTTTGGGAAAAGTCGGAGTGTTTTAAATAATATAGTTGATAACCACACCAAATTTCTTGGCTACTACCTGGATGGGGACTTGTGTTGGAATAAACAAATTGAGAGTGTTTGTAAGAAATTAAATATCTCGTATTTCTTATTATTACAATTAAAATCCACCCTTAATGTAAATGCATTAAATACTATTTATTATGCTTATGTATTTCCTTTTTTGTCTTATAATATTATACTGTGGGGTAGGGCTGCTACTTCGAAGCATATTTTTATCATACAGAAACGTATACTTTGTCTTATTTTTAATATTTGTGCAAAGTCATCTTGTAAAACATATTTTGTTAATAATAATATCTTAACACTTCCTTGTATTTTAATCTACAAATCAGCTTTGTATGTGTATAATAACAGACATAAGTTTCTTAAAAATAATGACTTTCATAGTTATTCGACCAGAGGTGGCAATATTTTATCTATAACCGGTCATAGAACCGCGATGCTTGAACGCTCACCTGTGTACTCAGCGATAAAAATTTTCAATGCTTTACCTGCGAATTTAAAAGCCGTTCAAAATGTAATCAGCTTTGAGCGTAATTTATAGTCCAGGCAACAAAGGAAAAATAGGAGAAATAATTCATGTAGAAATCATTTTTGGCACAGTTGTAGGGGAAGGTGTCCTGAACAACATACCAAAAATACTGATGGGTGGAGGTGGAGCTAAGGAAGGGGGGTGGTCTTTAAGGGTGTCTTTTATCATTTTTTGTTAATAACTCGAAAACTACTGTCTCCAGTCAAAAAATCCTTATATACTAAATTATTCTTCATAAAATTCTCTATAAAAAAAATCCGATACATTGTTTTGCTAGGATCGATACTTAAAGAGATATGGAGGGGGAAAGCAAACATTTTTAATAAATCGGTGTTTATCATAAAAAATCAAATGTTTATTGTTAAAAATGAAATGTTTTTCCGAAGAAGTATCTTGAACATTAATTTTCGTTGAAATCTAAATTGACATCATCATCATCATCGCTACTGCCTTCGTTGGGGGCTCCGTTCGTACATGCGCCGAGACAGACGCCGCAGGCACCAGAGCAGGGAACCCCTTCTTTGCGGAACCGCAGCGCACCCCACACCCAGTCGTGCATCGGCAAAAGATCATATGCAAAACGGAGTCGGAAGCCACAGGGTCGTTCGTGATAACTGGGATAAGGATCCCATCTTTTCCCCTGGCCCAACCCCATTGAGAGGGTGGTAGGTGGTTGCCAAGCCGCTGTTATATCTGTATGAAAATAAGTAGACCAACGTAAATATTTAGCACAAATTGATATTTGTAATTATGAATTATCAAGTATATGTATAAGTGGATTTACCTGTAGATATACTCTGAGCGAGTGTTGCTTTGAAGCTCCTCTGGTGGGAGGAAGAGTGGCCATGTCTGATTTGGGCTTCGTTGACGCTTTTAAAAATGCCGAGTACCGATGTTTGTTCAAGTTTTCTTGATGTTCAGGGGCTTGGTATACAGTCAGAAAAAGCTTCTCGCCAGCCTGTTCAATATCCTGAGGTGATGATAAGGAATCTGTGAATATTGCTGAGATGTCAAGGGTGAGGCCAGGATTTGTTGTGAAGAGCTTGGCGATTTCCATTTTGCTCTTTCCATGTATCGCCGAGGTAGTGAGAAGCTATGGAGAAGGAGGATCGTGTTGGCGAATGGAAGCTGTTGAAGTTGTCGCACCGAAAACAATTTGGTCTCCACCTTCCCACGGCCTGGTTTCACGAAATGCATGTTGATAGATGGTGGTGTCAATCCAATGAGAAGAACTATCAAGTCCACATCCTCCCCACTACTGCTACAGTTGGATGTACAGTCACTTTATCCAACCCGCATCTTACAATAGCGGCATCAGCATCCCCTGTAGCAACAGTTTGCAATCCTTGCTGCTGTCATTTTTTTGGTCAGCAGATAGATAAGTCTTGTTTTGTTCCTTTCATTAGCAAGAAAATGCTCCTGTTGAACTGTTATGGTCGTGCTTTCATTGAAGTTGATGTCAACCGAAGTTTTTGTCAGCCCTCTTCGCTTCTGACGTATTCTCTTCTGCAAGCATTGTGAACAAAATCACTTGCCTTACTCCTGAAACTTGTCGCTTTCCCATCTTTCCTTAACTCACTTGCCTTCACTAATCCAATCATCCCTTTTTTCCGACGTTACACTAATCATTTTCAACTTCGCCCTCACAAATTAAACACTTCTCAGCCATAGTCACAAAGCAGAACCCACCAAGTTACTAACTTGTATAGTATATTACATAACGAGGTGGAAAGTGTTTCATTCCTGTCGAGAGATTAAGTAGTTAACCGAGACGCGTAGCGTCGATGTGAACTTTATCTCGAGACAGGAATGAAACTTTTTACCGTGGTATGTATACTATTTTATTCGTAACCACTTTATTCTAAACAATAATTGGAAAAATATTATATTATGATACGACAGGTTGTGATGCGCATGAATGGATCAACGAGATTCCCAGTGTCCCTACTTACTCAGCGGTTGGGAATGTACTTCCCGCACTCACTTCCCGCTCAAGTGCGGGAACTGAGTGCGGGAAGTAGCGGGCGGAAATATACGACTTCCCCTACTCAAATTAGGTCAGTAATGTTAACATTACATATATGGTTGCGAATAAAAATCTTTACAAGTTAACTGTCAGTTTTACAAGCGTGCTCATAGATAAATGATAGCGTACAAAGCCAGAGTTGTCTTCCTTAGTATGTGTCATATTGATGAATTTAGTTGCTTGTCAGTTTGACATTTTGAATAAATGGTAACTTTCTAGTCATTTACAAGTGAGGAACAAATAAAATATTCAACAATACACGCAAGGTAACAGGTTTTACTGGCTCAAGAAGGTGACTGGCTCGCCTGCGGCTCGCCAGTCATATCCCTCTATTCGCCAGTAAAACCCTCTTACCAAGCTAGTAATGTTAAATACTATAATATGTCACAATATGTGGTCAGAGCATAGTTCATTTACCAAGAAAACTTGATTTGTAACAATAAAAATCGATTTCTTTTAAAATTCGTTTCCCCCCTCCATATCTCCGTAAGTATCAATCCTAGCGAAACAATGTATTAGACCTTTTTTGTAGAGAATTTTATGAAGAATAATTTATTATATAAGCATTTTTTAACTGGAGGCAGTAGTTTTTGAGTTATTAAGGAAAAATGAGAAAAGACACCCTTAAAGACCACCCCCCTCTCTTAGTTCCACCCCCACCCATCAGTACTTTTGGTATGTTGTTCAGGACACCTTCACTTACAACTGTGCCAAAATTAGCTTCTACATAAATTATTTCCCCTATTTGCCTTTTTTTCGTCTTCGTTGCCTGGACTATTAAGTAATTTTCTAATCACCAAATGCTTTTATGATGTACGTGAATTTGTTAAATAATAGAATTTATACCTACATACTATTGTTTTGTACCATTTGTAATCTGATTATATTGACGTGTCTATGTCATTTTTTTATGATCCTAAAGGCAAATAAATATTATTATTATTATGCTGCTACTGACCAAAATATTATAATTACTGCCAGAGTAAACGCGTCTACACAGACAGGTGCTCAATTACTGGCTAAGAATTGACTACAGTGTTAATAGGTCTTGTAATAGTATATTTGGAATCAATCTAACCATATATTACTACTGTAATACATTTTTCGCCATCTAAAAAATTCAAGTTCAAAAGTTTAGCATTTAGGTATCTTAACACGTCTGAAAAGCACGGTTTGCAGTAAATATTAACTACGTAAATGCTTATTGTACTACTATAATAGCTGATGCTGACCAAAATATCATAATTATTCCCAGAGTAAGCGCGTCTTATAAATTCCTTTTTGTGTGTTTGCCTTGAAATTAAATTACTTTTGAAAATACGGTAATTGTAATTGGGAATTGCCCTTTTTGTTAAAAAGTACTTGAAAATTACTTTTTGAAAGTAATTAATTACTACATTCAGTTACTCAATTACTTTTGTGTAATGAAATTACTCTGAAGTATTTAAATTACTTTACAAGTATTTGAATTACCGGTGGTAATTGAAATTACTGAAGGTAATTGAATTACTTTGTGGTATTTCAATTACTGACCTCGATTGAGTGCTAAATTTTCAGAACGCAAAAAAATACAATAAGGTCTTATTAAGTTACATATTAAACAAATCGGGATAGGGTACTTCCCAAGCCTAATTTATGATTTCCTCTGACGATCGAATAGCAGCAACTTTTGTGCAACATTTGCATTCTGTACGACGCGTTCACGAATCACGAGTAAAGAGTGCATTGGTGCGTGTATGTAGTAGATGTGATACGTAGGTTGTAACAGTGAAACTAATATTTATTGTTGAAGACGCTAAAACTATATTTGCGGTAAGTACGTTATAGATTACAATACCTACGGTAAAAATATAATTTAAAATAGCTTCATTAGACGATATTGGTTCATAATAATTATTTATTCCTTTCAATTTGCTTCTTTTAAATGATGTACTAGCATAGGGCTATACTGTAACAGGCGTTAAGTTCAGACAATTGCGTTTTTGAGTGGGTAATTGAACTAAACGGCCAAAATCCGATAACATTTAAAGAGCGTAAAACACATAAATAAAATGTACCTAATTGCGAAATTCCACGCCTGGTTGACTCAAAAATGCAGTATGGGGTATAGTACTAATACAATATAAAAACACCGCATACGTTTACCGCATTCTTGCAATGAACATTTGTAAATTATCCATACTTTATCGTTTTCTTGCTTTGTAATGGTCACATGCTGCTTTGTATACGGACTGCTGCAGCATATTAGGTTTGATTATTATTAAAAATCTGGAATAGTGTCTTATAAAAATCGTGACTTTCTTATAATTCCGATTACCTCAGCCAACATTACGTCTTTACGTTATATAGGGTGCTGCGTTGACGGACGAAACATACAAAACCATGCTAATTACGAGACATTCAAATATTGACTTCGTAATGGTTTTACACAAAATTCCATTTAGTTTTCTTAAAAGAACCGTGCGTAGGACCCAATTTATGTAATTTCAGATATTTTATTACCCTAAATTTAAAATCAATAGGTAATATTGTTCTGTGTACATAATTGGCATCTCAGAATAAAGACTTTATTATAATATTAAAAATTTGGTAAAATTAATAGGTATTATTGAAGATGTTAAGATTTTGAAATTTGAAGTAAAAATATGAAAGCAACCTGCGCCAGTTGTCTAACGTTGACAGTAATTTTATGAAATAAGTATTTTTCTCCGTTTCTTACACGGTGTGTTCAAAAAGAAATTCCATAAAGATTGGCCATGAAATATAAAAGTAATGTCAACAGCAAGCTTTAGAATTCATTAACTGTCATCACTTTGGTTGTTATTGTAAGTTTATATTATATGCTGATATCTTGATTGAAAATTCTAAAGATTCCTGTCTCTAAAGCTTGCTGTCGGCATTAGTTTTATTTTCAATGGCCTACCCTTATGTAATTTCTTTTTAAACACATGATAATTATAAAGGTCTCTTGAATGTAAAAATTACTTCATTGTTACGTGCTTGAGCAAATGTCTTTTATTTTTGTATCTGATGTACCAATTCTTATTTCCGTATTGTAATCAATAATCATGCAAGGGAGGAAATTACATTTTAGTCCAGATTTATACATATGACACGTTTACATTTTATGATGAGAGTATCTCTTGTATTCGGCTGCATTCAAAAATATTTAAATATGAAAATCAGGAGGCTAGTTAATCTATTACTGACCAGGGAACAAAACGTATATTTTCGGGAAACCCTTACAGGCGACAGAAAATGTCACTTTCGTGTAAAGGGGTAAACATCTTTTTTTCGAACTAAGCCAACAAAAAATGCTCAAGTTGCGACAATTGGATCACCATGTAGTGTTCTTTACAAAAATAGAATTTTGCTGTCAAACAATTAAGAAATTCAATGCTGCACCCTGTATACTTAAGTAAGTTACCTATTTTCGTCATTCAGCCTCATGTTAGGCGTATTTAATAGTAGATTGTTCTACAAGTTCCTTTTTATCCCTCATGTGGTTTATTTGCTTTGGCCCTGCGGGCCTCGACAACTAAACCCATATTCGTGATAAAAAGCTCAACTACAGTGATAACCTATGTGGAAATTAATAAAAAAATTAAAAAATTGGAATTGAACTTCCAAGTCCCTATACCTTCTTACTGAATGGACTTTGTACTAAGGTATATTAGGTTTAATCGGTTTATTATAACCTAAGAAATCTATGACCAATCTGTGTCTCATTCTTTTTGTGACACCCTGTATAATTGTTTTCCTTGACTTTATGTATTTACTTACATCTTACATCAAAACAAACTAAAAAGTTTTGGTTTTGATGAACGGTGCATGTAGCTACAAGATTTAATTATAAAAAACCTTCAAAAGTGATAAAGTATGTAGGTTACTATAGTTAACAAAACATAAAAAGTAAGCATTTTTATATTACAATTACGAATCGACACGACACTAATGATAGTTGCAACTTGCAAGAAAGTTCTACTAAATAGAACTATATGACAATTATTTTCATTGAAAGTAATTGAAAAAGTAATTGATGTTTACAATTACAATTACTAAGTAATTGGTACTTGAATTACTATTTCGTGTGAGTAATTGAATCTCTGGTAATTAAATTACTTCATTGGGCGGTAATTGGTAATTAGTAATTAATTACTTTTTTAAAGTAATTTGCCCAGCTCTGCTAACAGGTGCTCAATTACTGGCTAAGAATTGACTGCAGTGTTAATAGGTCTTGTAATAGTATATTTGGAATCAATCTAACCATATATTACTAGTGTATTAACGTTGTCTGCACCTAGAAAATTCAAGTTCAACAGTTTAGCATTTAGCTACGTTAAAACGTCTGAAAAACACGTTTTGCAGTAAATATTAACTACGTAAATGCTTATAGTACTACTATAATGGCTGATGCTGACCAAAATATTATAATTATTCCCAGAGTAAACGCGTCTATACTAACAGGTGCTCAATTACTGGCTAAGAATTGACTACAGTGTTAATAGGTCTTGTAATAGTATATTTGGAATCAATCTAACCATATATTACTACTATATTAAATTTTTCTGCATCGAGAAAATTAAAGTTTAAAGGTTTAGCATTTAGTCCGTTAAAACGTCTGTAAAACACGGTTTTCAGTTAATATTAAATGCGTAAGTGATTATTGTACTACTATAATGGCTATTTCTGACCAAAATATAATAATTATTGCCAGAGTAAGCGCGTCTACACTAACAGGTACTCAATTACTGGATAAGAATTGACTAGTGTTAATAGGTCTTGTAACAGCATGTTTGGAGTTCATCTAACCATATATTGCACCTGTATTAGATTTTTCTGCATCTAAAAAATTCAAGTTTAAAAGTTTAGCATTTAGGTACTCAATTACTTGCTAAGAATTGCTGCAGTGTTAATAGGTCTTCTAATAGTATGTTTGGAGTCAATCTAACCATATATTACTACTGTATTAGATTTTTCTGCATCTAGAAAATTCAAGTTCAAGAGTTTAGCATTTAGGTACGTTAAAACGTCTGAAAAGCACGTTTTGCAGTAAACACTAACTACGTAAATGATTATGATACTACTATAATGGATACTGCTGACCAAAATATAATAATTATTGCCAGAGTAAGCGCGCCTACACTAACAGGTACTCAATTACTGGCTAAGAATTGACTGCAGTGTTAATAGGTCTTCTAATAGTATGTTTGGAGTCAATCTAACCATATTTGACTACTGTATTAGATTTTTCGGCATCTAACAAATTCAAGCCGATATTCTTAGGGCTTAATAAAAAAAAAACCATGTTTAGGCGTTACACTTCAGTACAAGTGGCTTTGGCCAATTACGGGTGGGAGACCCCAAAGATTTCTAAAATGCTACTAATAAATAGGCTGGCTTTAACAAAATTAGTATTCAATGAATCAAACACACAAAGAGTTTCAAGTTAAATATACAAGCGGTACACCCTAGCTGAAAATTATAGGGGTCCCAGCAAAATTTATCTTAATTGCTACACAATACCACAAACATTTTACATGCAAAACGAAAGGAAAAACAGGGAAAACTTTTCCCACAGTTACTTTTCAAGACAAAAGTTAATATTTATGCGGCCCTTTAACGAAGGGAATTGGAGCACACCAAAAACAGATACGGCACTTCCGCGAAGCACTTATTTGAGCAATCTAATAATAAGTTGGACATTTACCTTGGGTAGCCCAATCATAGTTGGCTGGGGATGACGGGGCCGGCCTGGTGATTGCTCGAGGCTTGGGGCAGAGCTCCTAATAACCGCTGAGGCGGAAAGCACGCTTTCCCAGCGTAAGGGTTGTGCAGAACTCGTTCGGCAACGGGAGGCCAAAAAGGGTGATTGTACCCCACGAATAAAAGCGGCAGCCTGCGGCAGACAAGTTGCTTCAATTAAGCACGACTTCACAGGATTTGCTTGACTAAATGTGCAATGGATGCAACCTGCTTTTCCACCCCTCACGGGAGGGCAAAAGTCGACAAAAGGTGCCTCGCCTATAATTTGAGCCGGCTAATACAACATTGACCCTAAAGGCCAACGCGCACTTGGGCGACGCGCAGAGCAGCGCGGCGAAGCGCGGCGAAGAGCCGAAGAGCCGTGCTAACGCGCACTTGAGAGCCGTTTCTGTCGACAACCGGGTTAGTGTTAACGGAATATTTTGTGGATTTGTTTGTGTTCGGTAGCTTTAATAAATAAAATGGATAGCTCGGACGAAGATACTCTAATTGTCTCTTTGCTTTGTGAAGAAGCTGAAAAGCTGAAAAAAGAGAAAAAAGCCGTTGTCAACTCCGAAGTCCTTTTCGATTAATTTCGACCAAGAGATCACTATGCAAAAAAACTACGTATACAACACGTTTTGAAAGTCCTTTTTTTTCATTCATTTGCTTGATTAATTCGGGCTTCGCCCTCGTTATCAAACTGCAAATTCATGAAAAAAAGTATGACTCAAAACTAGTTGTACAATAGTCATTTGTACAACTAGTTTTGAAAGGAATTGATCGAGTTAACTTGTCAACCAATGGCATTCTTCAATTTAAAAATAAACTACCAATCGAACGATTATTCTAGTGACAATATTTCGAGGAGCTTTATTTCAGCGATAATTTTTCTGTAGGTAACAATTTTTTAATGAAAAGTAATTTGGATTTTAGTTTTAAAAAAGGATACAATTCAAAGACCGGTAGTTTTGTGAATTTAAAATTTTAGTGTTAGGAATTTTTATTGGCCATTTTCAATAATTGAAAAGTTAAATTGTCAAGATGAATAGGACTCTAGGTCAAAATATTGCCGAAAATATTTGCTCTTCAGATTGTCTCGTTTCTGTTGCTTTAGAAAATAACGACTCGTGCAAGCACTCGTGGTTATTTTAATCGCCACAGAAACTCGTATCTGAATCGCAAAAATTATTGTCGGCAATATTTTGACTTCTGTCCTATTATTACTGAAAATTAATAGCGAAATGCTGAATGTTAATGGAGCGGCGAGGCAGAAAGTGAAGTTTGCATCCAAATTATTTCAGTTATTTTATAATTCACATTATTTTGATTTGTAGATTGTTTAAAAGAATGTTGGAAATCCCAATAACCTATAATTCATCAAATATCATGTCTGCTTAGACACACATAAGCCGCCCCCCTGTAAAGATAATCCTTTGTCAGACGTCAATCAAACGAAACAAATGTTGCAAGCCACAATTCAGGTCACAGCATTTTATACGAATTTTAACGTTAAATGCGTCATGGGTTTGTAGTTAATTTCTATGAAAATGAGACAGTAATTTTAAATTTAAGACGAAATAGATGTTTCTAAGTAAAACAAGCATTTATGATTAAAAATATACTACTCAAAAAATGAACTGGACCACCCATAAAAATGTTATTATTAATTTTTATTGATTTTACGACAAAAAGTCATTCTTTATAAAAAGTTCTGCTTTCAAGCTTCAACGAAAGACAAGAAAAAAATTCAACTCTTGCGTTTAGCGTTTGTCGGAATACATTCGGCTAGTTCCAACTGCTTTCGGAAAACTTCGGAAACCCCAATTCCGGCCACTTGGGTCGCAAGGTAACGCGCACTTGGGCGAAGCGACGCGCGGAGCGGCGCGGCGCAGAGAAAAATATTCTCTGGCAAGAATTCCGCTAGGGTAGCTTCGCTGCGCCGCACCGCGCTTCCGTCAAGTGCGCGTTACTAGGTAAGAAATACATTAAAGATATAACTGCTCGTCGCCGCGCTGCTCTGCGCGTCGCACAAGTGCGCGTTGGCCTTAATCCGCGCTACCGAATATTTTGAGTTGCGACCAACTAGCTGTTATCAAGACTTGAGCCGAACTGCCTTCAAAATTTAATTGCCGCGTGAAGACCACAAAATTTGTTCCCCGTTCCCCGGAAAAGCATCTATCTTTGGCAGCAACCCGACTGACTTTTCCGTCTCGCTATGGCGCCATGAAGTTAAACGTTACTCAACGAACCTGGGGGAAGTCTCGGTTAACAGAGCACAAAGAAAAAGGTTCCCACACACTTGCAATGCCACGTACAGGAATTCCAGGGGCTTAAATATCAAGTTGCAAGGACAATTCTTAAGAACTTTAGGCGCTAAGTTATTGAAAGAAAACATTGGGCTTTAAGGCCTAGTTTCGTTATAGCTTAAGACAAAGAGCTTGCTCAAAATTTATTTTTCCCTTCCTAAAATATTCCACAAGGTAACACGCATATATTCCAAGAATTTTTAGGCTTTGACGCCAGAATGTCGAAACAAATAAGCAATATGTGCACTGCAAGAAAGTGCTTGCGGGGAAATTCCATACAACGCGAGCATTTTAAGTTTGCCCAGATAAATTTGATTATAAGCTCCAGCACAGGGTTGTATTTAGTAAAATTTAGGTAGAACAAACGAGGCCGAGATAATAACAAGCTACAAGTAGAAACAGAGTTTATGAAACGAATTTTTTATACTATCTTATTTACTGTGCATAAAAATAATTAAAAAGCTTTGACTTTTCATAAATGAGAATCTGGCGGTTGTCTAAAAGCTGAAACAAAAAAGGCTGTTTCAATGTTTTTCGTGTAAAAAAATTACGAGCGCTATAAATAATTTCTGAGACCAGTTTTTTATACTAAATATTTTTTTCTTCAAACGGCAGTATAATATGGCATTATACTGCTGGATTGATGATACTAAACTGTCACTTTATTGCCAAGCGGCAGATAATATTAACTGCCGCCGACGAGCGGCAGATAAAGTTATTATCTGCCGCTGACGACTTTATCTGCTGCTGACAACTTTATCTGCCGCTCGTCGGCGGCAGATAATATTATCTGCCGCTGACGAGATCAAGTAATTTTCTTCGAATTTTGTTCACAAAGTTGTAAATAATCTTTATATATATAATTCTTCTGTACGTGTGTATGTGACTGAACTCCTCCTAAACGGCTGGACCGATTTTGATGAAATTTTTTGTATGTATTTGAGTGGGTCCCTGAATGGTTTAGATTTACAATTGGACCCGGTAGGTGGCGCTGCAATCGGGTTCTAGGAATTTTTTGAATTTTTTTTTGACAAATTTCTTTTTTAATTTTTTTTAAAGATATCTCGCATATCAGAACATATAACCCTAAAATTTCACCCCCCACCAACCCTCAATATTTTTTAAAATAAAAAAAATCAAAAATTCGAAAATCGAAAAAAACTTTGCTGAACCTGATAATAGCAGGCAAACCAACGTTCGGGCAGGACAACGTCTGTCGGGTTCCCCATAATTTCACCCCCCCACCGCCCCGCAATATTTTTTAAAATGAAAATCTTTATATATATAATTTTTCTGTACATGTGTATGTGACTGAACTCCTAAACAGCTGAACCGATTTTGATGAATTTTTGTGTGTGTTTGAGTGAGCCCCCTGGATGGTTTATATTCACAATTCAACCCGGTAGGTGGCGCTGCAATCGGGTTCTAGGACTTTCTTTTTTATTTTTTGACGATTTTTTAAAATTTCTTTTAAAATTACTCGCATATCAGAACATGTAACCCCAAAATTTTACCCCCCCCCACCACTTCCAATATTTTTTAAAATGAAAAAAATCGAAAATTCGAATATCGAAAAAACGTTTGCTGAACCCGCTAATACCAGGCAAACCAACGTTCGGGCAGGACAACGTCTGTCCGGTCCGCTACCCCTTAGGGGGTGAAATGGGGTAAATAAGCCTAAACAATCGATATGGGTGTCGTTATTGAGGTTTTTTGGGACGTTGATTGCGAAAATGGCATTTACTCCAAGACGATGGACATGACATAAAATTAAAACTATAGTGGTGAAACGGGGTTTCAGAGACAAATTATTTTTGGGCAGAACAACGTTTGTTGGGCCAGCTAGTTTGTTATAAAAACGTTTGAAGAAAAAATACTATATGTTATTCGGAGCAAAAGTATCTTTATGTGGCTCGGCTGTACTTATCTGCCTCGCAAGCTCGGCAGATAACCCGTCCAGCCTCGCCACATAAAATATAACTTTTGCTCCTAATAACATAATATACTATTATTTCCTTTTACGATAAATGAAGTATTGGATTCAGCCCAAAAATTCGAAATTGAGTTTCCAACATATCTTCACGTTTTACAGTCTCCCGAACCCAAAAAAACATGTTTTTCTTCAAACGGCAGTAAAATATGGCATTATACTGCTGGATTGATGATGCTAAACTGTCACTTTATTGCCAAGCGGCAGATAATATTATCTGCCGCTGACGAGCGGCAGATAAAGTTATTATCTGCCGCTGACGACTTTATCTGCCGCTGACAACTTTATCTGCCGCTCGTCAGCGGCAGATAATATTATCTGCCGAGATCAAGTAATTTTCTTCGAATTTTGTTCACAAAGTTGTAAATAATTTGTTATAAAAACGTTTGAAGAAAAAATACTATATGTTATTCGGAGCAAAAGTATCTTTATGTGGCTCGGCTGTACTTATCTGCCTCGCAAGCTCGGCAGATAACCCGTCCAGCCTCGCCACATAAAATATAACTTTTGCTCCTAATAACATAATATACTATTTTGCCCATTGGTCTGTCTGCCTGTGAACAGAATATCTCAAAATCGAAAAGGAGTACGGCGTTGAAACTTCATATAACAGAGAGATTTTCTTTACTACGAACACGGCAGACGATATGACGAATTTACAAATGCCGAAAACTTGACTTTGACAGTTCGCGAATTTTGTCAACAGATAATATCTGTCATTATTTCTATCTTAAAATGTATAACTACGAGGTAACGGCAAAGTGCAAATTGTAAAATGCTATTATCAGGTTCAAACGTTTCGGGAAATTCAAAATTCTTTCACAACATTTGAAAATAGACGTTCTTCATCATTATTAATGTTGTACAGAGTTACCTCAAATTTTTGAAAATTTGGATGTGTTTCTCTCTAAAAGCATAAAAGGCCTAGTGTTCTCAACGAAGACAGGGATTTAAATGAACTAATGGTTTGTACTACCGCTAATGACCATCCAGATTATTTTCTTAACCAAATTGTTGAACTAGTAGATTTAGGTGCTTCCACTACTAGAATTATTTTACGAAAAGTCTGTTATCGATCCTACGAACTACAAAAGACACACGAAATTCGTACCGATGACCATTTCAGACGCATGAATTTTGTGAAACCGTGAAATGGCGAACAATGCCTCCGGAAAGTCGTTTTCACTGATGAGTCAACATTTTCCAGTGCATGGTCGCCATAACCCATAAAATGTGCTTAGTGACCGCGAGAAAACCTGTATAGATATTTTGAATTCCGGACCCAGTACTCAAAAACTTAAATGTTTGGGTAGGAATGCCGGGTAAGAACATGATCGGTCTATTTTTTATTGATGGAACCCTAACCAGCCCTAAATACCCTGACCTACTACAGCAGCAAATCATTCCAGAAATTGGACTTATAGCGAATGAGAGATTTAATGAACTTTGGTTGCAGTAGCATGGCTGCCACACTCACAACACTATTGCAGTTCAAGAATCTCTGAACAATGCATTACCAAATAGGCTGTTGACTGAACGAGGAACGAGTTTGTTGCCAGCTAACTCTGCAGATCTCTCCTCCAATGATTTCTGCTTATGGGGCTCGAAATCGAAAATGTATGGTTTTCCGGATAACATTAGGTACTACAGATTTGAGAAAATTGTGTTTAAACATTGAAGAGGCATTTCAATGGATTAGTCCTAGTATGTTGGCTAATGTGCGAAGAAGTTTCTATGGTCGCTTAGGTTATTATTTAGCTCAAGAAGGCGGGCTCTTCGAGCACGAACATATGTAACTTTTTTTTGTTTGAAATAAAAATTGTTTTAGTTTTATTTGCATATTTTTTACTATTATTTTGTTTGATGAGAATAAATTGTTTATTTCTTCAGAACGCGTTTTACTTTGTAAACTACCTTCTTTTACTTTACTGATAATCTCTGAAAATCCTGTTCTTTAAATCTGAATTTATCATCTCAATTTAATCACAGAATAACACAGTATCTCATACAACTTAACTGTGATATAATTATTCAATTACAAAAAGTACCTACACTATGTGGGGATACGCCATCTGCGTTGAACAATTACTTAAACAATTAAGGCAAACCACCCTTGGCTTAATACATATAATTAATATCAGAGTACCCTAGATTGACTGTTGATTGGTCTTGGTGTCTTTTTAGGCAATCGTAAATTCGCCTTGATTTACTCGTGTTCGCAGTTCATGAATTTTCTCTGTAACTACAAGGTGGCGCAAAAGTCCTCACTCGATTTCCTAAGGCAGTAACTTTGTTTGTAAATGAAAAGAATTGGTTCTGTTTGTTGATTATGTTTATTTAGACGTTTAATTTTTTTTCCATTAAGCCTCGAAGACAATATTAGTCAAGTGGACACCGCCAGAGTTGATGAAAATTTGGGCTCGTTTCACAGCATTTTTCATGACTTTTCTCAAAACTTCTGGGGATAAATTCTCCACTTCTAGTCAGATGTTTTCCTTTAGGGCCGCCAAGGTCTGTGACTTGTTCGTATAGACCCGTGACTTCAGAAAACCCAGAAGAAAGAAGTCTGGAACGGTCAAATCGGCCGATCTTGCGGGCCAGTGCAGATCTCCAAAACGAGAGATGAAGCGGTCGGGAAAAGCTTGCTTCAGAATATCCACTGTCGTTCATGCTGTGTGTGCGGTTGCACTTGTAAGGGAACATCCTTAAGTCTTTCACCAAAATTCGCTGTAAAGACCGTCTACCGATACCCAAGTGCGTGGCCCATCGTCTGGTGGATGTTTGAGGGTCCTCTTGGACATCTGCAGCCACAGCAGCGATATTCTCGACCGAACGGCTACTCCGGGGCCGGCCACGTCTGAAACTGTTCCGTATTGAGCCAGTCTGCTTGAGGCGAGTGGCTAAACGCCACAGTGTTTGTACATTTGATGCCACACGACCAGGGAATCGACAACAAATTTCACGTGGAGCCAAAAGCACTGACCGATTATTTGTCAAAAACATTGACACAAATTATTCCGCGTTCTTGAGGAGTATAGCGATCCATGGTTTGTCTATGTGTATTCTGCTTCTGTTTGCTTCACGAATGTCAAAGTCGCGATGACATAAGATGCCATTTGCAAAAATGAGAGCATGTTTCAATAGGGTGATTACTTTTGCGCCACCTGTTATAAGTTTTGTGTACTATCTAGATGCGACAGCAAGTTTTTGAACAAAATCCTATAACCGGAAGGGTTTTCAGAAAGTTCGTTTCCCACATTTCGTACCTGGAAACTTCATTCCCGAGCGAGTTCAATTTGTCTTCTAGATTACAGGGTGTTGAAAAACGAGTGCAGCGATCGAAATGCAGTTAGAAAAATGAAAGATATTTTAATTAATTTATTTATTATAATAAACTTCTAAGAACTATATACAGCAGGGAATTAAATTTTATTTTTAGTTTTACATAAATATGTTATAGAAATTATAATTCCTGCTTGGGTTGTAGAGAATTTTAAGAAAATTTTCAGATTTTCAAAAATAAGTCGGCCTTGGCAGTTAAGCAAAAACTATTTTATTTTCAGGTAAACTACCCTTTTTGTTCATGATACGACAAGTGAAATCACATATTTAATTACAAACAAATCTTTCCGACGGTAATGTATGCTGCCTAATAAAATGCTCTATTTGCTCCATATGTTTGCATTCCTTTAGCTGCACTTGTGTGGATTTCAAACATATACATTATATTGCATCTAATTACCCAAACTCAGCTCCTGGTAGCACAAATATAATAGCAGGAAATAGTAGTAATGAAGTTAACAATGTTATTCAAAATTTAACAACATTTCCAAGAAATAATGATAAACTTTTGGATGAAATAAGTTCTGGAGCTTTAAGTCTAGTTCAAAATATAAAAACCAAAAAGTATTCAACCGAACAATTAAAACTAATTTTAGATAATATAAAAAGTGCTGAATCCATTAGTGAAATGGAAATATAAAACTTTGATTTGAAAACAGAATATGTTGAAGAGCCAGCTAATAAGAAAATTCGAAAACAGGCCCCTTTTCATTCAACACGTAAACAAAATAAGAACAGAAACTGTAGGAAACCCAATATTGAAGAAACTCGGCTAATTACAGAAACTTTATATGGCACGCATTCAGAGATTGTATCAAAGGATCTTGGAAATGATTATTTATATAAGTGAATAATTAGGAAAAGAATATTTTGTATTATCTTTTAATACTTAACATTAATAATTGTTTAAATTAATAATCATATTATATCTAAATTTTTGTTAATAAAAAATTTAAAATGTTTAAATAAACTGATTTTTATTAATTTAACAAATGAATATTGGCATTTGGCTTCTCTAAAAGAAAATTAAAATAAATATAATTTAGCAAATTTTGGAGAATTTATGCGTAACCATAACAGTAGCTGTTACAGTAAATTTTTGAGTTAATATACGTATCATTGTAATTTGAAACATATTAGTTTGAAAGTTTAAGTTTCCCGCTTTATCTATCAGTGCACGAACTGGTAACGTTGGTTATCCGTCCTAACTTTAGCCGTTCCTGAGAGCATGGCTAACTAAAATTTATATAGCAAAGCTATCACGGCTATTCCATAAGTGTCACTTTCATTGTTGTAAAATGTTCTTGTGACAATTGCCAACGCATCAGGTTTTTGGCGCCATCAGGTGGTGAAATACAGCACCTAAATCTGGTTCTCGTTGTTGTCTTTACTAAAGATATTTTTTAGGTTATAAACGGTTTTAAAATAAGTGTTTGTAAAACCCACAAAAATGGAATTTGGATAATTTAAGTCTGCACGATCTTGAATTTTAACTGTTAAATGTGCAGGTAATTCGACATCTTCGTTTTCAGTTATGCTTGATGTAGTTGGAAATGCTGCAGAACTAGTGAAGTTACTATCACAAAGCAACCACTAATAGAGCGATTTCTCAAACAGTAAGCTTGAATAAAAGTTTCAGCGCCCTACAATGGGTGGGCCAGACACTATTCCAGCAAGGCGGCAAAATTTAAATACGCCATTACTACGATATTTGGATTAATCAAGGATATACCGTCAACACCAATACAAATTTTGCATATACATAATTTGCCTTAATCAGAATCTCGATTTTAAAGTTTTGAACCGCATAAATCGGAATATGCAAAATCTTTATAGGTTCTGAAGTTTACAATAATTATGGAAAATTCAAACGAAATATTTGCGAATAACAAATATATTTAAGTAATTCAAATAGCAATATTGTTTAATAGGTATTGTCAATCTTACAATAGTCGTGCTCAATTGCAACAATTTGCTTTGGTTCAAAATGCTTTTCACGCATTTTAAATGATTTGTCGGTGTCAGTTTGACGTATGAGTTTACTATTTACGCACTTTTTCAAAACGAGGACAGGTGACACCAGCGCCTCCTGACGGATGGGCCAATCTCTAACAATTATTTGATTTGACAGATGCATTCAGAAAACGCTTCTATTAGTAGGTTTTTCTATGCCGTTGGGAAACTTGTGTCTCCTACACTAAATCGGCACAATTTGAAACAACACTTCTTCACATACCGACCCATAATTAATTATAGTTTGGTTCACAACCTTGCCGAGTGTGTAGCCGAGTGTAGAGACCCTGTATATACAGGGTCTCTAGCCGAGTGGCTACACTAGCGCCCTCCGACGGGTGGGCCAGTCCCTAACAATTATTTGACAGGTGCATTTAAGAAACTCCTCTATTAGTGGTTGCTTTGTGGTTACTATAATATGCAATTTTTGAGGATGGCAGTCTTCATAATACCACAGCGTAATAGCAGACGAAGATCATGCCCCGCAATTCGAGCATTGTTGCGTCATTTGAAGCAACTTTCTATCGCATGTGTGCAATCATTGCCTCCACTGCATCCGAACTAAATGAACCTGTTAATACATAGTAAAAACCAGCTTCTTGAAGTAAAAATGTGATGTATAATGATGTACTTTTAGCAGTCAATTTCAAGACGTGAGCCTTTCATTGGATAAACCTTGCAAACCAACAGATGCAGAAGAATTTTGCATAGGATCGATATAGTTCTGAAGTATTACGTCCAATCAATAGTCTTTCGTCAGAAACATGAACCAACGGTGCAGTGCTGCTATCTAATTTTTGCAGATATTGTTCTATTACACACATTATGTAGTAGAAATGGCCCTAAAAATGCTTAAGAGTGGAAAAGCTTCCGGACCGGATGGAATGTCGTCGGAAATTATAAAAGCATCGGGAGAAACAGGAATTCAGGCCTTACTAACTCTGTGCCGTAAGATATGGGACACTGGTGTATGGCCTAAAGACTGGGCGTGCTCTACCTTCATACCAATCTACAAGAAAGGCTCAAAGAAGAAGTGTGAAAATTACCGATTAATTGCACTTACCTCACACGCTAGTAAAGTTATGCTTCACATCCTGCATAATAGAATTAGAGCCTTCTTGAACTGTCAAGTTCCCGAAGAACAATGTGGATTTGTTAAAGGCAAAGGTACGAGCATACAAATCTTAAACATAAGGCAAATTATTGAGAAGTCGAGAGAATTCAATGTCCCTGTTTATCTATGCTTTGTGGATTACCACAAAGCATTCGACACAGTTAGATGGAAGCTGCTGTGGAAAATTCTAAAAGAAATGGGTCTCCCTTACCACCTTATCTATCTGATCAAAACCTTGTATGAGGCAAACAGTTGTACCGTCAAGATAGACAATAACACATCGGCGTCTTTCCGTACAAAGGCTGGTGTAAGACAAGGATGCATCCTTTCTCCTATCCTGTCCAATATATACGCTGTACACGCTATGCGAATAGCTCTCGAGGACTGGAATGGAGGATTCTCTATAGGAGGGCGTAAAATAAGCAACTTGAGGTACGCCGACGACACCACTCTTGTAGCGTCATCAGAAGAAGAGCTAGCTGAACTGATAGCCAAAGTAGAAAGAGCTAGTGAAGATATAGGACTTAAACTGAATCGCAAGAAAACAAAAATTATGCTTGTTGATCGTGAAAACAACAATATCACAAACACACAACACATACCAGGATGTGAAATTGTTGACGAATTCCTATACCTGGGCTCTCTGCTATCCAATCAGGGAGGATCGAGCGCTGAAATAAGAAGGCGCATTATTTTAGCAAAATCAGCAATGACCCGGCTACAGAAGATCTGGAAAGACCGAAATATTACCATTAGCACAAAGAAAAAGCTTGTACATACGCTAGTATTCTCAATCTTCTCCTACGCTGGTGAAACATGGACGATACTCACAAACGATAGAAAACGAATAGATGCGTTTGAAATGTGGTGCTGGCGACGCATGCTTCGTATACCTTGGACTGCTCATCGCACAAATGTATCTATTCTAAGGGAGGTAAACATAACACAGCGGCTTTCGTCAAGGATCTATCAACGAGTGTTGTGTTACTTCGGCCACACGATGCGACGAACAAACGCTATGGAGAGACTGATCGTTGAAGGAAATGTCCCTGGTAAGCGAAAGCGGGGACGGTCACCAACCAGATGGTTGGATAGTATAACCCATCTAGCCGGCACACCCTTTCATGAAGCAGCCCACCTAGCTCAAAATAGAAATAAGTGGCGCAGAAAAGTTAAAGATATTTCAGATCAGCATTCTTGATAATCACGACGTTTCTGTTATGAAACTATACGACTAAAGAGAGACACACATTATGAAACAGTTGTATATGCTTTCTAAACATTTCACAGTAGATGCTGTTGACATTTTAAAATTCAATTTGTTCTGCTTCTTTTAAAAACTGTAAAGATGAGGCAGTGGCGGTGGGTGAAAAAATCTGAACAGCATGTAAAATATAATTTTTTTCAAAATCTGATGAGTACAAATCCTTTTTCGTTAAGTACCGTACAAGCTTGTACAGGTTTTAGGAAAGGATGTTCCATGTAGTTTTTTAGAATTCCACCACAAAAAATCTAAATCTAAAAATTATTTGCAACAATTTTTAGAACAACAAAACCACAGTCAGTAAAAAGACTAAGTACTCTCATTGTTAACGAGTAAAAGTAATTAATTCTCAGAGAAGAATGAAAAAATATCGTGCTGGAATGATGTATCTTGTTGACAATCCATGTACTTACATATAACATAACACATTTTGTTTGCTATTTGAGGTTTATTGCAAATGGTTGTATATTGAGTATTATCTACACCATAGATGCGATCTTCAGATCTGCTATACTGCACTTTCTCCTTAATTGACATATTGTCAATAATTAAGAAGCAAATTCTTTCTGCTGGAAATGTTAATTAGGCGACTTTAGCCATTAAACGTTGCTTAATTAATTCATCTGAACAATTACAGTCACCAAGATACCATAACAATGTTTTTGATGATAAACTCGCTAAATGGTTTCTGCAGTGCTGATATCCTTTAGGAGAGCGAAATCTCCATACTGTACACATATGAATAGAAACTTCTGACTAACGAGGAGCTTTTTTTATCATAATTAAGAACAATTTTTGCAAGAAATTCTGCTTTTTTGTCTCCATCGTCAGCATCTTGGAATATCTTATGGAAAACATTTAATTTGCCCCAATTTTTCTGTATATCATTCTAAGTTGTTTTATTTTTAATAAACTTTGAATAATTAACACTAATCCGCTTTAGCTTTAAAGTCAATGTTTTAATAGTACATATACTGAAGATCTGCAATTTCGGTTGGAGATATAAGTTCAGCTTGGGTTTCTTTTGAATGGTTTTTGTACATGTTCTTGTTCTTAATTAATTTCAAAATTAGGTAAAATTTGTTAAAAAAATGTACATAATGGTACTTCTAATGTGATAAAAAATATGTATTATTTATACTTATAGTTGGTGTAGCGTTTTTATTCAAACAAGTATTTTTGTCAAGTACTTTTAGAGAATTCTCATCGAAATGGTTAATACACAAAGTAGAGTATTCATTAAGTTTAGAAATATATTTAATACATGATTAAATATTATAAATAAAGGTAATTTAATTAGTTTTATTATTAATTAGCACGTTGAAGGACAGTGGCCAACTTCATATAGGGCTGCGTTGTGACACACTGCGACGCTTATCAGCGTTCTGCACAAGTAGGGGCAAAGAGGTAGATAACTGTAAGAGAGCTGTTTGGGGCAAATAACTCGTGTTTCTGTGACACTGATATGACGGTGTACGTACCAGTGGTGACAGTAACAACTGGATTACTATTATTTTATATGGAAAATTAGACGCCGTGCAGCGTTCAGTTATACTGGTAGATACAATTAAGGACGCTGCTCAGCGTTAGTGTCCTTCAACGTGTTAACAATATCACTCCTGAATTAGCTTTGAGCCATTTGGTACGAATCTGCATATCGCTTGGAAATTCAAAAAGTGGTTTTTTTGGATTTCCACAGGTAAACAAACCACTTTCTAACCATTTTAAATAGCTTTGAAAGAACCTGTTTATATAAAAATTACTGACACAAACTACGGCAATATGAATTTTAGGATCTAATTGATTGAAATATGACAAGTTTTCAAATCTACCTATTCAGCAGTATTTGTTTTTAATTTGAACATCGCGGTAGGCCCTGATTGAAAGTTCAGAATAACATTAAGAGGTGGCGCCAAATGACATTTTGTCCAAGGTTGGTAAAACTGAAAGCGTGTTTAGGAGGTTGCCTCGTTCCCATTTAAACCCATAGTTTGATTATTTTCCCCCGCAAAAAGTAACTCATGACGTCATACGAACCGCGCGAAATTTAAGATCGTAATGTCAAATAACTGTTGATAAACTTTACAATGCCTGTGACTTGTGCAGTGTCTGGTTGCTTCACTAATTTATCAACGCGGCAAAAAAGGATAGGAAAATACAAAATATGCAAGAAAAAATAAATTTATTAAGAACAATGAGCTGTAAAAAGAAAATTAATATCGCAAAGTGTTGCAAATGTGCTAGTATCTTTCCAAAAATATTTACGTCTTTTCAATTACGAAAAATAAAAGGTTCTAGAAATATAAAATGGACAACACAGGATATCACTCAAGCTTTTACTTTGAGATATTTGAGCAAGGTGAGTTACATATATCTAAGAGAATCCATTACCAGGTTAATTGATGATCCATTATGTTATAACATATCAATAAAGTGATAAATTACGATACCTAATTACCTAATAGTTTTTTTTTATTAATACAGGAATTTCAACATTGCAACGTTGGGCTTCTAAAATGGACATGCAGCATGGTTTACTGAAAACTGTTTTCCAGTTCCTAAAAATTGCAGAAATAACTGTCAGAAATAGAAAAGTTAGTAGTTCTTCAATATGATGAGATGAAGGTTGCTGAATCGTACGTGTTGGGGAGCCTTCTCAGTTTTCCGTTATTTGGAAAATTCCTGATTGCCAGCTCGCCTTGGAATTTAATGGACTGTATGGATTTATTTCTTCACTGAATTATACACTCGTTGAAAGCAAAGTAGGTAATTTATTTGCTATAAATTTACACGAACAGTTTAACATTTAAACATGTGAACAATAATTACTTTCGCAGAGCGGACCTGTTCGCATGCTGCCACGTTGACAGATGGAACGTAAGTGAACGGCGAGGCAAAGCCCGCTCGACAGTCTACTGCGCACAGTATAAATTCAGAATGCAAGAGAGGCGGCAAAAGTTTATAAAGTCCTTAACATACCGCCCGCCTTGGAAAGGGTAACCTTTCAAATAAAACAGTACAGAGTTGACATGTAACAGCTAGAGTAAAACATGCAACATGAACACACATATATACAAAGCATAATAGTACATGGATCTTAATCGAGTACAAGAAAACCCGAACAATGGGGAGCCAAAAGGCCTTACGAACACTGCGCTGAACGCTAACGCACTAGTTCACAACACTAGGTAGCGGGCACAATTTGGCGAAGGATCGTTTCACGATTCCTGACACAGTTCTCACTGACGCCACACGCGTAACGCCGTCAAGGCCAGGGTGCAGCTCGGTGACCCGGCCTAACCTCCACTTCAGAGGGGGTAGATTGTCATCCTTGATGAGGACCATGGAACCAGGCTGGAGGTCCGAAAGATGCGTGCGCCATTTGGTGCGCTGTTGGAGTTCCGAGATGTACTCTTTACTCCATCTCTTCCACACATTCTGGTGAAGTTGTTGTATTCTCTGGTATTTAGACAGCCGAGACTCGGCTATCTCAGTAACGTTGGGATCAGGCAGTGACACCAACGGACGACCAATCAGGAAATGAGCAGGAGTCAAAGGCTGAAGGTCGTTTGGATCAGCGGACAAAGGGGACAGGGGTCGGGAGTTTAAGGTCGCTTCCACCTGTGCCAGCAAAGTGCAAAATTCATCGTAATTTAGACTAACGTTACCTATAACGCGCCGTAGGTGATGTTTGGAGGACTTAATTCCGGCCTCCCACAATCCGCCAAAGTAGGGACTGTGCGCGGGTATAAAATGCCAAGCTACTCCGTCGCTCGCGACTGATTCGGAAATAGAAGGGTTTTGCTCCGCGAGAAAATTGCCTAATTCGATTAACTCGGAATTAGCGCCGACAAAGTTAGTGCCATTGTCTGAATAGACATGGAGCGGTTTGCCTCGACGAGCTACAAACCGGCGAAAAGCCATTAAGAAGGTTTCAGTAGAAAGGTCAGCGACCAATTCAAGGTGCACTGCTTTTGTGATAAAACAAACGAATAGACAAAGGTAGGACTTCACTAGTTTAGAACCACGTCCTTTGCGATCCTTTATCATGAACGGTCCACCATAATCGATACCAGTCGTATGAAATGGGGGCGATGATTGAATACGAGAGGCTGGCAGATCTCCCATTATGGGTTCGGTTAACTTAGGAGAAAATCTAAAACACCGCAAGCATTGATGCACCACTTGCTTGACTATATTTCTGCCAGAGGTGATCCAATATCGTTCTCTGAGATTAGCTAACAGCATTTGAGGTCCGGCATGCAGAAGCCGAAGGTGCTCATGTGAGACTAGGAGTTTGGCGAATGGATGTTTGCCAGAAATCACTAGAGGAAACTTCTTGTCAAAGGGTAATTGAGAGTTGTGGAGCCTACCACCAACTCTTAGCAGTCCCTTAGAATCCAGAAAAGGATTCAAGGATATCAAAGCAGAAGACTGTTTCACAGGCTTGTTCTGTGACAACAGCTTAAATTCGTCAGGAAATGACTCTCGTTGTGAAAAGCTTGCAAGCCTTACAAGGGATGATTGCAGCTCATCTGTAGAAAGGGGCCCAGAAAGACGATCAGCTTTGGGGGTCCGCGCATTGTTATAAAAACGAGAGCAATAAGCTGTAACTCGTTGTAAGCGAGCCAAACTTGAATACTGATTGAACGGAAATGGTTCAACAGAGATTACAGAAAAACTCTGAACTTCTTTTTTGAATTCTGGAAGCTCAGCAAGAACCTGTTTGGAAGCAGGCCAAGATGCCTCGCCTTCGCTTAGCCAGGTGGGACCATGCCACCAAAGGCTTAACAGACCCAGCGGGTCAAATATCTGCGATCTTTCAGACAAGATGCTACGCTTGGTAGCCTTACTACTTGTAGAATTTGAAATATGGGATATTTCAGACAAGCTGCTACGATTGGTAGCCTTACCACTTGTAGAATCTGAAATATTGAACATGGAAGTAGGCCAAGATGCCTCACCTTCGCTTAGCCAGGTGGGACCGTGCCACCAAAGGCTTGACAGACCCAGCGGGTCAACTATCTGGGAAATTTCAGACAAGCTGCTACGATTGGTAGCCTTACTACTTGTAGAATCTGAAATCTGGGATATTTCAGGCAAGATGCTACGCGTGGTAGCCTTACTACTTGCAGAATCTGAAATATTCTCTACTGATAAGAATCTTTTCTGAGCGATTTGCAATGAATCACCCAATACCTCTACAGGTTCCTTGAGAGGGATAGAGACAACGAATCGACCATTCGCTTCTCGTTGAGTATTTTGCACGAAATATGCCTCACAGGCGTTCTCTTCATTTGTGCGGACCTTTTCCTCTGGGTAATGTTCGAGTTGCCAAAACCTAGCAATGGGATCAGAAGCATCCTCGATCGTGCTAAGATTGCACTGTACAGGGTACGCAGAAGGGGGGCCTGTAGGGCCAGAAACAATCCAACCAAAACGAGTCTTTTGGAGGATGGGAAGATTTGGGCCTAGACCAATTTGTCCAATACAAAGGAGCTGCCAGAAAATGGGCGAACCAATCAGAATGTCGATGGTGCCCGGTTGGTCGTAGGACAGATCTGATAACTTGATGTTATCAGGAACCTTGAAACTGTTTCGCTGGACACGAAAACTTGGGGTTGTACCTGTAATCTCATCGAGAACAAGACAGGATAGATCAATACTGTATGAGGTGTGAGGGGCTTGCAGCTTGATATCACACCTAACTTTGATTTGAGAAGTGGCTTTACTTAAGCCAGAAACAGTAACGTTGACTTCGCGAGTTGGAAGCTTCAACCTTTTACACAAATCTGAACGTATGAAGTTCGATTGGGAACCGGAATCCAGCAGGATTCGCACAACATGAGGCGTACCATCATCAGCGATGAGTTTAGCGGTAGCCGTAGGTAAGAGTACCTGAAAATCATTCGAACAGAATGCCGAAATCGATTGATTTAGTTCAACAGGGGTTTCTGCCGACATCGCAGATCCTGGTTGACTATAAGAAGCATTTTGAGGTTTATCCTCATGAAGAAGTGTGTTGTGCCTTGATTTGCACTTTCTACACGTATATTTGGAGCTACAGAGGCTCGCAAGGTGACCCTGAGTTAGGCAATTAAAGCATACATGGAGCTCTTTTGCCTTTGAATTTCTGTCAAGTGAAGACAGCTTGACAAACTTATCGCATTTGTACAAGGAATGAGATCCTTTACAAAGTGGACACGAAGGGGTACCTGACACAAATGATTTCGAATGTACCTTGGAAGACTTTTCGGGTACAAGCTTAATATTTTTTACTTCCAAAGTTTCTAGAAGATTTGCTGTGTTTTGTAGAAATTCCTTGAACTCGTCAAGTATAGGCAGATCAGAACTTGACGGTTTCTAAGGACCTCCCATTCACGGAATGTCGTGGGGTCCAGTTTTTTAGAAACGACATAAATGATAACAACATCAAGAAGCTCGCTTTCGGTAGCTAATGATTTGATTGCTGTAAAATGTTTGAATAACATATCGCTAATCGTACGTAATTTAGTTGCAGATTCCTTACTGCACGATTCAAGTTCAAAAATAGCATTGAGGTGATTATGAATCAGAATTTTTGGATCATTGTAATGATTACACAATGCATCCCAAGCTAGAGTATAATTACTCGCAGTAAACTCTAAACTTTTTATAATTTGGCTTGCATCACCCTGTAGACTAGCCTTTAGGTAATGCAGCTTCTGAATATTAGTCAGCGTTTGATTCTCATGAATTAAGCTACTAAATATCTCACGAAATTCTAACCATTCTGAAACACTTCCTGAATATTTAGGAATTGAAATGGTAGGAAGCCTAAACGATGGCGTATTACACTGCGAGCTGCAGTTTGAATGCCCTGATCTTAAGCTACCAGCAGGCGATCCAGAACGATCTAATGCAACATCAGACTGGCTGTTGTATTCATTAATCAAATATTTAGCTTGTGCGATTGCAAAATAATAAGAGTCTTCAAATTCGACTTGTTGCTGCATTTCAGATTCTACATCCTCACTGGTTTCTAAAATTTGTTCGTGAACCTCATAATATTCTGATAACAAAGTGGCTATAGCATCCAATCTTTTCTGCAATTGAACAATCTGAGCGCTAGATAAGAATTGATCTTTATCTTGAACTGTTTGCAACGATTGCACGTGATTTGCGAAACGCGTAAGCTTGCCTTTGATAGAGCCTCGTACTCTTACAAGCGAATCCATAATTGTTGAGATTAAAAACAATTTAACGGATAGAACTAATTTTTCGTACGCCACTGGCACGGAATTTTGTTTACAACGCAGACTGCGCTTGATAACGACGCGAGAAACTTGTCGCTAACGACGCAGAAAACGACCCTGGTACAACGCGAGATGATTCACTTGTGACTGCTTCGACTGCAGTATGAAACATGCAGGGGATATCGCTAACAAACGTAATAGCTTGGCATTTCACGCAATTAAAAATGTTTATATGACTCATAAACCATTTCTTTACGCAATAATACGCAGCTGAAATTATGCACATGTATAACACAGATGATAGAAAACCAAATATTCATGCATAGGAAATCACAAAAATAGGAAATTAGGCTTACATTGATATTGGTGTGTTTGCCGCCTTTTCCTTGTTATGGCTTGAACTGCCGTCCCGTCTGCAGCTGCAATGCACAGGTGCACGAACTTGGCGCGAGACTTGGCGTTTGGCTATCTCGCTCTCACGTTGCTAGCACCGTATGCTGTCTTCCTTCCTCTCGTTATGGACGAAAACTGCTTGTTGTACTTACTTGCCTTGTACAACTGCGAATTTAGGCTGCTTTTCCGGGCCGATGGACCATGCGGCTTGAAGGAACAATGTGGCTTTTCCGGGTTCTTACTAATCCGGATCGTAGGACCAATGTTGGGGAGCCTTCTCAGTTTTCCGTTATTTGGAAAATTCCTGATTGCCAGCTCGCCTTGGAATTTAATGGACTGTATGGATTTATTTCTTCACTGAATTATACACTCGTTGAAAGCAAAGTAGGTAATTTATTTGCTATAAATTTACACGAACAGTTTAACATTTAAACATGTGAACAATAATTACTTTCGCAGAGCGGACCTGTTCGCATGCTGCCACGTTGACAGATGGAACGTAAGTGAACGGCGAGGCAAAGCCCGCTCGACAGTCTACTGCGCACAGTATGAATTCAGAATGCAAGAGAGGCGGCAAAAGTTTATAAAGTCCTTAACAGTACGAATATGTCAAAAATGACCGGGTAGTTGAACCTCATTCACAACTGCAAATTGTAAATGCTCAAGGTTTAATTGGAAAACGGAAAACTCCTGTTTTTGCCGATCAAAGGATGACTCCAGAAATCCTACATAATGTTATAAATGCGCTGTACCACATAGGTTTTAAAGTTATTGCGTGTGTAAGTGATTGCAGATCAACAAATATTTCACTGTGGCGTGATTTAAATGTTACATATGAAAACCCATTTATTAGGTACACATCAATTGACTGGTTCAAATATTTACTTCTTTGCGGATGCCCCACATCTTCTCAAGTTAATTAGGTATTGGTATTTAGATTCAGAATTTGTACATAATAATTGTGTTATTAATAAGCATACATTACATCAGTTAATATTATCAAACAAACAAGAAATCAGTAGCTGCTTTAAGCTAACAATAAATCATTTAACTGTCGAAAGCCCCAAAAGACAGAATGTTCGTATGGCAGCAGAATTACTGAGTCATACAACAGCAATAGCGTTAAGACATTACTATACCGATAATAATGCAGCAATTGAAGTTTCCAATTTTATAGAGCTTGTTAACTCATGGTATGACATCATGAACTCGTATACACCCGATCACGACCTAATTATTAAATCTGCATATGGTAAAAATATTGATGCTCAAAATGACATTTTATATCAAATGTATAATTTGGATAGCACGGTCATTTTCAAGAGAAAAAGGGTCATTCAAACATTTCAAAAAGGAATCTTGTTATCTATCAATTCGTTAAAATATTTATATACAGATTTACATGGACTATATGGTATAGCTTACATATTAACGCACAGATTAAACCAAGATTCGCTAGAAAATCTATTTGGCCAATTGAGAACACAAGGTGGTTTAAACGATCATCCTACCCCCACGCATGCTCTACAACGGCTGCGATTAATCATATTGGGAAAATCTACCAACCTACAAATTAATTCAAATACCAATCGTTGTTCTGATATTTATATTGTTGGTGAAGTTATAAGAGAGTCTGGCGCTGAGATTCCTGCTGAAGATTCATCAACTTCAAGCTTATCAGATACATTTGAAAACATGGAAGTCAAAAAACCCCATGACGTCGGTCTAAGTGATTATTTAGAAAAAGACTGTCTTTAATATTTAGCAGGATGGATAGCCGAAAAACTTCAAACTAGTCTTCCTCATCTGGGCAATCACACTTATAGTTTACAAGAAAAACAAGTAGATAATTTGGTAGTACCTCCATGGGTAGTACATTTGTCCTATGATGGATTAATTCAACCTTCTGATGAGTTTTTTACCCTGATTAAAAATTTGGATGAGGAATTTAAAAATTATATGTCTTCCGGTTTAAGTAACCCAAAGAAAATTGCAAAAAAACTTATTAATAAACTCAAAATTAATTATGATGTCGATATTATACTGAAAATGTTTGTTAAACAGCGGATATTTATTAGAATGAAGTTTTTAAATTATAAATATAGTGAGCAGAAAAATTCTAAATTCAAGAAATATCACGCTGGAAATAAAATGTATGTATCTTTATTCGCTATCTCCTTCGAAGATACTGGACCGATTAAATTGTATGATAGTTTAAAATTTTGCTTATTTTTAGACTTAGATCGTCGGCCGGTTTTTATTTTCAAAAAAAGTACGAAAAATTAAAGTAAAATGAAATTATATTTAATTTAATTAAATCGTATAATTTTAAATCACAAATACTCAATGCTCATCTATCAACATTTTTGTATATATAATTGGTAAGGTTGTATGTGTTTTTGATTGTAACATGTAACAACCTTTCCCACCGAAGCGTAACTTGGGTGATTCACTAGCTTAATGTAAAATTACACGTTGCTATCAGTTATAAAAATGACGAATGTTTGTTCATTACTTAAATAACTTCATTTATGAATTTATTACGATAACTTAAAACGAACATTAACAAAACTTACTAATAATGTACATTTATTTAAATACACTATAACTCAGCAAACTATCTACAATATAATTAATCATTATCACAAGTGTCATCAGATTCTTCACCGTTGACTTGTATTATTATTGGAGTAATGTCTTCTACGTCAAAACCCACTTCCCTGCCCGCCCACTTCTGTATAATGCCCTCTGCCTGTGCAACACAATTTGACCACGTTTCCGCTGTTACATAACGCTTTTTGCCACATATTTAGGGTTTTTTCTTCACCGTACCCATCTTCACCTATATGCTTATTATAATAAGTTTTGGCAATTCCCCAAACATCTTCAGTGGGGTTGAAAATACAATGGTAGGGAGGAAGTCGGACCACAGTATGTCCATACTGTTCAGCAAGGTGGTCTGCGACATACGTTTTTGGAGGTTTGTGTCTGAAAAAAAATCATTAGTATAGTATTCCAACCAAAAATTGGAAAGCTATTTAAAATCAGGCCAGCATTGAGAACAGTAAGTCACTTCGTAATTTAATTCATAAAATTACTATTTAATTGTCATTCAATGACACTTCGATAATAACCCTCAAATGTGACAGATGCATTAGGAAGTTTGAAAGACATATACGTCTTTCAACATTTTCTATGTTACTGTACGGTTTTAAAAACTCAACTAGTACATACTTAAATCATGCACAATGTTACAATGCCTTTATAGAACTGTTAGATGTACAATTTGCAGATGAACTGTCATTACTTGAAAGCTGATTGACATTAGAATATTATTTACTGATTGTATGAAACCAACTTAGACATGACTTACTCTTTTCATGGTGTACTGGATTTTAAATAGCTTTCCAATTTTTGGTTGGAATACTATACTTTAGCACACAAAATTCACTTAACATACTTACTGTACAACCAACTGCAATAATTCCATTGACCGACTTGCTAACCAATCAATAATATGTATCTTGTTTTTTCAAACTAGCATTGGGCGTTTTATCGTGGTATGGTAACTTGCGTTATCCATTAACAATAATTGATGGCTCCTCCAAATTTTTCAGAAGTAGGTGTTCGAAACATTTTAAAAATTTTCCTAATTCATTTCCCCGTGGTAATCCGGGTTTTTTGTGCTCGATGTAAATATCAATGAGGCACCAGGAATAAATCCATCTATCTCACAGCATGAAGGACGATATATCTTAGAAAATAGATAAATAATATTATTTAAATTCAGTTATTAAACTTATGATGCTAACCTTTTTCCATCTGATTTTAATTTTTTAACGCTTTTTTATTATCATGTTGCCATGACCTACAAACAGTGCCATTTTCGAAAATCCACGTTTCGTGTAAGTATACAAATTGTGACGGTCTTTTCCTGCTGCAGATTTTTAATGTACTTCCTTAAAGACACCACTCTGTGGAAAGCAAATGTGATCCAACTCCATGAGCCCTCAGCGTGGATCATCCTTTTTCCAGCGGAATCCTATATCTTTCAGGACCTTTTCTAACGAAGATATTCCTCCCTTGTAAATATCTCTTTCCTTTAAAATTCGCAATACAGATGTCCGAGTAATATCTTGTTCTAACAAAAAAATATCCTTACTTGTAATGTTCAGCAATAGAGAGTAAATGATTCACTTACTGTTTTGGTACATTTCATAAACCACATTTCTTATGGCTACTCGATCGAAATCGTCAATGTCCACTACGGGCTGAGTTCTATGCTTTTTCTGCTTCGCGCTTTTGATATGTTCATTTGATTTTACCGTCTGTGAAACCGAACTAACGGTTGGTATACATACTTGCAAGGCATTTGCAACTCTCTATAATAAATAAAACACTATAATGTAATAATACAATAATTATACATTTATTCCACAATGTAACTAACCTCTTGTACAGCAGCTAAAGCAATCAAGGGTCCCGTTCTTGCTCAAAAAAGCTTATTATGGAGGCTATAAGCTGTTTTCACTGCTTACATCAAGCTTTCGGCATTATTTCCTCTGTATAACACACGTAAACGCAATAAATAAGTTTTAAATAACTATGAAAAAGCGCAACTTATAACAATCCACGTATAATCTCAATAAGTTAGGTTAGAAATATGTAGTATCTAATGGCGTCACGAGTTACTTTCCCCCCCGTCCCGCGAATTTAATTTTTTCGAATCTTGAGGCAACCTCCTAAACACGCTTTCAGTTTTACCAACCTTGATTTTGTCATGGCATGCTTTATAGAATCATGTTTTTATGGTGATTGTAATGGCTGTATTAGCGTAAGCTAACCTAAATATTAGTTGGCCATGCTGAGAGTAACGCAACGTCTGTTCGAATTACAGTGTTGCCAACTTGGTGGAATTTCCACTAAATCTGGTGGATTGAGAGCACCGACTAGTGGCGAAATTTGTTAGTTAGTGGTATAGTGGCACGGCCTCCTGGATTAGTGCGAGACTGACGTCTCTACGCAGCCCGCCACATTTGTATATTTTTTGTGATTCTGAGGCCAACGTACTTTGGCTCCATCTGTTGTGTTTTTGATCAATTATCTGAAACGTAGGCGCGACTTTCTAGATTAATATTAATCCAGGAGGCCGTGGACGTATGCAACCAAAGGCACAAGCGCAATAGAGTCCCTGTATATAGTTATATAAGAGTCGGGCAAACACAAATGTCAGCCGCCATTAGTGTTCCAAAAATAAATGATGCGTTCAAGGCCGGAGTTGTTTTCCTTAGTATGTGACACTTTGATGAATTTAATTACTTGTCAGTTTGACATTGTCAATAAATGGTAAACTTAATGCATTTACGAAAACTACACTGGTAGGTATCTACCGTTTACCGATTGGTGGTCAGCTGATTTTGCAGTAGATAGATCGGATTGAGTAATTTACGAGCGGTTTTTTGGTGGTGTAGTAAACATACGTATAACCTCTAAAAACTTGTCTTGTCGTGGAATCGAACAATAGTACGTACGTCAGTTAATTGTCATTGCCATAGCCACCCTTAAAATTTCCATTTTAGATTACTGCGCATGCGCAGTGGATCGTAGCCAATCAAAAATTGAACCGCGTTTGCCCGACTCTTATCTTACTATATACAGGGACTCTAAAGCGCAACGTACTGTAGCGCCTCTACAAACTATAAAAAACGCCTTGAACTAAAAATGCGGCGGGCCGCGTAGAGACGTCAGTCTCGCACTAATCCAGAAGGCCGTGTATAGTGGAAAATCTGGTAGAATGAGGTTTTTAATTTCAAGTATAAATACATGGGTGACAAATTTAAAAATTTGTATATTTTGATTGTAAGCAGATTTATTTCAAAAGTTTTATAACAATTAAAACAATTATCGATAGGCCCTCTATTATCGAGTGGCAGCACTATATCTGCTATATTATGTTAGAATGATTGCCGGTAGGCGCTTCTAAATTCGAGCTGGATTTTTTTCAAATTTTATTGTTTCATAGAAATCGTGAAAGCCCCTAGCATTTTGCGTAGCTCAAGGTTATAAAAGGGAGACCACTACGCTTTGACGTTAGATATCGTATTTGATATTTTTATTTAAATACATATTTTTGCACAAAAGGCGCCCTCCAACTTTAGTAGGGTGTTTTGGAGTGTTCTGAGACAAGGTCAGGTCAAGGTTGCCCCCCCCCCCACACTCAACCTGCCACCCCCCCACCAACAATATTAAGTTCAAGGCTAAGTGGTGGTGGGGGGGTGGCAACCTTGACCTGACCTTGTCTTAGAACACTCCAAAAGAAAAAAATGTTTAAAGTGAATGACCTCAACTATTTTTCAAGGTACACACTCCTCCAATGAGTTCTACCCCTAATGTTTCAAGAGCTTTTGCACACTTACCTTGACCTACCCTTGTCTCAAAAAAATCTTCAAAGAATTTTTTTAGTGTCGGCATGGACCTCCACCACTGCTATTCACAGGTGTCGTTTCGAGAACGTGTACACTAGCACTGTTTCAAGATATTGCACACTAACACTTAGCTTGACTTACCCTTGTCTCAAAAAAACCTCTAAAAAATTTTTTTAGTGTCGGCTTGGACCTCCACTACTGCTATCCACAGGTGACGTTTCGAGAACGTGTACACAAACACTTTAGGAAAAAAAATATATGAAAGAAACTAATATTTATTTTTTCTATGTACAAAAGTAACTAAGTTCTATTTACAAGATTAACTAAAGTACACTAATATACACACTAATATTATATATAGAACTTACGCTATTCTTCAATAATGAAGTTGTGTATTTCTCCATTGTCACTAAAACTATCAATAGCACCGTCAAAGTCGTAGGCTTCGGTGAACACGTCGGAAAAGACTGAGGGTGCAGGTGAGCTGGCGTCGAAGTCTGAGGGATCCCAACTCAATGATACCTCAACATCGTCGAGCTCAGCTAAAGCTGCAGCCTCTCCAGCCAAGACCCTGTTCACGATGTCTTCCAATTGGGGGACGATGACGGAAGCCTCCCAGTTCTGCGTTGACAGATGTCCAGCGGTGTAGTTGAAGAACAACGTAGAGGATGAGGGGGTCAGATATCGCAGGAGCAATACTAGGGGTTCTTCTGGAGCCGGTGTCCATGTGAACCGGCTCAACCAGTACCGCATCCAACCGGCAGATAATTCTGCACGTGCCTCTTCGGGAGCGTACACAATTGTCAATGATATAAAATTTATGAAGAACAACATCTTAACTACTAATTGTTTGTGAGACAAGTGTTGCACAGCGTTGAAAAACAGAGTTGCCGGAAACACATAATTTGGGTCCCGAGTGGTGTAGCTTGAACAAGCGTCCACGTTCGATCAGCAGAGTTAAGCAACGCTGTCTCTGCTCAGAACTTGGATGGGAGTTCCACGGCTGCATCTCTTGGCGCCTCGTGGTACGGCTATCACGGAAAAAAGTTGGTCCCGGCGGTCATACAACATCATGACAGTCGTTAGTGGGGTTGGAAGTCCTCATAACTGCACAGCGACGCCTATAATTGGCCTAACGGCTGTTGGTTGAGTGCGAATTAAATAAATAAATAAATAAATAACGTTACGGTGAAGGTCGTCCAGTTTTATGTATACTCGAGTTCAAGTGCGTGCATTCAAAGTTCATTTATATGCACCATGAATGCAGGGTTCGAGTAAAATGATTTCCCGAGCACGTCAAAAATCACACTGACCACAACCGCATTCCACAGTTCAAAGACTCGAGTTCAAGTGCGATCATTCAAAGTTCATATGCACCATGAATGCAGGGTTCTAATTAAAATGAATGCCGGCTACTAATTGCCTTAGAGTAAAGGTTTTCTAGTTCAGGAAAATGCAACCACAATAGTATTTCTGCAGGAGCGCAGGTATAAAGCATTGAACAATTGTAAAAAAATATCCGGGATTGTCGTCAAAAAAATGAGCCAGTAATTGATTTAGGAAGTGAGAAGGGGGAGAGAACAAAAATGTTAAGTCGGTAGTCCTGTCGTCACCAGCACAGTAAATTCCATTATCAGGAACATAATGAAACAACACTTCCGATTGTTCGAGTAACATTGTTTTCCGAGCACGTCAAAAACCACACTGACCACAACCGCATTCCACAGTTTAAAGACTTGAGGTCAAGTACGCTGCAGTTCATTCCTATATAGGTCGAAACGCGCATTAAACGTTCGCTGATAGTTCATTGGAGTTCATTCCTCTATGAGTAGATCCGCATTCCATGATTTCCCGAGCACGTCGTAAACCACACTGACCACAACCGCATTCCACAGTTTAAAGACTTGAGTTCATTCCTATATAGGTCGGAACCCGCATTAAACGTTCGCTGGTAGTTTATTGGAGTTTATTCCTCTATGAGTAGATCCGCATTCCATGATTTCCCGAGCACGTCGTAAACCACACTGACCACAACCGCATTCCACAGTTCATTCCTATATAGGTCGGAACGCGCATTAAACATTCGCTGGTAGTTTATTGGAGTTCATTCCTCTATGAGTAGATCCGCATTCTACAGTTCAAAGACTCGAGGTCAAGTTCGCTGCAGTTTATTCCTATATATAGGTAGCAACCCGCATTCAGAAATTAACATTAGCAATGAGTGCATCATACAGTCGTTGTGTTAGATGCAGTGGTCTACTGTTTGTGCTGAGCGATGACCTTAGTGCTCCTTTGTATCCCACGATAGCAAAGGAAGATGCTAGGGACATGCGATTGTGTACTTGTGCCTCCACGGTGAGTAGTTTAAAAACTACAATTCAAGTAGTGCACGATATTGTAATTGCCCGTCCTGACGCTAAAAGTAAGAGTAGCATGGCTGCCAACAATGCAAGCGCACCTGCACAGCTTCTGAAGCGCAAAAGTGATTCCATTATTAGCACCCCTGCTAAGCTTCCTAAGCGTCAGGACCATTTACTGTTGAGGGCACTGCTTACTTCTAGCAATGTGAAAACGTCTAACAGGAACACCCACAACTTGCGCGATATGTTTTTAAATAAACATTACCACGACGATGCTGTCGAGGCATGTGGGGCACACAGCTCGTGTGCAAGCAACGAGTCGCCTGCCCCTCGAGCGCCGGTGGCTGCTACCGGGAGTGGCACATCGGCGTCCTCTTCCAAATTGGTGGAGTATGTTTTTCCATTACCGAATGGAGATTCTACTGCGCCATCGCAAATTTCGTTCGAAGTGAGCGAACTAATTGAAAATGGCCCTGCTGATGTAGATTGCATGTTGGCAAAATTTGAATTGGAAGCTCCCGTGGGGGACGGTACGCTACCAGACCTCGCCGACACCACGAGGGAGTTATGGGGTGTAGATGGTTTAGATGTAGTTGTTGACTCTCCAACAACTACATCTAAACCATTTACACCTAACGATGTTGTGTCGTCTGCTCATACTGACTCCGCACCCATCGATGCTGAGGTATCAATGGATGCTAAGCCGGAGTGGGTAGACTTTAACTTCACGAATGCCAATTTGCGTGAGATAGATGAGGCAATAGCAAGATGCAATCAGCCTAGACCTGTGGAGGCTCCTCCGCAAGCTGTAGCTACCCCCGCGGTAGCTGCAGAATGTGTTGTGGAGACTCGTGCCGAAAGATATAAGAGGTTGTTGCGTGCCGCCGTGGACATCCGCCTCCAGCAATTAGAACAGCACGAGGCACAAGACTAGATAGGGTGGCGCGATACCACCGAGAGCAGTTGCGGGTGAGGAGCCGCCAAGTCGGCAATGCTCGCTGCTTAATCCGCACCGCGACTGCTCGAGAGTTGAAAATGAGAGAAGTGAAAAAACTCGTTCTCATTATTTCAAAAATGTTAAGAATGTTAGGTGACTAGGTCAGGCTATTGTTATTGTTTCTTGCCTCTTCTATCGACATCCCCTCCCTCACTTATAACCTGTCTACTTTCCCCTCCTGGCCGACGTAATCCAAACGCCCCCATCGCGTCGGCTGGCGCGTATATACCGAGAAGCATTGTCCGCGTGCTAGTAGCATTATCGGTACATATTACCAATTTGGATTGCCCTACTGCTACAGTAATAATGCACCTTTGCGAGCAATGTTATAGGGAATTTACGCGTCGGGATGCCTTGCTGCGGCATCGGCGCCAGAGTTGTCCACGCAACGTTCCCTATTCGCCTAGTGGTGAGTTTGTTGTTCTCCATCTCTGATATATATAGTCAACCATGTCGGTCAGTTGCAGATACTCCTATGGATGCTCCTGCGAGGAGGGTATCCAATCTTCGCGCTCCAGAGGTGAGAGAGAGTGCTGCGAAGAGAGCTCGACTTAATCCCCCCTCAGGTATATATTAAATTGGTAATTATAAAACCGGAGTGATTGACATGTTCGTAGCGAATTCTGCAGGACCATGTACGTCAACTGGACCATGTACGTCAACTGGACCATGTACGTCAACTGGACCGTCTACGTCAAGGAACGTGTCTGTGAGCTCTCGCCCTGGTAAAGATATAAGTACGCATGAGTGTGTGTGAGTGGGCGGTGTAGTTACGATTGTTGTTACAGACTCCCGCTATTGCTCCGTATGCGGCGAGAATGTTCCCGTGCGTGGCTTCGTTGGGCACATGCGAAGTAATCGTCATGCGTTGCGAACCGGGAGGCCAGGCCTGGATGATGGAGTGGCACCCCTGCAGTCAGCCTTTAGGTCCCGGATTGCCACGTACAGAGTTACAACCATAAATTATCATATAATGGTCGAATAGTTTCTGTTAGAAATTAAAGAAAAAGTGTTGACGTTATTGCGAAGGCAGCTTAAAAATTTAAAGAGCTTAAAGGTGAATTTGGAATTATTTGGATACTTCGTTTTAGAAAGTAAAGGATTGGAAGAAATCAAGTCATTTAACACGCGCAATGAAATTGTAACTTTGGGTACCGACCTCGATGTATTGTATGATAATTTTTGCGGCATCTTGGATGAGAAGGTGTCTGAATTTCAGGAACGGGAATCTGGTAAGTTAATGTGACCTCGACGATCGCTGTATATTAAGAAAACTTCAATTGTTGCAGGCTGGGCTCTTAAGCAGTTGCTGTCGTTGGTCGTCGCCGTCAACAAATACAACCCCCTCAGAGCTTTCTCGTACCTACCACTGCCATCATTTATTGAGCGAAAGAAAGCTATTGTCAACGTTCAAAACAAGGATGAGTACTGTTTCGGGTGGGCGATTTTAGCTGGTATTGTTGAACCTAGCGGACCTCCCCATCGTACGAGTTCTTATCCCGATTGTAGAACTGTTTTGGCGTTAGATGGGTTGGAATTTCCATTGAAATTGCGCGATATTCCGAAATTCGAACAACTTAATCCTCAACTTTCGGTTAACGTGTATGGGTTAGAGTCGCGTTTTGAAAATCGAAAAATGATTTGGGAAGTTGTGGGACCTTTGCATTACTCTGTCATGAAGCGGTTGAGACACGTTAACTTGCTTCTGTTAACTAATGACGAGGGTGACAGTCATTACTGTTGCATTAAAAAAATTTCTCGCCTCGTTTTGCAGCAAATAACTGCTAGAAAGGGGGCAAAACATTTTTGTGACGGATGCTTGCATTACTTCCGTACTGAACAGCACTTGCGACAACATATGAAGTTCGATTGTAATCAGGTGTATACCAAAATTCCAACCGATGAGTTGATCGTGGACAAACTTGGTGAAACAATCCCACAAAATACTTTGAAATTTGAAAATTACCATAAACAATTAAAACTACCGTTCGTTGTCTACGCAGATTTTGAGACGATTTTAAAACCTGTACAGGAACCTGATACGCAACCAGACCTCGAGAGTTCGTTTACAGTTAAGACGTGCGAGCATGTGCCTTACTCGTTTGCATATTTTATAAAGTGATCGTACGACGACAGTCTTTCTAAATTTCAAACGTACCGCGGTGAAGATGCTTCAACTGTTTTTATGGAGCGGTTGGATGCAGACGTTCGTTATTTGTATGACAATTTTTTTAAAAAACGTGGTTCTTTTGGCGACGATGACTACTGCGGAACTTCAAAATTACGAGGCTGCTACGTCTTGTCATATATGTGATCGACCCTTTGTGGCCGATCAGATTAGGGTGCGAGACCATTGTCACCTGACTGGAGCGTATCGGGGTGCTGCACATTCTATCTGTAATCTAAATTTCAAAGTTCCCAATTTTGTGCCTGTCTTTTTCCACAACCTAAATTATGATTCTCATTTGTTCGTCAAACAATTCGCCGTCGATGGCGAACAGATCGATGTGATACCTCAAACGAAAGAAAAATATATATCCTTTGGCAAGCATCTGTTAGTAGATGAAATCGATTTTGGTTACAAAACGCAGAAAGTTTATTTACAAATTAGATTTCCAGACAGTTACCGTTTTATGAATCGATCTTTGAGTACCTTAGTACCTATTTGGCTGACGATCAGTTTTTTGAAATTAAAAGGTTGTTTGGGGACGATGCAAAATTTCAATTAATGAGACAGAAAGGCGTGTTTCCATATTCCTTTGTGGACTCCTTCGAAAAATTGAACCTTGAGAAGTTGCCTTCGAAGGTTCAGTTTTTCGACTCTCTACATGAAAAACCCGTGTCTCAAACTGATTACGATCATGCTGTGTCTGTGTGGAACACCTTCGACTGTCAAACTTTGGGTGACTACTCGGACATTTCTTTAAAAGCTGACGTGTTGATTTTGGCAGACGTGTTTGAAAATTTTAGGAAGTTATGTTTGGAAGCATACAAGTTGGACCCTGCCCAATATTATACGGATCCAGGTCTTAGTTGGGACGCTATGTTACGATCTACGGGTGTCAAATTAGAATTATTAACTGACATGGACATGATACATTTTCTCAAAAAGTCAATTAGGGGTGGTATAAGCACATGTATTGGTAGGAAGGCTATTGCCAACAATTGTTTAGTTCCAAATTATGATTCCTCCGAGCCTACAGCATTCATTATGTATTTAGACGCTACAAACTTATACGGTTTTGCGATGCGCCAGTATTTGCCGCACCGAAATTTTGAATGGCTCGCGGCGGAGGAAGTTGAAAATTTTGGTGTGTTGGAAATTGACGATGAGGCGGATACGGGTTTTATTTTGGAGGTTGATCTGCAGTATCCTGAACACTTGCACGACGACCACAATGATCTACCCTTTTGTCCGGAACTTATTATTCCCCCGGGTGGAAAATATAAATGTCCAAAATTGATTCCAAATTTGTACCATAAGACCAAGTATGTGCTTCATTATCGAAATTTAAAACAATGTTTAGATGCTGGTTTAGTTCTTACAAAAATTCACAGAATTCTTAAATTTATTCAATCGCCCTGGTTGCGCTCATATATTGATATGAATACCGCGTTGCGTAACCGAGCACGAAATGAATTTGAGAAAGATTTTTTTAAGGCTAAAAATAATAGCGTTTTCGGAAAGACGATGGAAAATGTCGACAAGCGATCGGACATCAGGTTGGCAAGCACGTGGGACAATGTCGGCAAGAAACTAGGTGCTGCAGCTCTAATTGCCAAAGCAAATTTTAAGGATTCGGTAATTTTTTCTGAAAATTTGATTGCTGTGGAACTTAATAAAACAGTTGTTTTGTATAATAAACCGATCTATGCAGGTTTCACTATTCTGGACTTATCTAAAATCGTAATGTATGACTTTTTTTATATTTTTTTGAAACAAAAATATGGCAATAATGTCTCCCTACTCTATACAGATACTGACTCGCTAGTAATTCACGTAAGGACTGACAATTTCTATGAGGACATAAAAACTAATTTAGATCGTTTTGACACTTCAAATTATAAGGACGGTCGGCACGGTATACCTCAAACCGTATCGGTCGTCGGTAAAATGAAAGACGAGTACGCAGGTGTTACGGTAAAACAATTTTTTGGAGCCGGTGCTAAGTCCTACTGCGTGTTTGTAGGAGGGAAAGAAGTAAAGAATGCAAAAGGTGTGCAAAAGGCTGCTGCCAATAAATATCTCACTATGGCAACCTATCGCGACGTTGTTGACAATGTGCGTGGTCAGGTTTTTTGCCAAATGTATGTTTTTCGCTCTCACAAGCACACAGTGTACACTGAACTGAAGAATAAAATTGCGCTATCATATCGGGATGATAAGCGCTATCTTATTCCTCAGTCGAATAACACTCTAGCATGGGGTCATGTAGATATAGGCATGTCAGGTGCTAGACCGTTGGACAGATTACTGGAATTATTTCAAGACGATCAGTAATACTACGCGCGGATCAATAACAGTACATTTTTTTTGTCGTTTACATGGTAATGACAGTTTATTTCTTGCAAAGAGTCTCACGAGATTGGTACGTTTACAGAGGTTTTTTTTTTCGTAGATATTTAGACATAATTTGATTTCCTTTGTATGTATAATTAGTTACTATGTAATTGTATCGTAAAATGTTAAGTATACATAATTTCATTTTTGTACAATTTGTTATTATGTAATTGTATCATACTATGTTTGTAAGTAGTCATCATATAACATTCTCTTCTAGTTCCAATTTAAATGAAATGTGTAATGTTGTTTAGAAGTAGTAATGCATATCTACAGAAGAACTCACATTGAAATATGTAATGTTGTTCAGAATTAGTAATGCATACCTATCTGAAGAAAAACTCACATAGTTGTACCAGTCTATTAATTAAAAAAGATATTTACTACAAAAAAAAGTTTTATTTTTTTGAGAGTACTACATCATTTCTTTAAGTTACACGAGATTGGTTTTAGGTATCCAAGAATTGTGTCGCTTGTCGAATTCCAACCACTTTACATACAATAAGTTTCCTTTCTTCTTCAGGACCCTTTCAACTAGATATAAGTCTGAATGTTTTGTTTTTTGCAGTTCATGCTCGTAGAATCCTCCTTTAATTTCCTGACCTTCTTGGTCCGTGAGTCGATAGGTTGTAGGGTTTGTAAGTCGAACTGTAGATATTGTAAATATTTCGTTGCTCCAGCTTGGCGTGTACCCCTTGCTAAATGCCGAACGATACTTGCTAATGCGTACCAAGTCCCCTGTACGAAACTTTTGAGGTTTCGGGTCCACGATCTTGTAACTGTACGCCGTGTTTAACAAAAGTTTTGCATTCTTTAAGTTCACTTGGGCAGGTTTCATTCCTATTGTGCGATGCTTGGTTGTGTTATACTTTGCTACGATCTTGGGTAGGATATCCAACCATTTGTAGGACCCTTGCAGGCTGAACTGCTTCCACATCATGTTCTTCAGTGTGCGGTTGCATCTCTCCACTATGCTGCTCTTCATACTAGAATACGTGCTATAGTGATTGATATTGTGCTGCCGCATTAATAGTTGAAAAGCGGTGTTGTAAAACTCTTTCCCCAAATCCGTTTGCAAGTTTTGCGGTGACACCTTTACACTCCTCAACACCTTACCCATGGCAGCTGTTACGTCCTTTCCTGTTTTACGTTTTACGGGATAGGTTCACACATACTTTGAGAAAGCATTAATCACTACCAGAATGTAACGAAAGCCCTTATTGACTTTTGCATAAGGAATCATTTCTACCAAATCCGCTTGATATAAATCGTTCAAGCCTTTTAGGATAACGCGCCTTCTCTTGAATTTTTTTTGTGCTGGTTTGTGGAGTTCGCTAACTATGGCTTCTTTAAGGTTCATTGTCAACTGTTGCTTTCTACACTCCTACGGGACATTTAAGCAGCAGTTGCACGTATAACTTATTGTTTATGGATTCGAATTGCAGTTTATCTCCTCGCCGCAATGTCTTACCGACAAGCGTGTCCTGTGGGATGCCGTTGATGTGTGATACTACCAAAGGTCCGCTGACTTGAACACTTATGATCTCGCCGGTTGTTAACGAAAAAATGTACTCGTTCTGTCCGAAAATTTTGGAATATCCTATTTCATCGTACCCACGCCCCACTAGCAGCAGTGGTACTTCTATATGGAGTTAATTTACATTTTTCACTTTCATAAAGACATGTCTGGGATGCGCTGCGTGGCTCGTGCTATGGTAGTGCCGTCCAAATTTGTCGATGGGCATTACTCTATCGTCGGCTGATGCTTTCTGACCTTACCGCTATTGACACTCCACTTTTGTACCCCCTTAGTAGATTATTTTCGCGTCTCCTAGGGCTTCGGTGATGCAAACTATCTCATTGGAATGACCCGTGTGTCCAGCTGCCTGAGAAGCTATTAATATACGCAACCGATTCACTAATGAGTTGGGATCCTTCCAAGGAACATATTCTACTTTTTTGTCCGTCACTGTTAGTAATCCCTTGCCACGCCGTGATACCTTCGTCGCTGGTCTGCCGGGAGCTCTTATGGTTGAGGAGGCAGTTAGAGGTCGTACTATTTTCATGTATTTAGACCCTGCGTTACCGCTGATTCTTTGTGTGGGGTCGAAGTTTACATGATGTGCGGCGGACCGCTCCACTATATCATGATATTGCTCTAAATCTGTTGTTTTGTATATATTTGATTTCTTTTTAAACATCAATTCGTAAAATCCTGGAGTGCCTTTGTAGACTATTCTGTTGCCGTGGTCTGTAATAACGATATTTTCACCCTCGAACTTGATTTCTCTATTTCCTATAGCAAACTTATCTCCCCCTATGTCGAATCTGACTCCGTAGTGCAAATCGTACTTGTCCTCAGTATCTCGTATCATTCCTTCCACGTATTTTCGAGCTAACCCTTGAAATTGTTCTAAATATTGACCAAGAACTTCCGGTGCCAGCATTTGTTGGATGGTTTCTCTGGCCGCTTGTACAGCACCTTCTTCTGCTGCCACCTCAGCAACCTCCGTTTGCAACTGCTCATCGTATTCCTCTACTGGTTCACTCTCGGATAACACATGCGTCTGCAAAAATCGAGGTGTGGAGGTGTGTGATGGTCCCGGTGTGGACGTGTGTGATGGCCCCGGTGTGGAAGTGTGTGACGATCCCGGAAGGTTTGTCGCAGAAACACGGCCTGGAGTGGTTATCGCTCGCGGACGGGGCAAGGTAGAGGGAGTGGATACTCTACGTTTAATTGTTATTGGCAAATAATCCACTTTTGGTTCGCCCACTGGCACACCTTCTTGCTTTATAGTTGTCAGCAATTCGGTGAGCGGTTTGGAAAGAGGTTTAAATTGCTCAGCTAAAATCGATTGGGATTGGGCGATGTCTGCTTTTAAAGCTGCGTATTTACGTCTAACGGATTGTCGGGTTTTGATAAGTTCCCTGGCTAAACGCTTATCGATGTTGCAACTCCTTCAGTTGTTGGTAAACTACTACCTTCCCTTCTTTGGCTGCTGTCTATATATTAAAGTAATTGTCGAAACCTTTTCTATATCGTCCCGCGTTGGTTTAGCTTTCTTTATCGATCACTAAAAATCCGTGATCCTCATTCCAACAATAAGAGCACAATGCTTTAAACTTGTCGAATGACATGTCCGTGTTGACATGATCGTCGTAAATGTGCTTCAGATTGGTGTTGTCTTGTTGGAATATGATGACGAGATTTGCTGCTTAGGAATAGATGAATACGTCTGACATAGATAAAAACAATCTATGTTTCGGTGACGCCCGAAACATATATAATCTCGAATTATGCTTTGCGTCTCGCAAGCTACGTCGTCAAAAACTATCACGGAATGTTCTTTTGCTTCCTGGGGTTTGATCATTTCACAGTCGTTACTATATTCGAAGAATCCAATGTCTCGTAATGGTTGAAAGGCTGCTCTCAGATAATTATATTTGGGTTGATCGAGTGTTTTCGAATATATATAAAGGTTTGCGAATCGCAACCCATTTCGATGCACTAGTAAACTGATTATGAGGTTGGTTTTTCCAGATCCGGATCGACCTATGACCACACATCGTTTACATCCTTTACCTAGTAAAGCGCTGTGCTTTCTGTAAGTCTCGGATATGGAATTTATTGTGTGGTTTACTACCGGCAAGGAACACCCTTGCTTCACAATTTTGACGTTTTCCATCGTTTTCGCTCGGAAGGAAACTGCGCTCTACCCGCCGTGCGTTCTCGTTCTATTTGTTAATTCCGTTTGAAGAACATCAGTTGTGTGTAAGTGTTTAAGATGAAAGCTACTAAGCGCAAACAAACCAGTCATCACCGAACTGCCAAGCGGAAAGGTCGCGGTTTCCTGAATACCCTTATTGACAAATTACCCTTTGAACTACACATACCAGGGTACAAGTTTTGCGGACCTGGTACCCGACTTGAAAAACGTCTTTCTCGAGGCGATCGAGGAAGGAATCCTCTGGACGAGGCCTGCAAGCAACACGACATCGCATACTCACAATCTAGCAATCTTTCGACACGTCACGCGGCAGATAAAGTTCTAGCAGAGTAAACTTGGGAACGTGTTAAAGCAAAAGACTCTACTCTTGGGGAAAGAGCTGCAGCCCTTGCTGTTACTGGAATTATGAAAGGAAAGACGAAAGTCGGAATGGGTGTGAAACGGAAGCGTACACGGCGAACGCATTCCAAACGGGTCGGTATCACAGTCCGCTCGCATTCAGGAGGAGCTTTAAAAACAAGGAGGAGGCGGAAGCGGTCAAGAGTACTACCTCTTCCGAAGAGAGGAGGCATATTGCCGCTTGTACCCATACTTGCTGCATTAGGAGCATTGAGATTCCTCGGAGGTGGTGCTGCAGCAGTCGCTAAAGCAGTGGGAGACTCAAAGGCTGCTAAAAAGAATCTCCAGGAAAAGGAGCGACATAACAAAGCTATGGAATCCATTGCTCGCGGAAAAGGGTTATATCTACGACCGTATCAGTCAAAAAACTACCGTTGAAGCTGCCGCGCCGCGCGTTAACCAACATCGATATTACAGACTACGTTAAACGCCTAGAAATTCTACACTTTAGGGGAATATTTATGCGGGATGCCCTGCTTATCAAGATTCGTAAACGAGAATGTGGTGTCACTAACTTGGACGATGATGTTGGACCTGGCACGCATTGGACGGCTTACGTAAAAGTGGATACCTTTGTTCTGTATTTCGATAGCATCGGTCGCTTACAACCTCCAACCGAATTAGTGAAATACTTTCGTAGCAATGGTGGCAATAACACGATCACGTATAATTCTAATAGAACGACTCATGTCATACACATGCGGTCACCTGTGTCTCAAATTCCTATATAACTTTGCGAAACCGCTTTTGTCGGCAGTTTAAGTGTTGCGCTTCATCATGTCTAGTATATTCACTCTGACAGGTGATTCATCAATCCTTACTGCGAATTTTGACCCCCCTATTTTCTTAGACGACGGTAGCGAATATGTTTTGGGGTTGTTAAGTTTCGAAACCTACAATACTATTGCTAACATTAGACCTCCCAACAATGAATTTCATCTCGTCGGACTACCTCATATTACTATACCTGAGGGTGCATACGAAATTACGGACATTGCCGACTTTCTGCATAACCAACTTGAGTCTAGCGGAAGTAATGGGCGGGTGCTGCTACTCGGAAACAACAGCACCTTAAAAACCGAAATAAAATCGAACGTTCCAATCGACTTTACATGTGACAATACTATCCGAGACATCTTGGGATTTGACAGCAAAATTTATGATGCGAATATGTGGCATGCAGGTGAACATGTTACGAAAATTTTGAACATTAACTCCATCCTTATCCACTGCAATATCTCTGTCGGTTCCTATAAAAATGGTAAGCCTGGCCACATCGTTCATCAATTCTTCCCCATAGTGCCGCCTGGGTACAAAATAGTGGAAACACCTAACCCTGTCATTTACCTACCGATCAGCACGAGACAGATCACTAACCTAACTGTTAAAATACTGGACCAGACTGATACCCCCGTCAGTTTTAGTAAGGAAACCGTCACGGTAACATTGCATTTAAAGAAGTTATAATGGGTTTTCGATTCAACCCTTCACCCTACCATGTCCAACCCAGTTCGTATAAGAGACGATGTCCACAGCCTTGTAAAATCAGTTCAGCTTCGTCCGCCGAGCAGTTTACAAAGGCAAACAGAGACTTCTTGCAATCGTTGGGTTTTAAAGTGCTGCCATGAGTATTCTAAATATTGGGGAACGTGTCCTCGTCGACAACTCCATCGTTAGCAATCAGTTGCACACCCATCAACCGTATACAAACCGTTTCGACTATAACGATGAAATTCGAATTCCAATTCCTGAAGATATGTCAACTCTACCAGGTTTGAGCTATCTATACATAGAGGGAAAATTACGGAAAGCAACCGGTGAAGTTACGACGGCTAAATTTCTTAACAATGGGTTGGCTCACTTATTTAGCGAAATCCGAAATCAATGGTGTCGTTGTCGATTCTGTTACCAAACCTGGTATTACATCTACTCTTAAGGGATATGTGTCCTACAGTTCTGATGATGTTAAAAAGCTTTAAAATTCTGGTTGGTTGTACGCTGCCAATACTCACATTACCGATGCACAGGGCAACTTCAATGCCTGCATACCGTTGAGAATGCTGCTAGGCTTTGCCGAAGATTATGGAAAAGTCATACTTAACATCCGACAAGAGCTTGTCCTGATTCGCAGCAATACCGATGCCGACGCCGTATTTAGTGCTACCGTAGGAGAGACTGCTAAAGTTACGATTGACAGGCTGTATTGGAAAGTTCCACATGTCACTCCAGGTCTTGCTCAAGAATTATCTCTAACCAAATACATTGACAAAAATATCGACACACAAGTAATGTTTCGCAGCTGGCAACTTCATATCATACCAGGCGTTAATGCCGTGACTCAACATTCTCATGCCATTGCAACAACCACCAAATTACAAACCCCCAGATATGTCATCGTAGGTTTTCAGACGGAACGTTCGGGGCTCATCTCTAAGGACAATAGTCATTTAGACAAAATTAATCTTACAAATTTTAGAGTTTATCTCAACACCGAACGTTTCCCCTACGATAATTTAAATAACAATTATGGTCTGAATCATTACGCCACATTATACGAAATGTACTCCAAGTTTCAATCGTCCTATTATAACAAGACTGACGAGCCTTGGTTCACGCCCAATGAGTTTGTCGACAAAGCACCCATTGTTGTAATCGACTGCTCCCATCAAAAGGACTACCTCTACGCGAACGCTGTAGTTTTTTGAGTTGAATTTGAAACTTCCGCAAACGTGCTAGCCAACACAACCGCGTATTGTCTCGTTCTTCATGATCGGGTTTTTACGTACAACGCTCTGACAAAAGCAGTAAAACAATTGTAATACTTCGAAGCAGGTATTTTTTTTGCATTGTACTCCTACTGCCGTCTACTTTCTGATTATTGAAAAAATATAATATTAAAAAATTGACTCGACTAGGATTCGAACCAAGATTTCCTGAGGCGCAGTGTCTAGAATTCCCTTTAATGCATATAATGCTCCCCAGGCGTCATACCATTAGACCACCGAGTCCTTAAGCTATTTAATGAAAAACGGCGATGACCTTCGGGATAATCGAAGGAATAAAAGGTTGCGCATTATCATGGTCTCGTTAGTTGTTTTATAACTTACGTCAAGTTCGCACACTATTCGTTTACGTATAAAATAATGGATCAGACTCCCAGTGACGATTCTTCACATGAAATCACATTAAAGCACGCTGTAAAGTTGTGCTGTGCTTTCTGGTTTGAAGATGCAAAAAACAATTTAGATAAAATAGTGAGAAATTTCTCGGGATTCAGAAATTTAGACTTGGAATTTGACGCGTATGTAGTGAGTGCTATGGCTGGCGATAGCCAAAATCAACAAGAAAAACGGAAACGACTGATTGCCAATTTGGAAAAAAACATTTTAAAATATTTTGCTAGAGAAGGAAATACATCGCTGACGCTGGATGTGGACTACCACCCAAAGCATCCCTTTGCTGAAATGCTGGAAGAACGTGTCTCAGTATTCGATCTACCGTGTAAATCTACAACGAAAATTAACTCTACACCAACCGGCATGTTCACACTTCAAGTTAGGAGTGGATATGGCTCGCTCTTCTGGAGATATATTTCAAATATTGATCACCTGTAACATTTAAATAAATATAATTTTTAAATGGTTTATTTTGTTTATTTTCATTTGAACTTGAGTTTAAGGTCATTGTTGAAGGCTAAGGTGATTTTCAAGATCACATCATTTTCAAGGACGAACTCTAACACCTCCCACCACTCGACCTTGATTTCAAAGTCAAACTCTAGAACCTCCTCCCACCAAAAACTGGTATCGGTCTGAACGAACAAATTTGTGAAAAGAAGAAAAATGAAGAAGATTGTGCAGTTTGACGACTCGAAGAATCAGATGTACAATCTGCATACGTGGGCGTATGCGTATAAAGAAGCTCGGAGAGGAGTCTGGCAACAAGAAGCTATGGATAAGATGAGGTTCAAGCGGAGGATCCTTAATGTGGAAGAGGTATTGAGAAACGTCTTCAGCTCAAAACATAGGGATAAAGTATACGTAGAACGATATTCAGCCTTTGTAGATCATTAGATTGTACATTGTATATTGTTTGTAAATAAAAAAACACAATAAAATTTAAATGTTTTATTATTCCATTAAGTAATGATTATTGTATATATATATTAACATTAGACAAAGCACAGTAGCAACAAGTTTTAGCATGATACATGCAAAGGGGTTGTGTTGGACTGAGTGGTGGTTGCTCCGCTTGCGGTGTAGCGTTTCAGAAACTCAGCCTTTTCTCTCCCTTTGACATATATCAGTTCAGCGTCCCGCAGAAGGCGCCGCAATATGGTGGGGAACAGGTATGCAGGAGTAAATCCATCCTTCCAGGCGATGCAATGATGGTTTTCCATTAACCAACGGGCTTGCTTTTGCAAATTCTGAGGCAGTGCTTCGAAAGGAAAGGGTTGTTTGAACACGTGGTGAGCAATACTGGTTCCATCGTAAGCAGCAAATTCCTTTGGAGTGAAATTCTTGTCGATTGTTTTGAATCCTTGAATATCGATAACCAATTTCATGTTGCCTCAGAGAACTAGCTGAACGGCTAAAGGTACTGGCGCACTCACACTTGTCAGGACACAACGAAGTTATGGTCGGATAACTAGCTGGACGGCAAAGTAATACTACCCCCCCCCCTCCACTCACCATGATAAAACTTGCGCAAAAGAGTTACACCTGCTTGACCACTCTCGTCAGAGCATTGTACGTATAAGTAGTAGTTTCTTCAGTAAAAAAAAACCCTAACAAATAAACATTACGTACTATAATATAATAATATTAAAAAAATAATTTTTTATTTCTCACTGTGTGCAAAAATATATAAAATTTTTTAATACTAGCTTAACTAGTAACATTTTCTTCTTTAGTTTCTTTCGCTCTAGTTTCTTCTTTAGTTTTTGCTTCATCTTCTTCTTCTTCTATAAATTTGTTTACTTCACTTAGTTCATGATGTAACCCGAGACCTTCCATCAGATTTACAAAGAGCCTTCGATTTATCACATTATTTAGAAACAATTGACATACTTCTGCACCATTTTCATATAATCTTTCTCTCGTGTGCAACTCTTCATCGGTATAGCAGCTCCGCCCCATACCATACACAACTTCATGTCCTGCGTCGAATGCTAAGTCCTCACACAAACCTTGCAGATTTCCTATGGCGCTGCGCACATCTGTAGCTGGCGCTCGAGCAGCCTCCGAGTAACACATCCACATTACGACGACAGTTGCTGCCCAATTGCTTCTAGTTCAATATCACACCTAACACTGTCGCTAGCAAACGTCAGCAGTTCGTACAGACACAGAGCCTTCTCCGACAATTCGTCAAAGTTTTGTAACGTAACCTGTAGATTTTGAATATAATCCCCAGGTTGAGTTAGCGCTCGCGTTATTGCTGTTGAATAAAATTGAGGAAACTTTAAGTTCTTCAATTGTGCTAGTTTTCGTCCAATTAGAGTGCGAACTCTGTACAGCTCTTCCACAGTTTCTCTCCCCAGGTAAACATCCGATCCGTCCTGACCCTGTATGCGTAACACCTTCACCGCTTGAATCGTTGTGAATGATAGGAGTATGGGTCCCAACTGAAGCGGTGGCCACTGTCCAGCTCCGGAATAAAAATAATTTGTTATAATTCCCTCATTTTCTAACAGGATTCCCCACTCGGGTTCCAGCAGCTGAACCCAATTATTGTGATTTCCACGTATTTGTATTACTGGTACAAATCCACAGCTGGTTTGTAGACCCACACATACAAACTTAGTCTGTGAATTATTTAATCTATATGTACTACTGCCAAGGAGCACTGGACACTGTTGCGGTTTAAACTTCGTGACACCATCGAACACTGCTTGCCCGCTCTTCACTAAGCCAAGAACTTTGGTAATGGTTTCCATTCTTAGTTGCACTGAATAAGAAGATGTTCTGCGATTCCTACTCTTGCCTGCTCTTTTTTTATCTACTTTTCGAAGGTAGTGGTAGAAGGGAGTTACAAGGTTGCCCACGGTCACGGTCAAGTAGGAGGAGTACCAAAACTAGTGGTGGGGGGAAAAATTGGTCAGTTAGAAATAGCATTTCAACGAAGTAGCAGTTAAGCGAATCGAGTGTGCGTAGAAGCGTTAGAGTAAACTATAATGCCGCTGGATAAATTTGGAAGGTATTACCTTGGCTATCCCTCAGATCATTCCACTGATCCTCCTCCTCAACTGTTTCTTTTCGAGAACTTGGCAGATTTTTACTATGAAAAGGACATACACTTTACAAGTCTAGGAGTTAACCCTGAAGGCTGGTATATTCTACTATCCGGTAAATTAAACTATACAGTTCAATTCGCTGAGGCTGTTATATCTTCTGTCAATACGAATCCTGCAACTCCTACAATTATTTTGAATGATAGCCATCTTAGCGCTACAGAGTTGACTGGAAAGACCTTGAAAAGGAGTGACTTGCTGAAATTTAAAGCAGTCAACGACAGTCCTGTTTAGTACAGTAAAATTGTTGTTTTACCTTAAAAAAATTGGCCGCTGCGATTCCTCTTGCCCAGTGGTTTAGGGTCCTTAGACAAGTGTAAAACCAAAAAGGCGTCACCCCACCCCTTGCCAAACAGCCGCCATCTTGATAACAATTGAATTTGTTTTTTATCGCGATCCATTGGTCGCACAGAAAAAGTTATTGAATAAAAAATATTGGAAATAAAATTCTACACATTTTTGATCCTTGCCGTGATACCGAAAAGTTGGTATTTAAGACGGTAGAGGGCGACAAAGTTACCAAAAATCTGTTTCCGCTATTCTAGCGCTGTGGGGGTGATTTTTTCCGAAAATTGCGAATGTGAAAGTTGTAATGCTTGAAAAAATATTCACTAATCTCTTTTAATAATGTGATTGATTTAAATAGTCTCCGGGTGACAGCCCTTCAAAGTCCGCGCAGCTCGGAGAAGTGGAGAGATGTAAATTATTTATATCCCGCACTTATTATAACTAACGAGATACCATGTCTGCCATTTGGTTAACATAAAGAAAACCATTATCGCTCGTACTATTATTCATTTTTAATCAGAATACAGTCACGAAACAGCACTCGCAATCGTATTCACGGATTTTTTCCAAGAATTTTTCAAATTGCGTTTATACCAAGTTGTGATCTCTTTTTTCAATAAAAGTTTTAGCAACATTTCTATCATGGTCGATAATAACTCGGTTGTGTCCGAGGCTCCGAACCAAGACGCAGAAACAGCTCCAAAAAAAAACGTGTCTGAGTAGACTACAATATATCTTAGGGTTTATGCAAAAAGAAATTACTTTCAATATACGAGCCCGGAATCAAATCATTTGACACAGTTAAGATTTTTCCGGTATCTTTATTTTGTACCCACAAAAGAAAATCTTCTTGGTCAATATTCCTATATCGTAATTGTAGACGTTTTTAGCAGTATTATAACAGCTTTAACAATAACAAATTACAAAAAGTAGTCAAGAAACACTAACTTTAATAAATATTATACACCAAGTGAATTAAACATATGTTTATTCACGAAAAGATGTTGAGCTCATGAGCACGTAGTGCGAGTGAGATCATATCTTTGAATTGATAAATGTTTAATTCACGTGGCGTATATATGTTTTTATTCAATTTTGACGAAATTTTGAATAAAAAATTTAAAAAACATTCAAACTAAGATATAAATTTGCCCATTCATCGTCGATTTGATCTAAATTTTAGTAATTATATATTACACACTACAAAGAAAAAGAATAATTGAATGTAAATATTTGTAGATAATAAAAATATGTTGTTCTTCATTGAAACTTTTTTAATTCTCTAGTGAATTAAACTTTTTTAATTCTCTAGTGAGTTAAACTTTTTTAATTTTCTAGTGAATTAAAACACTTTTATTTCACTTGTGAATCATAGACTGTTTATGAAGGTTATGGAGTTAATAATGTCACTTTAAACTGTCAAAATTGAATAAAATAAATTACTGATTCATTTCATTTGGCCCAAACGATCAAAATATAATTTAGTTCACCGTAGCATGTTTTAGTTGAAGTGAAACAAGCTGTTTGTTGTTTAATAACATATAGACAGTCGGGTGTCTGTATTATTTTTGCAGAAAGGGCACGTGGTAAAGCAATTGTCAATTTGTTGAATTCTGGTCATTCCTGTGGCAAAATTTACAAACAATTGCAATTATCATATTATATAATAAATATTACACCAGCAAATTTAAGAGCTTTACGGATCTGAGCCAAATGATATCATTCTGGGCTCATATACTCCTTTCCCATCATTTTCATTTCTTTAACCTATACCAATTTCTCGGTATCGCGGCAATGACCAAAAATGTGTAGAATTTCAGTAAGTCGTGAAAACCTATTCACATTGAAACTACTTGAGTGACGTGACGATTTTAACTCGCAAAAGAGAAATGGTTTCTTCGCTGCGCCGGAATATATCGTACATTTCCCACGCTGCGCGGACTTTGAAGGGCTGTCACTCGGAGACTATTTAAATCAATCCCATTATTAAAAGAAATTCGTGCATATTTTTTCAAGCACTACAACTTTCACATTCGCAATTTTCGGAAAAAACCACCCCCACAGAGCTGGAATGGCGGAAACAGATTTTTGGTAACTTTGTTGCCCTCTACCGTTTGAAATACCAACTTCTCGGTATCGCGGCAAGGATAAAAAATGTGTAGAATTTTATTTCCAACATTTTTTGTTGAATAACTTTTTCTGTGCGACCAATGGATCGCGAGAAAAAACAAATTCAATTGTTATCAAGATGGCGGCTGTTTGGCAAGGGGTGGGTGACGCCTTTTTGGTTTTACACTTGTCTAATGACCCTAAACCACTGGGCAAGAGGAATCGCAGCGGCCAATTTTTTTAAGGTGACGGGGTATTTTCCGACAATTTTACTGTACTAGTTATGTATGTGGAATTTCATCTCAAGGCTCCCATCCTAGTGGAGTCGCCCGGTCAGCCTTGAACAACTATTCCCCCCTCTCATTCTGGATTACCAACTATATAAGCGTGTCACAACCTTACAGAGTAACAGTCGCTAGTTTTCATTTAACCATGTGTCTCGAAGATTTCGGCCATACCTCCGCCGATACGAGCACCGCATCCAGACCTACTAAAACTGGACTGGTGTCATACCTGCAGCCTCGCTTGCACGGGTTGGATTTTTCTACCTTCAAGACAGCGATGAAGTGCAGTGCTTTTGTTGTGAAATTCGTATCCACAAATGGGTACCGGAAGATGATCCTCTAGAGGAACATTTGCGCTGGTCCGAACATTGCGTCTTTGCGAAGATGTGTAAAAAGTTGCAACAATTACAAAACGAGTTAGAAGATGTCAAACAATTTTTGGTTGCGGATCAACTTAACATCAGTGATGCCTTACAAAGAATTAGTGCACTAGACTTGACAATTCCTAATTAATGTATTTATACTTAATAAATGAATTTATCTACGACCACTACTAAAAGTAGGCTTTTTAACACTCGCTTGTTTCACTAAAAGTGACGTTTTATAGTTTACCGTGTTTAAAGAAATCAGCTGTTTACTTTTAGCACATGTGCTAAAAGTGACGCGAGGTTCAAAACTACAATTTCGAACTGCAGGTGAAGTTGTAAAGCTATTCTAGTTGCTTCTTGCGTTACAGGTAAAGCGCTTTTGAAATAATTAAAGCGTTATGTAATGAATACAGTCTTATGTGGAGTATCAATAATTACGGTAACCCCACCAAAGAAAAGCGCCTTTCGGTGCTTTCCAAGAATACTTGGCATCACTCTGTTTCGCTAGTACAATGAAATGTTATGAACCAGTTATTTATAAAAAAAAAACAAAAAAAAATTGCCGACGAACATACTTCAAAAGTTTATGTTGCCTTCATTTTCGGAGTACCTATCGTATGAAAACGATCCAAGACTTCATGAAGGTTCCTGGCGACCGGAATCGTGTTCACATACTAACATACGTACACCGCACGGCACGTTTAGGCACCCCCCAATACGGGGGGATTGATCTAGTGGGCTGGGATCTTCACCAAAAGATCCGCACCGCCGAGACGGAGATTTGGTATAGTGGGTTCATTAGTCGGTTGGCACGAATTTTAGAGATATTTGACTGAGAGTGGTTTTCGATATGAGGGAATTTCTCTCGTTGCAAAGCGTACAACGTAGTGCCCCTTGTTGATTTCCCTTGTACAACAATGGAACAATATTACATTAGACGACTAAGGAATTTTGCCAACAAAAAGGTGTAATAGCGAGCTCGCATTGAAGGTATATCAATCGAAAGCCTCCTACCTAACAAAAGAAATTATATTAAAAATTGACAATTTCACATACAGTGTCCAGAGCGAAACCGAAGAACACTTGTTATATCAGGTTGATGTCGAAACTGGATACTGCACATGCCCTGTTGGTCGTCTGGGCAAAATGTGTAAGCAATAAGCTGGGGATTATTTGTTTAATTATGGCCCAGAAGCAAATGATACTGATGATCGTTTTCTTATTGCACGCTTGGCTTTGGGAAAAAATGCTAAAAGTAAAGATTTTTAGTGGCCGCTGAAGATAGTTGCCGTGGAAGCGCAGGATGATACGAGGACATCAAAGTCATTATGCCTTGAGAGTCAAAATGACGAACAGTCTCACGTTGAGATCACAGGTAACATATTATCTGGCATTGAGAGTCAAGTGCAATGTGATACGGAAAATTTGTTTGATGAATTGATCACTCTTATGACGCAACGCCATGAGAAATTTTGTACTTCTGCTGCTTCTGTAGTTGGTTTTCAACGCGCCTTAAAAACATTACAACTAGGAGTGCCTGGGATAGTTTTTTAAATTCCGTGGGATGCAGTATTCCTCTGAGACGTTCTCGTGGAGCAATCAAAGTTCAGCCAACTGCCACTGCCAGAAGAAGGCCTAATGTTACCAGAGGCAGCAAAAGAATGCCGAGTGGTAGACCAGCTGAAGGGGAAAAAAGAACAAATCAGAAGAGGAAAGCGAAAATCGCCCTAAATGTGGAACGCAACGTCGCAAATGCTAAATTCCATGCAGTGGTCATTAAATGAACGAATGAAACACTTTTTTGTTTGTTAACTTTCCAACTTTTTGAATGTTTGTCTTTGTTTAACATTTGTGTACCTGTCTCAATAAATAGCTACATAGTTCTATTGCAAACCTATATTACCGCCCTACTTAGCGGCCTTCCCTTTACGCAATTGCATGGCACCACTCGGCAAAACGTACGTGCGGTCAGTACCTTATCGGCAATCCGTACTGTTATTCGGCGCTGACCAATGAAAACCGTTCATTACTGCTTAGGTGCTCGCGCCATGTACGTTGTGCTTAAATGCGTCCGGGACGCTGTTTTGTCTGTCCGGGACGCTGTTTCAGCGGCTAAACCGTAAGAGATAGAGAAAAAAGTTATTAAAGTTATATGTTTGGAATGGTCATGTCAGGTCAGGAACCGAATTTCAGTCGCATGACACTTCCGGTTTTCGAGAAATCACGTGATTTCCGTCCGTCCGGGACGCTGGTCGGTCCGGGACGCTGTTTCAGCAGCCAAACCGTAAGAAATAGAGAAAAAAGTTATTAAATGAGACATTTGTCTCACTGGTTGCTAGTGTACTAATAATATGGCTAAATAATTAAATTTTTCTTGGACAATTGAATTTCGAAGATAGGTTTAACCCGTTTCAGCATGGAAAATGAACGCTCCCCACTAGCATTCATAACCATTATCGAAAAAAAAAAATATTATGAAGGCATACATTTATATTTAGGATTGAGCAATGCGCATGTTAATTTATTTTCATGTAGCAATTTCACTAAATCTTTGGGAGATTCAACTTTAACTTCATCACTTAGTTCGTTTAAGAACTTTTTAAGTGAACAGATTCTTCAGGAAGATTTTACGTCGTTAAGTCGTTTATATACAGATTGTCCGAAATCCGTTTTGAACATGGGAAATTAATGGGTGCGACAAGGAAGACATAAACAAAATGAGTAGCAGGTCAAAGATAGAATGTTTTGATGAATACACTCTTTTTCATTAATTAACTGTTTTTGTGATTCGGACGTTTTGATGATATTTTGCATGGAGGTTAGTTGTATTAATCAAATTTTTCGCAACAAAAAAATTTTTAACGGTCAACGAGAAACTATTGTAATCAACTCGTTTGTTAATGAGCGATTAATAATCTCAACTATTAAAGGCACTCACTCGCTATCGCTCGTTCGTGCTTTAAACAGTTTCGATTATTAATCGCCTTCATTAAATAACTAAAAATAATTATGTGAATAGTAAACGATAGTATTATTAATTTAAACCTCACTTTATACTCTTAATGACGGATAAAATATTTGACAGAAGTGTTTGTTTCATTGACTTAACTTTAGTTTAAAGGTATACATAGCTATGATTACATTCTATCTTTGTTCTGCTACTCATTTTGATTATGTCTTCCTTGTCGAACTCATTAATTTCTTATGTTCAAAACGGATTTCGAACAATCTGTATGTATCTTTTAATTTTTGTAAATGCAATACTTACTATATCTACATCATTTAACTTTTTAGATTAAACAAAAATTCGAACAAATCTGAACATGTTTTGTACACTTCGGATCTACGATTAATTTCAGACTGAAGATTATCAAGAATGAAGGTAACTCTGCTATCATTTTCTCTTTAGGTCTTACACTTAAAATAACTATATTTTAGGATAAATAATATCTTTGGATAAATAAGAAACAGTTGACTTTCCACGATTTGCAAGTTTTCTTATATGGTTTTCTAAATAAGGGTTATATTCTGACAAAAGTCTATCCCACTCAAATAATTGCCATTACGATCCTCATCTATCTTTTCATTACTGCCCCTAAATACCAACTCTTCTTTTGCTGCAAATGTTATAATGCTAACAATCGTTTTTAATACGTTAACACAATATTCTTTTACAGAGTTCTTTTCTTCTTCAAGTTACTTATCAATTCTCCCAGTAGTTAAAGACTGCGCGGTATATATTCTCAGATTATTTAAATGCTCAGAGATTCGTTCGTGTTCATCAAACCTATGTGACTGTGTGCCTCGCCCCGACTTCTCTGACTCGCTTACGCTCGTTAGTCAAACGCATCCGGTCTCGCCACACAAAGTATCACTTTTACTCCTAATAACATAATATGTTATTATATGCGGCCTGCTATGGCTGCCCGACGCCAGGAGATAGCCGGAAATGATAATATGCTTACTTCGTCGTCGTGTCAACTTTATTAAGTGTGAGTGGCGCCGCGCGCGCCGCCCAAGACAAATTTACCGCCCGGTTCTACAGCACCCGATAGCACCCATGTAAAACCGGCACTGCCCCACCACTCGACCCGCCACCTCCCACCAACACTTAGCCTTGACCTTAATATTTATGGTGGTGGGAGGTGGCGGGTCGAGTGGTGGGGGGTGGCAACCTTGACCTGACCTTGTCTCAGAACACTCCAAAACACCCTACTAACTTTGTATCCCGAATCCCGGGCAAGTTGAGCATTGTACCGTCAGATGCAAGCGCATAAAGGACCAGCCTCTACACCGCAAGGTAAAATGAGGTTATCGATAATACAATACATATTTTTGTATTTTTATTATTCTGTATTTTTAACATTATTTTTTATTTTATTCAAATTCTATCACTGTTTATGATACATTTACTATTTTGTATAATAAAACAATATTTAAAAAAATATGTAGTTTATTTTACTTTACTTGGAAAAAAGTTAGTGGAATTCTGGTGGATTTTGTTCTCCCATTTAGTGGAACTAAATTTCCCAATGTTGGCAACACTGATTACAAAGCAACCCACCCCAGAGAGGTATTGTTTTGTGCCCCAGAGTAATTTCTTGTCTGTGGAGTAATGCACCCCAGAGTCAGAGTCAATTTAGTTATTCTTTTGTGGAGTCAATTGCACCAGTGCTAGTTGCACTCAATTCGAAAGCAGCTATTGTATTGTTTTGTGGTTTGAACCGTAACGTTGAAGAGGTTAAGAACAGTTGAAGTCCTTGAAAAAAGTTAATACAATAATCGAGTGAGTACTAGTGGGTTTACTAATTTATAGTGTAGAATTCGAATATCTTTTTTTAGCTTCGGAGCTAGGTATTACTAAAGTTAACTATGATAAATTATAAAAACATCTGCTGTCTGATAGCGACAAAGCCAACTAAACTTTAATTAAAAAAAAATAAAATTTTAGATCGTAACTCCATAACCATAGGCAACATATTAATTCCGACTAGATTGTATTAGAAATTCCTATTTTGGTCATTGTTATTGTGAAAAATGAACTGCGATGTCGAATAGAAATCTGGAATTTTAGTTTTTGTAGCTCGGAAACCAAAAGAGATATTTATTTGAATTCTGTTTTCACTATCGTGTTGGCCTCAAGAAGTTGACCCCCCCCCCCCCTACAACATGCAAACCATTTCCTTATAACCTCAAAAAATTTAAACAAAGGCAAATGGTGCTAACTACGTTACATTTCAATCGAAAGCTTTCACTTGTTTAGCACATTACGGAGTAATAGTTGTGGCACAACTGCCATGGTGACTTTAAAACATTTGACTGTGTTAAACTTCTGCAGAAAAAACTGGTTGGGGTGTGCACAAATAGATCAAAATGATTTTACCTCGATTTCTTGTTCGGTCAAAAAATAATGTTTGCCTAGTCGGCTAAGAAGAAGTATTCTAAAATACAGTAGAGAAAGCAAATGAATAGGTAGATACTAATCCCTGTTCACCGAACACAAATAGCTCAGCCAATTCTTAAAATTTATTCGTGCCCACAACCAGTTTCACATACTGCAAATTAATTAGAGCGCTTCAAGTTTCAAATAAGAACAGTTTGGTCCATGCAAGCTCTCTTAGTTTTTACATTAAACTTATATTTTTTGTGTAAAAAAATTAAATACATTTGATGCACGGCACAATAATGTATTCTATTTCTTACACAAAAGCCATAGGCTTTACCCAAAACGTTTAAACCTCTTAAAATCCTTTATTTAGACACACTCTTATCATCATTTTTCTACCACAGTGGAAACTAGTGAAGATTAAAACGAAGCTGCGTTGGAAATTATTGGGGCCAAAAGACGTTGCAGGCTAATTCTGGAATTTCAATCAAATTTGAAGAATTCGTTGACTTGGAAGCAGTAGAACCAGAAGCAGATGAAACTAAGAGTAAGTACTTAATAATACTTCCAATAAGTAAATATTTTAATAAATTATTGCATGTATGTATAGTAAATATCTCCGAAGATACTACTATAATCCTTGACTAAATATAAAGGGAGAACTAGATGCGGAAGAAAATGAAGGAAAGGAAGAAGAAAAAGAACCCTTTTATGAAAATATGTAAGTATTAAAACTTCTTGCAGCATAAAATTTATATAATATTGTTTTATCTACAAATTACAGTTGAAATGAGAGTATACATCCAAAGAACTAGCTTGCAGCTGGACAGAGGAGACGATGAACAACAATAGCAGCTTTCAGCAGGTAATAATTATTAATGTAACGTAGTAGACAGATAACATGTTTTACAACATATAATTATGATTTATTATTGAGCGACTTACGAATGTAATAGCTGTATACAGGGGTTATTTGTCAGGTGGTTCAGCATTTTTCCTAATTTGCAAACAATACAATTCAATCTAAATACAGATTTGCTAATTATACGAAGTAGCAACGATTATGATATTTTATACAGTTATACAAAGCACCAGATGTTTTCAGCTCTCAGACACTTAGGTTATGAACGTCCTTGAGAACCTCATTTGAAATACCTAATTTTCTGATCACATTTACGATCGTCGTATAAAATTTGCAATTCAATTTATATTTGAAAATTTCCAACAAATATTTGAAGCTTACAATTATAATGTGTTTCATTTATTTTTAGATATTAGTAACAAGTTTTTCTGTTGTCATTATTAATATAAGGGTTGCGTGCTGGTTGCAATAAAAACTGCTCCGAGGGTACTTTTCTAAGGGCAACCAGCGCGATGGCTCTTGGACGGGCAAAAACATCTGCATTTATATTTTGAAGATCACAAAACCCATACACGAATTAGGATTTTAAATTGATGGAATAACGCCAATCGACTATCTAATATACGAGTATAGATGCGCAGCGTCTGTATAAGTTAGCGTATGCTGCAAATTGGGTTGCATAATCAAAAATATGGAATTAAATAGATAATTTTAATTACTAAGCTATTAACAGATTAGTTACTTTCTCTTTAAATGCCAGAATTGCAATTCGCAATTCGTCATACCTACTTTAACATTATTGCCGTTATTTCTACTTTGCTAGTATACACGACACATGTGTAGGTCCGTATCTTAATTCTAAGCGCATTGTGCAGCTATAAACCTGTCTTAAAATTAAACTATTTTGTGGTCAATCACGCAGCTTTATTTTGAAAAACATGAATATTCCATGTTGATTTGTAAAAAAAAGTCGATTAAAACTTTTTTCACTTTTAGAGGGTAGTAAATTTTAGACTGTGCACGAGGGCTTAGCTTGATGGCTACTGACTAGTTGACCCGTATTACCTCTGCCAGTAACAATATAAGTTTGATTCCTTTACTTTACGCCAAAAACAAACTAAAATATATATATTTGGGGTAAACAAAATTAAACCAGAAACAATCGTCATTCTTTCCTTGCAATAGGTAGTTTAAAATTTTCCAGAATGAAAAAATGCATATGTTACATATACACATTATTTAAATAGACATTTAAGTTTACGCTCAATTACAAATAATTTACATTAGAAGCATAACTAATATACATCTACAAACATCATAAAAATTATGTTCTTTATAATATATGAGTACGCAATCCTTATAAAGGTTGGGATAAAAAGTTAAAAACTAACGTATGTACTGAAACAGTGAAATATTTGTATATACAGGGTGTCTCCACATTTTGTGTCTTTGAAAGTTTTTATTTACTTACTCCTTTTCTTGAGATTTTACATCAAAGACTTTAAATGACCGCCATTTTTTAACAGGATAGAATTTATTTCCAAATATTGTATACACTTTAGAAATGTATGTACCCGTGTCCCAATAAGAATGGCTCTCGGCCCTATCTCGAAAAGTAATTGTCGTAAAGACTTGGGGTAAAAAAATTTATGACTAAAGCGGCCAAGAGAAAATGTTGGAAATTATTTTTAAGTTTCTAGAATGGCCACCAGGGGGCGTAATCGCATTCTTGAATTTAAAATCCCGTTTTTTGAGAAATATCTTATATTACAGAGAGCTAAAATGGACACCGTTTTAAAGCTGAGATAAATTCGATTCTTTTTCATTCAATGCTTTTTGCTCTATCTCTTAAGGGAAAGTGGTGGGGGGTGTTATTCGGAAATAAATGTCAATAACTTCAAAATGGCTGAACGGATTTTGTCAAACTTGGAGTCATTGAAAAGGGCTTTTGTTAGGCTATCAACGCTGCCTTGAGCGAATTGATTTAGATTGCTTGTGTCGCCGCTAGAGGGCGTTTTGCGACAACACTACAAATGAATGGATTTTCTCGAAAAAATTAAATGCAACAATATCACTTTTATTGCAACAAAAGATAGCCAAATAAGGGTCTAACACGCTAGTGAAAACCGTATTTTGATATTTACTCTAAAAAAAATTCGTGTGGACAGAAGGGAAATATTCAATCATATTGAATGAGTATTAATTATTATTGACATTTTAACTATAATATTGGTATTTTAACAGTAAATTTATATATATTTTGCTAAAAGAACGATAATTAGAATTTAATAATGGCGACATTATTTTGAGTTTTAATTTTTTTTACTGATATTTTAGGTTAGGAAAGAAATATCGAAATGCGGTTTTCACTAGCGTGTTAGACCCTTATTTGGCTATCTTTTGTTGCAATAAAAGTTCCCTGAACCAAAAAAACATGTTTTTGTTCATTGGTCTGTCTGTGTCTGTTTCTGAACAGAATATCTCAAATACGAAAAGAGATATGGCGTTGAAACTTCATATATGAGTTTTGTGTACTATATAGATGCGACAGCAAGCTTTTGACAAAAATGGCATAACCGGAAGTAGGTGTTTGCTCTTGTGATTTTTCAGTTTTTTCGATTTTTTCAAAAACGGTTTTGCACGATTTTTTTCAAACTACATTTTTAAGGTGTATTGATGTGAGATAGGTGATTTTCCGGCTGAATACTTCTAAAATGGATTTCTTTTGTTTTTTTTTTCTATTTTTTTTTTTATTAACTCTTATTTTAAATAGAACACCTGGAATATTACATTTTTGATTTCAGTTTAAAATGTTGGAGAAAATTTGTCTCTTCAACTAATGCTCTATTTTGTATAGTTTTTGTAGAATTTGTAATTTTTTTTAATTATTACATGCTTAAACATTAAAAATCAAATTTTTGGCTAATTATAAGATCACTGTAAAAGGAAGTTGTGTGCGTGTATCACACCAGATTTTTAACACTTCCACCTACACTATAAAATGGTCAACTAGTTTACCTTAATATAAAACACTAGCAACCAGTGAGACAAATGTCTCATTTAATAAAACAAAAAAGACCGTTTTGCAAATAGAACGCATATTCACCACACGTACGTATATGACGTCATTGTTGGTAGCAAACTACCAGTCGCATTTGCCTTGATAAAATTTGCCTAGAATCTAACCTAAAAAGTTAGGATTAGGATAATTAAGTAAATAATTAGTGTTAGAGACTGAAATTCGGTTCCTGACCTGACATGACCATTCCAAACATAACTTTAATAACTTTTTTCTCTATCTCTTACGGTTTGGCTGCTGAAACAGCGTCCCAGACGGACAAGTCTATTATATATATGGATATTTCGATTTGAAATTTTTTTGTTTATCAATGTAACATGGAATCTTACGTTTTTCGAGTAATTAAAGTGTAAATTTTAATAAATAGCCCAAAATTGTACATAATGATTAAAAAAAAAATTTTGGATTCGAGTTTTTTTTGTTTCTTTGCATTTTCTGAAAACATTTACCATAGTAATGTATATTTTTTTTACACCATCAGAAAGCAGAGATTTCAACGGACAAAAAGCCCACCGACTTTTTTAAAAAAGCATATATTTTGACGGGAGAATTTTCGATTGAAAATTAGGGTGCTTTTTTCGATATTAAGTCAAAATAAGGTGAAAAAATAAATACTTTAAATCAAAAAAATTACAGTGTGTTTGGGACATAAAAAGGTAAGTTGTCACCAAATTTCGCGAAAAAAAAAAGATAAAAATAAAAAACCAAAAACTTGGTTATTTGAATTTTTCACATAAATTTTGAGGTTATGTGAAAAAAGTGTAAATACAAAAGTTGTAGATCTTTTTATTACCTACAACTTTGACATTTAACTTTTTTCTATAGGACTTGTAGTTTTGCCGGAAATCGAGATAAACCGTTTTTTACCCTTAAAATCTCACCCCCTACCACTTCTCGACCTCAGATCGCCCGTAAATTATTTTTCCTTTCATTTTTTTTATATTCTCGTCCTTTTCCAATGGGTTTCATCCTACTATTATTTTTTTTTTTTTGGTTTCAAAAATTATCGACCCTGGTCTATAATATGATGTTTAGTTAAATTAGTGGCAGCTAGAGACAAATCTGGGGAATAAAATATATCTTTGTGTTGATGACATAAGTTTGTCAAAATAGTGGTTTCCTCTTCGTTGAGATGATCCAATCGTAAATTAACTTTTAAATTATTATTTAAAATACTTCTAGTACTGGGATTTTCTGAATTTTTTACGTTAATGTTATTCTAATAGGTTTGCAATTTAGATTTGTTTCATATTCGTCTAACAGGCCAGTTGCTGAGTAATCCAATTCGGAAATAATTCATGGTAAAGGTTTTACCGTTTTAATCTCTTAAGTTATGGCCCAATATTACTATCCTAAGTTTTCCCCCTCCGCGGAGGTCAGCGTCGGCTCCTAGGAGCAAAAATGTGACCTAAAATTGAGCGTTGTTCAGTTTTTCGTAGATAACTCTGAGAAAACCAAATAAATAAAAAAAGTGGTTCGTATAAAAGTTGTAGAGCGTTAAATTCTGCGTAAAATGAGTATGAGTATTAGGGTGCCACTTATTTTCGAACTTTAGATTTTTGAGGAGCGCACACCGGCATGTTGTGACATCATGTGTGAAACTTTAATGCCAAAAATTTAAAGAAAATCGGATAATTTTAAGCCGTGTTACAGATAAGTCAAAGTTTTAAAAATTAAGAAATTTTACATTTTGCTCATCAAACTTACTAACTTATGCAAAACGCAGAAAGTATTTTTTAATTAACGATTTAGACTGTAATAGCTCGTAGGATTAGATAGTTCAATAACTAAAAATAATACAGTTGTGTAAATTTCAAAGTATATTAGGCATTAGGGTTAAACGCCTGCGAATAATCTACAGTTCAGAAATTACAACGACTTAAACTAATATCTTTTATATTTTAAAGTGGTTTCTTAAATTCTGTAACTTGGCAGTCTTGGGATATTGTTGCCTATAAGTTTGTATAACCTGAAACAAGAAGAAGCAAAAATTGTTAATAGAAAAAATTAAAAACCCCAAAAACTAATAAAAATAAAAAATAATAATTACTTTAAATAAATGCTGCTTTTGTTCTTCATCTTTGGTGACTTTTTCGTGAAATTCTTCTATTAATTTTATTCCTCTTTCTGCGCTGTCATTTACAACTTTTAAATTTTCGATTATATACTTCCCATTTCTATAGTCCTCCAGATTGTTCCAAGTGTTTGGATCTTTTTTCAAAAAATCAGTTGAAATATTAAATCTTTTAAACAGCTTTTTGGTTTGTTTTGAAAACAATTCTTCTAGAATGATAGAGTTATCTCTGGTTATAAATTGTTCTAAATTTTGTTGTTTCAGTATCAATTTTTTTGGAAATTCCTCTTCCTCTTCTTCTTCGTTTTCTTCTTCGCTCACATCAAGACACATTTTTTTAATTAGTTTACTTTTGGTTTCTCCATTAACTCTGCCATCAAACAAGACAAAACCCACACACTCCTCGTTTAGATAATATAAATGATTTAAAATTTTAGAAATTGCTTTATCTGCAATGATTCTATTAATCGACTTGTAATTTTCTAATTTTCTTAAAAATTCTAAATCATTTAAAGGAGCTTGTTCTGCGTTAACCGCATTAAACCAGAAAAATGCATAACATTTAATTATAAATCCTGCTACTTCAATTAAACCCTTTATGTCATTTTCAGTTAATTCGAGAAATTGGTGTCGAAACAATAACATTTTTAAACAGTAAATAGCCATCTGGCTAAGTGCATAGCTCCAGGTTTTGAAAATTTTAAACCTTGAGGAGGTGTTCCGCCTAAGAATATTATAATTAATTCGATAAATTCGTTATAATCACTTCTTGGGAAGTCTTCCTTAATTTTGTTATTCGCAAAGTTTAATATTTCAGTGCAGTCATCACATAATATTTCTTTAATTCTTGGCTCCGATATACCCGTCAAAAAATTATTTTGCTGTATTTTCGGCCAATATTTTTTAAATTTTTAAAGAATTGCAATCTCTGGACCCCAACTTTTCCGTAAACACAGCTGCTAAAACAATTTCAAAAATATGATGTCTGCAACCTAAGAATAGTATATCTCGCCCGATTCTTTTTTCCAATAGAGTACAGGCACCTTTAAATTTTCCTGTGTTTGACGCGGTTGTGTCGAATACAAATGCTTCGGTTTTGTCTAAAATATTATTACCTTCTAATGTATCATAAACGGCTGAAGCTATTTCGAGTCCAGTTCCTGAAGGTATATCAGGCATACTTAAAATATGTTCTATACCTGGAGCCGTAGCGATTATTGCTAAGCGGTCTTCTGTTTTACCTGTAACAGTCTGTAAAAGTTTTGTATCCCAATGAATTGCTAGTGGTTGAGTGTTGGCACAAAATTTCTGAATAATTTTTTTGCTGTGTGCTTTTCTAAAAGTTTCTCGCTGTTTACGTATAGAAGTGCGATTGATAACAAAATCAGCTGTATTTAGCCCTACTGCTTCCAAAACTGCTACCAATAAATGAACTGCATCTCTTTCACTTATTTTTATTTTGTCTAAAACGGCAGCAAGCCTTGGTGTTACAATATCTTGTCGAGCTTGTTTTGCTTTTGTTGGAGAACCAATCTCTTGCTCCTTTGTTTCTGCATTTTCAGAATAGTCTGATCTAGATAATTCAGTTACGTGACTAGAAGAATCAGAGCTTAACGTCTCCTCCATCGTTAGACCTATAAGAATTGTTTTGTCGTCAAGCAAGGTTTATTAGCAACCCACAACAAATAAAGTTGATTTTATGATTTCGTAATACTATGTAAATTGTAAGTACTACATTATAATTTGATATTTATTGTATTGTTATTATTCCGTAAATTATTGGGTGAGCCCAGCAATAAAAATAATTCAAAAAAATATTTACCTGCTGAGGTCGATGGAGTCTCTAAAAACTTTTTCTTTCTGACTTCTTCTTGTTCTTGACGCTTTTGCCTCTTCTCTTCTTTTTTTATGAACGCATGGTCCATTCCGACCATGCATCCTACACGTCCTTTTTGTCTTTGCTTGAGCAAAAACTGCTTATCTTCTTCAATTTTTATTAAACTAAGTGCATTTTTATGACCAATATCGAATAAATCGTTTAATGCATCCTTCCATTGTTCTCTTCTATTTTTATAATTTTCGGTGTCTCTGTTTTTTGTTTGTAGTAGACCTCTCCATTCTTTATATAAGTTTGTTAATTTATTTGCAGCCCTATGTGATTCTTGAATAGGAATGCGTGCTTTTCTCCAAAAAACCGAACATTCGTCTATCACTAAACGTACACTCTGATTTAAATTTATTTTTGTGGCTCTCATGTTATAAAACAGAACTTTTAGACAGTCTCCTTTAGAAGGCAATTTACAACCTGTTAGTTGATGTTTTGGATAACCAATTAGAAAAATTTCTTGTCGTAAGACTGGCATTATTACATATAAAAGTGGACAGTAGATTTAAGAAAATAAATTACACGTGCATTCAACGGTTCGGCTCTTACGCGACTAACGGATGTACGTCGCATAACAACCGATACGGTTAGTGGAGGGGAAGAGGGGTGTTCTTCACTCTATACTGACTTTGCTCCTTTAAGCAGCAGGGGCGGCTCGTGACCTAAATATTTGGGAAGCACAAAATACTGAAAACTGTAGAAGCGAGTTTTTTTTTAAATATCTTATAGCTTATGCCATATTATTATAACCGTACCTTGGCCAAATTCGGGGGGGGGGGGGGTTGTGCCTTCCCTGCACTTTCCCGACGAGCCGCCACTGTTGAAGAGTAATGTTTAAATTTAAAACTTAAGTATATCGATTGAATAGCGTACATACCGTAAAAATTATTATTATATTCGACAATCATATCTTACGACGGCGCCTTCATATCTTTAACCTCCCTGTAACACGGGATAAAATTATCAGATTTTTTTTAAATTTTGAGGATTTGAGTTTTAGACATGACGTCATAATATGCCGGTGCGCACTCCTTAAAAATAATTAAAAAAAATATTTGCTCTATAAATAAGTGGCACCCTAATGAGTATGATATATTTTGATTCAGCAATACCTATACGGTCTTTTGTCAAAGTTGCACCATTCAGTCAACTTACCAAAAAAATTCTTTTGAGTAACAACAGGTTCGTTTACTGATTCCATAGTTAAAAATTATGCAAAGGATATATTTGTTGATTAATGTTATGGTTTTTCAGGTAAAAAATAGTTTTTATTCGCAACCATATATGTAATAAGATCATTACTGACTTTTAAAAAGTTGAAAAATAAGCTATTTCCAACTTGTAACTTTCCAACCGGTCGGAAAAGTGATTGTCGTCGCAGCGGTTGGAAATGAATCCATTCCCGACCGCAGTGTAGGTAGGGAAACTGGGAATCTTGTTCATCCATTCATGCGCGATCCATTCCCGACCGCTGTGTAGGTAGGGACACTGGGAATCTCGTTCATCCATTCATGCGCGTCACAACCTGTCGTATCATAATATAATAATTTTTCCAATTATTATTTAGAATAAAGTGGTTGCGAATAAAATAATATACATACCACGGTGAAAAGTTTCATTCCTGTCTCGAGATAAAGTTGACCTCGACGCTACGCGTCTCAGTTAACTACTTAATATCTCGACAGGAATGAAACACTTTCTACCTCGGTATGTAATACACTATTCTTAGTTTTGGCTGTAAAACCATAACATTAATCAACAAAAAAGTTTGAGAACAGGAGCCAGGCCATACTTGGTTGTTTGCCAACCCCCAGTTCATGGGATTGATGGCGTTACCTAACCACCTCTGTACCTGCAGGTACACCCTGAAGCAGTGTTGGTGGGCTGCTTCCAACGTTGGAGGTGGGGAAGCCAGATTGAAGTTTGTTTTGACTAAAGATTTTGCAAATAGGTGGAAACGTAATTCATTCAAAGTATCACTACTCTTACCTCCACAGAGTGCTACTAGAACTTTTGTCCGGCATCAACAATAATTTCCAGGTTGGCGTCTTTACTCATAAAGACATCACTCACTTTCGAGAGATGTTCACCTGGCAAACTTCTTCTTTCCTTGTCTGTAAAGTGATGAAATGGTATCACAACCACTAAAGGCGTGAAGGAATAGTAGAGCGTTTTTCACTTTTTCTAAATGTCGGAAACTGTTAACTGAGAATATGATAATTGGTACCTTCCCTTTTCCGGGTTTCATGAAGAAAATCTTGGTTGGTGGTGAAGCTAATGTTGTGAGCATGATAAGGAGATCTGTCTTTGCCTACAAGAATAGTACATTCATGCTCTTGTGTAGCTTCCATAGGAGTCGTGATGATCAAATGGTCTGCATCCTCCTTGGCTTGCTATACCAAAAAGCCCTCGCTTTCAAGCTTCTCGGTTAGCATGGCTATAAGCTTTCCTTTGTTCCGATCGTTGGAGAGGAACTGCTCCTGAGTCATTGTCGCAGTCATCCACTTGTTGCACAGGACCTCTGATACTATGTGTCTCTTAACACACCGCAGGCGTTTTGCTGACTTGGTGCTTTTCGCAGGTAAATCGTCTGGATACCCGTCAAAAACAACAATAGCAGCGTCTTTGCTATAATGGGTCTTTGTGTATTCAACGTAGTTGTTGATAATTGCTTCAAACGTTTCACCATTCTTCTAAATAACACTCCATTAATAATATAGGCTGCACCAAGAAGGTTGACACTGTCAGTTATTGGAGCGAACAAATCATAAAACACTGACTTAGGAGACTTCCTCATACCAGTTTCATCAAAAAGTGACAATGTGTAGGGTGCCAACTCAAATTCAAAGTATTCCCTCAACTCATCGTCCGTTTTCTTTAGCAGGGCATTTCGGCAGAAAATAGTTTCGGGATTCACGGGTAAGTCTTCACTACCAATGTTCACTTTGCACTTGAATCCTCGGATGAGCATCACTTGATTTTTCCAATAACTTGACCTGCTCAAAGTTTTTCCCGACCATGGTGTGGATAGCAGAATTTCCAATTTCAAAAACTCTGTGGCAGTTTATTGTCTCATCCCCCATAATGCCTGTGCTGGTAACATCATAAATTCCGAAGTAGGAAGTGGATCATGGGATTCAAACCAGTTCACAAACTTTAGTATATCTGTATTGTCACGCAGTACTCTAGAATCCCTGGCATCGACATGTTGTTCACAGGTGGTGGTGGATGATCTTCCACTAGTTGTGAAATTTTACTAATAACAGGCATGGTGAGAATCCATTTACGTAGAGTACTGTCAGAGATACCGCGACCATGACTAAGCCCTCCACTACTTGTAAAAAAATGTTTTTTCTTTTAATTTGAACCAATAAAACAAAGCTTTATTAGAGTTGCTTTCTTTTAACAGCATTTCATGTCACATATAATCCATTTTAAGAGAATGGAACGTTAGAGAGGAGGAAAAGCTTCCTTTGACCACAAAGGACTTAACGTTTTAGGGAATTAGAAAAATTATCACATTTTTGAATTTATTATTTTTACTGATCAACCTATCTAATCTTTTTTTGTTTTATCCATCGGTGACTAGATTTTTTTTTTTTTTTATAGCATTTCGGGATCGAAGCCCATCAGCCACATTAATAACTGTCGTAGATTAGGAAGAAAAGACTAGACACTGTTAGACAACAATCCCACTTTTACGCATATATTTTATGATAGAGCCGAATACATGTACATTATTGGTGCTTAACACTGTTGTTATATTTATTGGCAGCTGCATACCAAGTAAGATAAGCTCATTCAAAAACGAGTCACGATGCTCTGCATATTTTCCACAGCCGAAGAAAAGATGGTTAAGATCTGCAGTTTCCGAACCACAATCACAATCTGCTGTACCTACAAGTTTTAATTTGAACAAATGGGCGGGAAATTGCCCATGTCCAAACTTTAACCTCGCTATCGTTGTATAACTGTAGCGGGACACCTTAATATTTTTATGCCACCTAGTAAAATAAACCGACGGGTGAATACAAGCATATTCTGTGCCTCTTTGTTGACTAAACTCCCGCCAACGCCTCTCCCATGCTTGGTTTACCGTCTCTACTTTTGCTATTCCCAGTGATTCTTGTTTTGACAGTTGAGTCAGCACTGTGTTACCTTTATGTATTGCCACTTTTGCCAAGAAGTCAACTTTCTCATTAGGTATTATGCCCGAATGTCCCTTGATCCAAACAAAGCTTACTTCTACGTCCTTTGCTCTTAAAGCTGCACAGAATGTTACTATATCTAAAATGAGTGGATGATGTTTAGCGAAGTATTTTCTGTTCATTAATGCTCGTAATACACTTTGAGCATCACTCATGATATCTGCACGAGAAATTTTACTACGACTAATGACCTTTAAGGCTTCGAAGATGGCTTTAGCTTCCGCAGAGAAAACGCTAGTAAGGGGATTAATTTTAAACATTTCACTATACCCATTAAGCGAATCATAAATGGCACAGCCGCAGCCCGTTTCTGATTTTGATGCGTCCGTATAGATTATAGAAGTATCGGGGAGAGTTTCTATTATCTTTGCAAACACTTGTTTATTGATCCACATATCCGCTGTATAAGGTGGTATAATTACAGTAAGGGGGTTGATGTAATCATAATAGTCTATATTGGGGATTTTAGTTATTCTGATATCATTTTGAAACTTGGATATATACCTGTATGCTTCTGCAAGCGGTGGGGAGTTTTTCTTCTGCCAATATAAATTTGTGAGATCAAAATGGTTTAGTTTGTGGATATTATGGAACAAGACGTTAAGTGGAAGTGTTTTAAGCTTAAGTAAGTATTTAATAGACAGATACCTTCGACGGATTTCTAACGGCGGTTTTTCGGCTTCCACGTATAAAGCTTCTACTGGTGTTGACTTCATCGCTCCCACGCAAATACGCAACCCTTTATTTTGCAATACATTAATACGCTGTAACTGATATTTACTGGCGCTACCGTATAGTGTACAACCAAAGTCAATGTGTGATCGTATACACAAATTGAAAAAGAGGCGAGCTGTCATCACATCCATTCCCCATTTAACTTTAGTAAGCGTACGTAATACATTTATGTACTGTTCACATTTACTAGTGATATAGTTGATGTGACTAGCCCATTTTAATTTGTTATCTAAAACTATACCTAAATACCTTATTGTATCTCTGACAGGTAGTTTAATATTTCCTAAAGTAATCAGATTTGACGGAAGATTTCTATGACGTGAGAAAAACACCACAGCGGTTTTATTGGTAGATAGTTCTAGACCATTGTCAAAAAGCCACTTTTTAGTACGATCCATAGCGACAGATAAACTATTTTTTAATTTTTTTAAAGATTTATTGGATGAAACCATGCATACATCATCTGCGTACTGAATAATTTTAATATTGGCATTAAAAATTTTATGAAAATCCATTGTATACAAATTAAACAAAATTGGACTCAAGACTGAGCCTTGAGGCAACCCAGTGGAAACCGTTCTTGGTCCTAGAACAAAGTTATCATTTGCTCTGGCATAAACAATGCGATTCCTAAAAATGTCAACAATTCTTTGGGCACACGTTCCGGGAATCCCCACTAAAACTAACTTATATTCCAGGATATCTAGGTTTACATAGTTATACGCACTTTTAATGTCAATAAACACACTTCCTACATATAAATTATTTGAGAAACCTAGTTGAACCTCTGTGACTAAATCAGTTACTGCATCCGTTATCCCCAGCATTTTGCGAAATCCATACTGTTGCGGGGCAAGGATATTATTTTTATCTATCCACCATTCTAATCTGTTCTTTATCATTCGTTCATAAGTTTTTAATATACACGAAGACAACGAAATTGGTCGATACGAATCTGCGCGAGTAGGATCTGTATGCGTTTTTTGTATACCAATAATAACCGTCTGTTTAAGTTGTGAGAGTTCCACCCCACCAACCCACATCTCGTTGTATATGGAAAGTAACACTGTTTTCAACTCATCAGGTAATCCTTGCAATAAGTTGTAGGTTATATAGTCTAAACCTGGAGCTGAGTCTTTTGGACCTTTCCATGCTTCCTCCAGTTCCATCATAGCAAATGGCCTGTTTAATAAATATTCCTTATCTATCGCAGTGCTATACGTTGTTTTCCTGTTACTAACATATGACGGCGTTAACACATCAAAGAATTCTGATAACCACTCATGGCTTTCGCATTTGCCTGAATTTGTTTCGATCCACTTAAATTTTTTAATTGAGTTCCAAATTTTTGCGCAGGGAGTATTTCTATTTAGACTACTACAGAATGTTACAAAACCGTTTCGTTTTTTTTTTTTAGAAATCGTTTAGCATATGCCTGTGTTTCTTGCAATTTGATATAGTTATCATAATTATTATGGATCTTATATTGCCTCAGTACTTTTCTCCTCTCTTTTACAACTTGGGTGCATTCATCATCCCACCATGGTGGCGGAGATTTAAACTTACGAACGATTGGTTTTTTAATCTTAAAGCAGTGATCAGCTGCTGAGCCAATACAATTATAAAGATATATTAACCTAGCCTCTGCAGCATATTCATAAACTTTGTCATCGAAGTGTGCGATAATGTACTTTTTAAAATCATTCAGCCCGTTAGAGTCGATTTTCCATTTACGATTTGGATAGTAACTAAAATATGTTGATACCGTTGTGGCTATAGTAAGTAAAATCGGATAATGATCAGAATTGTACGTGTCTTCTAACACTTTCCAAGATGATTTAGCTGCAATTTCAGGAGAGACCAAGGTGATATCTAGGACTGATGCTCCTTGACCTGGCCTGCTAATTCTTGTTGGACTCCCATCGTTTAAAAACACCAAACCGTTATTATGTATTGATTTTAATAGAATATTACCGGCATTATTTGATTTTGTGGACCCAAATGCGTAGTTATGTGCATTAAAATCTCCCCCAATTATGCATGGTTTTGAAATTTGAGACAAAATTAGGCTGTAATCCTCACAACTTATATCAGCTTGTGTCGGTCTATATATAACCACAATTGATAATTTTATTTGAGTAAGAAGTATACCACACATGTTCACATTTTCCAGAATATTATTAAACCTGATTGGTGTAAAAGGTATCGACTTATTAATCAAAATTGAAATGCCACCATACCCATCCATTCTATCGTCCCTAATTACATGGAAGTGTTTAAAAAATATGTTATATGTAGGCTTGTACCAAGTTTCACAAATAAGTGCAATATCTACGTTTTGTTCGGAAAGAAGATTTATTAAGTTTTCTTTCTTGGACCAAGCCGATCGAGCGTTCCATTGAGTTATGTTTAAGGTATAATTAGCCATTGAAGTTATTATAAAAAAAAAGTATATGTGTGTTTAAAACGTAGATGTATCCGTTGAATATCCTTGAGACGCATTATCTTCTTGGGAAGAGCTATGTGGTTGTCCTTCACCGGATTGTATTTTTAGTTTTTTTATTAGCCTTTTAAGCCGCGACTTCAGTGAATTAGTTTTAACAGCGCGAGTCACTGTTATTAGTAATCCTACTAAAGAGCCAATGTCTGTTACATATGACTGTGCAATCGATAGTACGTCTTGTTTATTTTTTGATTCCATTAAAAGGTCACAAAAATTGTCGTAACTAATGATTTCAATGTTTTCAGAGAAAATGTTTTTAAATTCTATAAAACCGTCGTCGTCCCGTTTAATGGAATCATTTTGTTTTTTTCTTTGTCTGAAACGGATTTGTTTCGACTGTTTTACCTTCGCCTTGCTTATTTATCTGTTCGTTATATAAACTAATAGCATCGGAATCAACCGACGACCTAGCTGGACGCTTTTTTGTAGGTGAAATTGTAATTTCAATATTTTGATCCTCGTTGCGATATTCTACCGGAGATATCAAAGGTCCCCTGTTGTCTTCATTAGTCTCCTCTAATTGAGGGGGCGCATGGACTTCGGCGGTCACTATTTCAGTATCTTGTTCTTGAGTTGTGTGACATTTGTTTGCGATATGACCTATTTTTTTACATTTAAAGCAGCGGATTTCATCCGTAGTAAAAAAAATTCTAAAGGAATTCTGTTTGAACTGAATCAAACATGATTCAGGTAATGTATCACTTTCTTCTAACACAACATATACCTGACGCCTAAAACTCAATACGTGCCTATATTCTGGTTTATTTAAACCAGCGCCAATAAAATTAACAGCAGAAACTACTTTAAGACCTAGCCGTTTAAGTTCCATTTCTATGATGTCATGTGGTAGACATGGCGATACGTTCGACATAATTATGCGTTTGGCAGGGGATACCAAACGCCGTGCTGTAAACATATTATTCAACGTGATACCGCCATGGTTAGTCATAAAAGTATCTACCACCTCTTTAGATGATAAATAAATACAAACTCGGTTATTGGAAACACGAGAAGCAAATACTACCTTTTTTGGTCCTACCAATTCACCTACTGCAATGATATATTCTTTTTTTTGTGTGTTCTCTATTGTATCAAAAACGATAGCTTGATCACGCTCGGGAAAGTTATATTTAACGTTAGAGTCTTTAACAACAGACGCGAATGACTGAGAGTTAGTGTTAATATTCATATTGACAGGGTTAGAATTAACGGTACGGTTACTTTCAACTTCCGAATTACCTCCGTCCACAGAAGTAATTCGGTTAATGCCCGCAGTATCCATGCAGACAGATAAAATATTCGTGCCTGGTGTCCAGCCGATATCTCGGCCGGCCACTCTCCACGCACGCGAGCTCACAAGCTCGCGTGGACGAGAAGTGCGATATGAATTTCAAATCCCCACTACATACGTATACCCACATATAATAATACGTACAGAAAAACAAATTAAGCAAAATGCTAATAAAATAAGGACTTATTACAAAAACTTAACTTAATTTGGGTAGTTTCACTGTAGTTGTGAGACCGTTTGTAATACACTTCACGAAATAACGTTCAAGTATCAGTTTTCACCCGTAATTTTGTCAGCACAAACACGCGCGTGTTACTCGCAGCTGAACCACGGCCGAACTGTGACTAGATTTATTTTGCTCATTTCGTTGGTTTTTAATATTTAAATTTTAAGACCATTTTTCTCGATTTTTTTCAAATGGAACATATTGAAAATTTTATACCATTCGAAACGGGATAAAAAATATGTACCTACTACCGAAATCAATAATAAAAAATATATGTTATTTAAAAAAAAGTTGATGACGTCATATCTTGAAAAACAAATTACGTAAGAAACTAAAAATCAGCTGAAAATATTCCTTATGGTCAAAATCGCTACACCCCTTCGAGATTTTTTCATAAAAATGAATATCAACAAAGTTAATGAATTTATCCGTTACTTTATTTTCACACTTTAGAATAACCTGCACTTCTGCGAACCTTAATATCCATTTTTAATTCTTCAAATAATTCTCCAATTTTTAGTTTTTACATACATACACATACATCATTACCCAACACTCTTCCATACACATTAATTAAAATTCCATTATATTAATACTGTATTTTATAATTTTTACTTGTAATACAACAATTTTTACCTTTACATTTCTCCAATTTTATTAGTTGTTGATTTCTCATTTCCTCTCACTATAGGTATCTTATATTTTTTCAATTTTTCTATCTGTTACATTCTAGATGTTAAAATTAAACCTTAATTTATTCTACTACCATATATTTTTTAATGACTTTTTAGATATTATATTAACTTGACTTCTCAGTTGTAATCTTATTACTTTGAATTTAACCTCTTATTCCAAAATTATTAGTAAATTATATCTTCTAAGTAAAACCAAATAACTCTTTGTATTTTCTCATATTCAAAAGTAATACATCAACTCATAGCTAAAACTTCATTTGTAATAAAGTTAAATGTCAACTCAAATCAAATTACTGTATTTTATTTCTAAATTCTTCATAAAATTTATTTCCCAAGCATTACGAAATCTCACAAATAGTTCATTAACACCACAGTCAAATCCCCTATTTTATATTATTGAAAATAAACCCAATATACTATGATTATCCAAAATGTGCATTCATCTCAATAATTTGACAAACATTTTCGGTAATTCGTCGACCTCTCGCGGTGTTGTATATGAAAATTCTTTCATTCCGTTATTCGGTAACTAACAAGGACGTATTGGGCGAATTCAGTTATACATAGAAGCTTTGCTGCAGGTAATAGATTTTCCAATAAGGTACTTAGCGAAATAATCCGCTTCAGACATTTCTATACAAAACAGAGTGATGTATCTACAGTTGCCTAAGTATTCTTCCATCAAGGTTGGGAGTCAAGAAAAGTTGATTTGTAGTGATTTTTGAACCCCTCTTGCTCATTAATTCCTCCCACCAGTCGTTTGCTGTCTGCTAATTTGCGGTTTCCACCTTGTGCCGTTTTGCTAAATACAATATTATATTCTATTCTTCCAGACCATATACCAGCATTGTTCACTTCTTCATGAAAATAATTCAACTGTGCCACTGCAGCCTTTCCTTCTCGCCAAGCCAATTCATAACTAGCAATTTAATGAAATTTCTTTTGCAATCTATCTGGTGTATCCTCATCAAACGTACTAACAATTTTCTTGTATTCGTCATCAGTGAGAGCTGACGAACTGCATTTTCGTTTTTCAGAAACCTGCAATTCATGCCTGTTTGTGTTGCGAGCTTCTCAGCTTTGCTTGAACTCCAGGTCACTAAATGGGTAAAATTTTATCCCGAAATCTTCAAAGTACAATTTCTTTAGCTGATTTGCGGTGACATTCATATAGTTTTTATTATTACCGATTCTTTATAATTGACAACCACTCCGCTTCTTCATATTGTAATCTCAATCTTTCATTATTTCAGCAAGTTTATCAATGGCTGTTGTTTTTACCAGCTCACTATCAAACTCCATGAATTATTTCCACACATAAGTATTTGACCTCTTCGTATTCTCTGGCATTACCTTATCAATTGCTAGATTAATTTCACGTTCAGTAGCTTCTCCGAAGCGCAAACTGTTCATTTTTTGCATATTCGTGAAATCGTGACAGACTGTTTTGTTTGTTTGAACAAATTGGTGTTGCTACTATGGAAATACCAGAAACAAGCAACTTGAATTTTTCGGCGTTATTAGATCAATTTTAAATCATAATTCGTACGCGGGTTTTGTGTAATAAACTTCAAAATATAAACGCGGGTGACACATATAATTTTGCTCGTGCCAAGAGTCATCGTGCTAACTGCCCTCGGGCAAGCCTTTGGAACAGTTTTCATTGCAACCAACACTCGACCCTTGGCGTGTTCGAATTTATCGGTAAGTGTGTCTCGCCCTTGTTATATTACTATTGAGAAGTTTCTGTTATAAGAATTTTTTGTTTATTACATGGTAATTTGAAACGGTAGTAACTTACTAATTATTGCTCATTCGTTTTGGCTTATTTAATTACCACTGTTAATTTTCTAATAAGACTTTGCTAACGGGCAGACAGATGCCAGGGTTTGATTTGTTCACTCAAGTATATAGACCAAGTAGGCACAAAAATAAAAAGTTTATTTTATGTAACTATATACAATTCAAATAATAAATAAAATATATGATTTCGTGTATTTCATTATAAAAGTTGATTTTAATCTAGCCAACGGAATAGCGAACGCCTGCTTTGCTGGGCAATCCACTTTGCTTCGGAACTGCTATCACGAGAGCCGTGATTGGTGGAATTTTCTGACGGTCAAACCTGGAAACACGAGAACAATTAGTTAGTTTTGTTTACAATTTGTTCGTGCGATAAAAAGGGCTGGAAATTTGTTTATTCAGGGGTGCTGTGTTTGAACTTTATGTAGGGCATAGGCCCATCTTGTTAAAAGCTATACTGCAGTGTCCCAAAATTATTTTAACAAGTGAAATGGCAGTGAGTCCAATTACTTTATATGCCAGTGCTGTAATAACCTCAAACCAAGTTTAAATATCAAATTTCGACTCTGAAGCTTTTATTTTAATACAAGGGCACTCCAGGGAGTAACTGGAAGATATCTAACAACGTTCTAAAAGGGATCAAATCCCCTTTAAGTTTTATAAGTAACTTTCGTGTTCTGTTACGGTAAGAATTAAGGGCACTGCAGGAGGTTTTCTGAACGTATGTAATTTGTTTCCTAAAAGGTGAGTGAAGCTCTGAATTTGTATTTTGGGAAACTTAGTAAGTTTTGGGGAGCGGATTCAAGGGTATAGCAACTTAATAGGCGCTTAGCCAGCGGGCCACATTAAGCTACGATCGGGAACGGTTTCAAAGAGGCAAAAGGTTTGCAACTTAATAGGCGCTTAGCCAGCGGGCCACATTAAGCTCCAACAGGAATTCGGGTTGTATCTAGGGAGTGATGGTCACAGGAAAACAAGTGTCTCGGACAGGTTCAGGGTCTAGGCCAAGGAGGGCCTAGAGCAGAAAGCTGGTCAGTGACTGGCGGACGCAAGATTGCAAGATCCTCTAACAGCGTGCGTTACCTGTTTTATACATTACCAAACCTCCGTATCTATGCTGGAGTTTAGGCAGGGATGCGCTGAAAGACGACTGCTCGTGGTCTGGCGCAGAGTGATGGTTTTATAGCGTCTTCATCCCCGCGTCTTGGCAATACATTTTCCTGATTGTGGTGAAGTTTTAGTGGCGACCAAATTCGAACGCATTACAATGCGTAAATATACGGATTGCGGCCGGCGCTAACGTCACAAATTTACTAGCCACCAAATTTTTTCAATTCCTGTTACACCCTGTATATCCTCGCAAGTATTTTTTTAAATTAATCAAAATTGTATTTATTAAAAATTATGGTTTAATCTAAGTAGGTAGATCTTTCTGAAATTTTGTATAGGGCCATAATTTATCATTCTGAACATCTTTTCTTGGTAAAATTTTGCCGTATCATGAACAAAAACGGTAGTTTATCTGCAAAGAAAATAGTTTTCGCTTCACTGTTAAGGCTGATTTATTTTTTCAAAAACTAAAAATATTCTTAAAGTTCTCTTCAGACCAAGCAGGATCTAATCCCGCAATCTTAAAATGATATTCAAAAATGTTTAGTCCATCTCACCTCTTGCAACATCAATCCTGGGACACACTGTATAAGGAACTTAAACAAGAACCAGTCACAATAAAGTAGAGAAAAAGCAGCTCGCATAGTTTGGACATGTTAGCAGAATGAACCCAGATAGGAAAACCAAACAATTCTTATATGCTAACCAATAGGAAAGAAAACAGCGGGGAGACCGAGAAAAACACTAAACAACATCATAGAAGAATTAACAATAAAACACGACACAACACAAGATCAAATGAAGGAATTAGCAGCCAATCGAAAAAATTGGAGGAGTTGGATAACAACCAAATACCTGATGCCGTAATGGTACAAGGGATCAGGGAAAGAAGAAGACAGTTTGTAAATGGTCCTTCAACATAAAACATATTCGTACAATTTTATACACCCATCGCATGCCGGCTGTAGTTCATATAACCTCTCACTTGTACGGTATCTCCTGGGCATACCTGGGATCAATCTATCCATGGAGCAGATTTTTTCTCCTAACAAATGCTTTAAAAGTAGAAATAATGCATGCATTGTTAATTGTAAAATTTAATATGTGAAGAACATGAAAAACAAACCCAGAACTAGCAGTGTCATAGCAGTAACAAATATAATTTTAGTAGACAATAAAAATATGTATTATATATTTGTATATATTTTGTTCCCCCCCCCCCTCCCTCCCCTTCCACAGCAGAGTAACCATGTCCCCTATTGAGGCCTGGAAGAGTTGGTGACCTTGATCTATGTTCAGTATTGACAGTCCACACTGAATCTCATTTGCAGCACTTGAACTTGGTGGAAAGAATTTTTTTTAATATACAGCAAACGGTTAGTAGGGATCGTCAGTATTGTTTACTGTAGCACATTTTCTTTTGATTGAGAAAATAGTATATTAACAAACAAATTTAAAATGTGTTCTAAATTTTTGTTTCAATATTTATACATTTAAAATATAACCTAACTTTGTATGTTTTTGACAACTTTCCACATATTGCCAATTCATCAAATATGATCACAGCGCCTTTTATGACCTACCTTGACACCCAATCTACTTTCTGTGACCTGTACCATGAGATTAAAAAAAATGATTCTGAGCAGGCCTTGATATGTGTTATACGTTTGGCAGTACTGAAGTGTATTGTCAGTCTATGTCAAATTCGAGATTAAAAGGTTAGGTTTTGTTTGGTGTTTGACACAGACTGACGTAAAACCTAACCTTTTAATCTCGAATTTGACATAGACTGACAATACACTTCAGTAGTGCCAAACGTATAACACATATCAAGGCCTGCTCAGAATAATTTTTTTTTGATCTCATGGTACTAAAATTTCGTGAAGCACTTGCAGGTTTAGATCTTGTTATTGTTAATGCAGAACTCATTGTTTCACCCACTTTTGTAAGGGGCTTCATCATGAGTGTGAGAAACAAAAGAGAAAAACAAGTGATTTCTTTCTTCTACCTCAGCAGCAACTCTGAAGTAATTTGTTTCATAATGACTATGGCATTAGAAATGATTTACTAAAATTATCTATCTTTTGTTTCAGATGCAGTACTGCATTTAAATGCTGAAACCTTGTGAGGGATTACAGTCTGCAGAAATGAACTCAGAAGCTGTAGAGACTGCCATCGCGGGTCTCCAGCCCAGTTGAGAGAAGAGAATGGGGAGGAGCAACAACCTCGTTAAAAAACCTGGGTTCAACTGGCCTCGGTTGATAGCACCCAGTAAGAGCCCCTGTCTAGGGTTACAGACGAAAAAGATCCACCAGGCTGAAGAACACAAACTATTAACAAGAACAAAAAGAAGAAAACGCTGATGTCTATTAACGCTATTTATTATACGATGTATTTTAAAGCAAGAAACGGGTACAATGTGAAAATAAATTAATGAAAAGAACTAGAACACATCCGAAGCGAGATACAGAAGATCTAAGTGGACTATCTTAATGTTAATCTCACGAACAGCCGATTGTTAATCTAAATGGTTTCATGTATTAGCATGTCTTCATTTGGATATTTATTTACAGTTCTGTTGTTACAAATGTATTGACGTATCTTTGCATTAATGAAGCAGTGAACTTGATCTTCTATGAGCAGAAGGTGGGGCAACGTTAGTGGACACTGGACTGCAAATTCAAATACTTGGAGGATGGCGGTGTCTGTTATTTTAAAGTCTTGCTCATTAGGTTCTTTGAGGTGGCCTCAAGAAAACTTGATGTTGATGACACCAGTTTCGATATGGTCTTGGGAAAATTGATTCAGTTATCTAGTGCAGATTCTTTACATTGTTGTGTCAGTGCTGTAAGGATCGGTAGAATTGCAGATTTTGGTTCACAGCTGATGCAAAATTTCTTCGTAAAGTTTTTGAGTGTTGTCGTTTTCATCTTGGAGGTTACGATGTGGCTATAGAAGCCTCCTATTTTCTCCATGTCTCCAAGTTTCTGGCAAGGAATGAAGAGCTGGGTAAAGGTGTTGGCCTATCTATCACTAAGTTTCCAATTCTTCACAAGCAGAGATAGAGGGGTTCTGGCAGCACTATTTGTTCAAAGTTGTAGTTCTGGAAAGTGCATCTCTGTTTTTCATCCTTGTTCAAAACATTTTGTAGGAAATCTTCTGTCGTATCTGGTTCCTTTAGCAACACAAACACATAAGCAATGAACATGAAGGTTTTACCTTTTCTATTGCAATCTAATAGTTTCATTGACCAACTACTTCTATCGAGGTTAATTTCTCCTTTAATTTATAAGTTTATATGTGTTAGCGATTGGCTTTACACAGTTAGATTTGCTATTTCTATTATTTCCTGTACGATACGTGACAGCGTTGGGTATATTGGCATTTTACGACTAATTGAAGGAACGAACTTAGTAGTGGTTAAGGTAAGTTTGAATACATCGGCCCTAGTTTTAGGTACATCTGGTTAAGTAAAAATATAGTTTCTTCCTCAAGGGACCTTTGGAAGTATGAAGAACTTTCATCGAAGCAACTAACGTAGGTACAGCAGAACCATTATAGCTTTGCGGGTGGCAATTTAGTAATTTCTAAGGTTCATATTGGTAGCAATTGTTGACATGTATCAAACTGACATTAACTTGTTAACCTGATTTAGAAAAAATGACAAGATATATCCTTTTAAATTTAAGTAATTATGCTAAACAATATCGTTTTTGCACAATACAGTAACAAAAACGGTTGCGATGCTTAAATAGTAGTTTATTTGAAATCAGCACTGAAGTAGTCCGAAATCGTCATTAATATACGAGATATCTCATGAGTCTTATTTGCCGAGGCCCATAGGGTACAAACTACTATTGTATACCAAGGTACTGAAGTTTAACTTTTTATCACGGATGTGGATTTAGTTGCCGAGGCCCGTAGGGTAAATAAGCCCTCTCTGATGTTTAATGCATATTTTATAAAGAAGTTTTACTCCAGGGTAACTTGACTACAGCTTGCTTATTTAAGGTTCGGCAGAGCTGAGGTTTTACTATCAACTATAAGGTCAAAAGTACAATAGTGCACACCTAACATTTGCAGCATAAGAACATCACATGAAAGAGGTCTAAACTCTGAAACTCTCGCTGGCTAAAAATTGTGATTGTTCTTGAACTGGTTGCTGCTTGTAAAGCCCGTTTATAATCGATACCTATCTATAGTGGATGCAAAATTTGAATTGCGGTAATTGTTTAATCTTTTACCATGTTAAGTATACTCTTACATTTTGTCAAACAACTTCATGTTTTGAGTTCGTGACATAGGCAAACATAGCATCTTAGTTATTGGTAATCGGTGGGCTGTTGTGACTTCCTTGCCTTGACAAATCTCAGTTTGCTGCGGTAAACTTTGTGTTCAGTGTTATTAATTTGCTGTTATGTGCCTTCCTACCCTCCCCCTAAAAATCCAAACATTCGAACAATACCTGATACTTCAGTTATAGTGTGATGGCTGCATGATATGTCATAGAGGAGAGTGCCCGAATATCGCACCCTTTTTTTGAATACCTCGTTTCTTTTAAGGAAATTATTTTAAAGCTCGGATTATGAGCTCCCTATATTTGTGATTATCAATAAAACAACAAGTGGTATCAAAAGTTTATTTAAAAAAACAGAAATCTGTATAAATAAAAAAATAATTAACACATTTTGTAAAAACTGAATATGGTACCGTAATTTCCCCTAACAATGGTCCACTTTTAGCATATTTTTGGTGATAAATTCTGAACGAACAATCAAATTCAATTCATTATTTTTTTATTGGTAGCTTATGATACATGCAAATAGCATACGGTGTTAATTATTTCAAAAGTCTCTCCAAAAAATTGTTATGAATTTTGAAAACTTGGTACATAGCTGTATTTCAAGTTGCGCAACTATGGTCCACTCCGATTTTACCTTGTAAACCGGTGTAAATGATAGATATGACCATAGTTGGGGCTAGGTAGTTCAATAATGAACCACAAAAACTGCAAAAATTAAATTGGAAAGCGTTACAGGTAACTTTTATTTCGAATATAATATAATATTACAGCTTATCTAATTCTGGAACAGAGTATAGTGATCTTGTTTTAGAAAATAATTTAGGGCTAGGTATTTTCATAACGATGTCGTTTTTATTATATTCAAGAACATCTTTTGCGTCGGGCCACTTCCATAAATTGCCAACTTTTTGCATGCAGCTTACAATAAAACCATTTTCTAGAACATCCTCAACAATCCCTGGCCAGTATACTTCATCATACCTTACAATAACAAAATCACCAATGATGAAAGCGTCATTCTCCTGAACTTTATCAGGTGGTTCTGAGTGATCACTAATATAACCATTAAAATCTTCCGATTCCGTATCTGAGGCAAGTGACATATGCCCTGAACTTTCTTCCGAGTCACTGTTGGATATTTTCTGAAGTGCCTTTTTCTTCTTGCGTCTAATTCCGGATGGTCCAGCACGGGGTTCAACTTCCGCTAGCATTGTTGTTAAATTTATATCTTCGGGTGATATGCTTTTTCCAGCCTCAACATTGACTTTTTTTTCTTGCGAACGATTTTGGGGACTGTTTCAGCAAGTCTCGTGGCTTGTAAATATTCTGTGAACGATTTGTTCACTAAATCTAAATTAATTTTGGAATGAAGCCTATCACTGTTAGGAATCTTTTCTAAAACAGGCTCCCGGTTTAGTGGATAAATTCCGGTCTTTTTAAAACCGGATTTTAAATTTGATTCACTGTTTGGTTTCATTTTTTCAAATAATTTTTTTAGCAAAGATGGGAAAACGTCTTTGGGCACTGTGGGATGCCGCCGTCCTGCTGGAGTGTTTTTCCACTCGTCAAGTACAGCTCTCCAGGCTATTTTAAAAGGTCGAAAAAATGCGACGTCGAGGGGTTGTGTCAAATGTGTCGTGTTTGGGGGCAGTGCCACAAAAGCGATATTATTGTCTTTGCATAGATTTAAAACTCTGGGACTAATATGGGAACTTAAATTGTCTCCAATAACTACGCTTTTTCCATTAGCACTGCGTTTGATTCTAGGCAACATGATAGTTATGAACCAATCTTCGAAACTGCAGGAGTCGAACCAACCGCTTTTGGTACGGTTGTACCTTGCGCCATGTGGCCCCCCCCCTCGGTCCATGTGTCCCACATTTTCTCAGCTTTATAATTCACATATGGTGGACAAATTTCGCCTGCGGCACTGCCGCACACCATTATTGATACTGCCGCTTTTGTGGAATTCTTGATCGCCTCAGGGTACTTACATCCCCGTTTTGTGAGGACTGTTTTTTTCCAGGGTCATCAACTAAGTTGGTTTCATCATAGTTCCATATTGCAGTGGGAGGGACACCCTTAAGTACTATCGCCAAATTGTCAAAATACGAGTTTATAATATTGTCGTCGATTGCCGCTCGACTTCTTTTAATATTACTGCAGAGACGTTTGGATAGTTTTCCATTTTGTCGTGCCAAAAAACCTTCGGCCCAACGTTTACCCGGTAGATTATTCGTGAACAATGGTTCTTGACGCCCAGAGCTGTCCAGAAAGCTTTGTATTATACATCACAGGTCGAAAGTGGTTAGAGGAAACCTGAAATCGCACATAGCAATAATATGTTGAACAAAAGTGTTTTCTTCATCTTTGTTAAATATACATTTACGTCCGGGTACGTTAACAGAATTGTTTTTTATAGCTTTTAATTTCAAAATGAGACTACTGCGAGGAATTTTGTAACGAGCACACGCCTCTCTTTGTGACAATTTATGTGATTGCACATCATTGAGACACTGTTGTAATTGTTCGTCAGAATATGGAGTATATGGCCTTCCTCCGACCTTTCGTCTTGCCAATTTGCTTGGCGGCATTATCTATAACAAAAATCAGTGATCCTACAACAATGGTCCAACATGTCAGAACACATATAAATTCTAAGTTGATGCATGGGAACACAACAATGGTCCATTTGGTCCAGTGGACTATTGTTGTATTGCGAGTTACAATTTTCCACTTAACCTGACAAAAAAAAAACAGGTGAAATAGGCCAAATGGTTATGTACCTAGTATTCTAAGGACATATATGCGTCCATGTAGAAATACCTGTTGATGTAATAGAACTTCCCTTCACAACAGTAGCGAGGAAAGTACACAAACTTTAACTTTTAACTCGAATTCTTAGAAATATTCAAACGCGCGGCTGCAAGTTGAGCGACGGAATGCATGAGGTCAATTGCCGTCATCGGTTGGCTTGCTTATTCATCAAGTAATTCCCGCGCAAATTATTTACTCTACTATAACGGCGACGGAAGGAACTATTTTAATGCGTTAACGGTGCGGTTGGACCATAGTTGCGGGCCAGGACCATTGTTAGGGGAAATTACGGTATCCTAATATCGCATATCCGATAATATGACACATTTGGGTGGACGATATTAGGACACCTCATTCAGTCAAACAGAAGTCACATACAAACATATTCTTCTTATCCTAATTCGAGCATTCTTTATGCCCCCATTTTAAACACTGGCAACATCTATCCATTTTTGCTTTTGGAAGGACCAGGTTCAGCGTCGAGAGCAGTGGTTCCCAAACTTATTTGGTTTACCGCCCCCTTTTCAAAAAAACAATTACTCAGCGCCCCCTGGAAATTTACATTCTTTAAGCAAACAAACAGAAATATATTGTAGTGGTAGATTCTTGAGACTGATAATTATCTATAAGAGTACTTCTAGGTAGGAAATTATTTTAAAAGAATAATTAATTAGTAATTAAAAAGTACAAGGGGGGATTTATACATTAAAAGTACAACATAACTATTTGAGAATTGTTTAACGAATGATAGATTAGATACAGTTACTGTTAAATTGTGAATAGTTTATTAAAAAGGTTCGAGCATATAAGCTGATTTAGTTGGGATAGTTGTTTCGTAATTATCTGAAAAAGTCAATTATGAAATATAATAAAATATATCATATAGAAATTTGGTATAAATTATTATTATTGCCGGAGAACATGATATTTTTAAAATAACCAATTTTTTGTCTGAATTTGTAACCTGTATTTTGAGTAAAAGCAAATTTGAATAATAAACACCCTTTAATATAATGGTATTTACCTTCTGGATGGTGTATTAAAGGATGTGATAAAGTAAAATTAAAGAAACGGAGAATAAATGAAATTTAATAAACAGACAGAATAAATAACGTAGCAAATGGTATGAAGAAGAATAAAATCATTTAATAATGGTAAACAGTCACTATGTTGCACAACAGATGAAATATGTACGAACGGTTTTTCTAAATCTTCTTATATTTTCTTCCTTCTTTAAGCTTTAACCGCCCCCTTATTTTTATTCACCGCCCCCCAAATGCACCCGAAGCTACTATCGCCCCCCCTGGATCGTTCCAGCGCCCCCCAAAGGGCGGTATCACCTACTTTGGGAATCACTGGTCTAAAGATACTTTCTTTTTAACGGCTTTCTTTTTATTTATATCTGCCAGACTTTTTTCTAACTCTTCTTTATAGGGAGTGCCAGTGATTAATTTTGCTGACCCTGTCCTGGGCTTGCTATTTGAAACAGTTTTACGTATTCCGCTGCAAGATGGTAAAGGAGTTATATTTTCAAGGCCTATGTACAGTTGTGTTTATATAAATCTGGGACAATGTTTTTTTCATATGTATGTTCAGTTAAGAATTGAAGAATATCCCCCATGGATTTCCCGCTATCAGAAAAGGTTACATTAAACTTTAATAGTTACTCTCTGATAAAAGGAAATCCATGGAGATATTCTTCAATTCTTAACTAAACCTGAATGTGAAAAAAACACTGTCCCAGATTTATTTGAACACGACTGTAGGTATTACGTGGCGGAGTAGCTTGTGTGGAATGAGGATTCTCATCAGTTTCTGTTGGAGGTGGGGGTGTCCTTTCATGTTGTCTGTGAATATCAAATTCATAATCGTTGAAAATGTATCGGTTGCAGGGATAAATGCCACTTTTTCTGAAACCATTAGCGCTCACTTCAGCGGTGTCAGCTTTTAGGTATGCTCTTCCCAATAATTAGCCTATTTGATCAACAGACACATTCCTGCCAACATGATTCTTAAGCCAGGTCTCAATTTCTTGAGAATAGTAGGGTTTGAATGGACCCATAAAAGCCAGGTCAAGTGGTTGTATTTTATGGGTCGAGTGAGGAGGGAGACTTATAATTATCACACTATGCGTTCTAGCAAGCTAAATGACGTCTTAAGTTACGCGTATGGGAGTAGTGACCATCGAGAACCAGCACGACTATGTCATCAGCTGACGGCTTTGTGTGTTTAATGAAGTGGCGAAACCACTGGGTAAATAAATGCTGCTGTATCCATCCAGATGGATGGCATCCAGCTATTGTCCTCGGTGGCGCACCGTCAAGCAGTTCGGGTTTCATGTTCTTCCTTGGGAACACCAACATTGGTGGCACGAATCCACCAGCACGATTCATGCAAGTCACCATCATCACGTGAACCTCTCTCAGCCGCAGTGATGGCACCAACTTGCCTTTTCCCTTTCAGTGAAATTACTTTGGAATGTTTAGATTGTACATTTGTTATTCCGGTCTCATCAACATATATTCTAGCCGGGTTATTATTACTTTTTTTCAAAGCAGGTTCGAGAATATCAAAGAATTTGTCGACGTTTTCTTGGGTAAAACCTTTACTCTGGCGGAAGAAATACCCTGTGGCTTTCTAAACGTTAAATTGGGATGCCGATAAAGAAATCTTCTAACACATTTTTTTCCAGCAGTTCCTATTTCACGTGAAAATGGATGAGGCAAATTATTTCTTAAATCGAGTTGAAACGCAATTCTTCCGAGGAAGTCAAACCATAGAAAAGTTTGTCCATTTCTAAACAATATGCGACGAGTTCTCTTTCCATTTCTTCCGACAGTGTCCTTCTGCCCAACTTTACGTTAACTAGTTCTTCCGGGTTTTAATTAACATTTTTTACATAATTGAAGGGGCAAGTGGATAAATGGGCTACGTGACAAAACATCTTTTTGAGTAAATAAGGATTTAGTTTAATTTACTGCTACTTTTTAATTGGTGGGTGTTACAACGTGAGTTTTTGGTCTTTTTCTAATGCCTATCAAATAAATTTTAAATTTTGTGCCAATTTCTTTTTTTTTCTTATTTTATCGTAGGTACATAGCCCCCTTATCCAATTACAACTGTAACTAATGATGATCACAATGAAATAGAAAAATGGGACATATTGTGAATAATAAAGTAGATCTTTATTTCAAATAAATATTAACCCTTTATAGGGCAGAATTTCGAGAATGTAGAAAATGCAAATATTTTTGGAAAATCTTGTTTGTTGGGTATTAGTGTATAGCTTCATGGATATAACTTGTTTTTTTCACATCTAGTTTTCCAAAAAATGGGTGGTACATATTTGTACCACAGTACATTTAGGGAAAAAGTTGTGTGGTGGTACAAATTTATACCACTTACCAAAAACACAACAAAACTTATATTTTGCTTGAAATATTTATTTGTATCAAACAGACTTGTACATAAAACCTAAGCACTACTACAAAACAAGAAAGAAAACAAATTGTGGATAATTCTAGTAAAATATAACTGAAAATATTCAACATTTTATATAATAGAAACGAATAGGCAAATAAACATAATTCTTTTCAAATTTTGTTTATAGTCTAAATATTTTGACTATAATACTAAGTCAATGTGACATAACAGGCACACAAAAATAAAATAAACTTGTAGCATTCTATAGTGTAACTAAGATAATGTACACGTATTGTGAAAGTCACAGCCATAATAAAATGGGGGATATGAAAACTTGATCAACTTATTTACTTTTGTGAAACGGTATGAAGCACTTCAGGCAAAGGGCTACTTTACACTCAATACATAAAATGTTCGAACGTTGCTGTTTTTTGGTTGTACTGCAGAAGCAGCATATTCTTCTGGTTCCCTTAGACGGTAGATGACTTCCAACATTACTAAGTCTGGTCGAATTTGCAATAGTAGATCTGCCTTGTGGAAAGTTGTTCTTCCTTCCTCTACCTTTCCGAGGTACAACTCCTGGTTGTTTCCTGCCAGAATAGTCGCCAATAAGTTCTGTTGCTAAAATTGAACGGAATTTTAGGTGGGACAGGGGCTTTACTTTGACTCTGCTCTCGTTTGCGGTGTTTTTATACATGATAAAGCTGTTGATGATGCAAGCGTCAAGAAGGTAATAAAATATTCGGAGCCACCACCGTCTACTTTTCCATGACAAATTATATGCCGAATGTAGTTGATCAAAGAGATCTACCCCACCCATAAAGTTGTTGTAATCTTTTATAGCCACTGGACAATTGACTAACTTCCTATTACCATCTGCTTGTGTCCTCAAAACCTCTGAGTTCTCATTCGGGTCATGAATAGTGCTGATTACGCACACGGATTTTTTTCCTCTATCCTTCCATTTAGATATTCCAATATTTCCACAAATCAGTCCGTCAGATTCTCCCACAATCATCTTTTTATCTTCCTTGAGTTGATACTTAGGAAAATATTTCCTAGTCTGCCTAATTGTAGCACACGAGAAAATAACCTTTGATAATAGTTTTTTGGATAATTCAATCGATGAAAAAAAATTGTCAAAGAATAGACAGTAGCCTAATCCTTCAAATGCATACGTCAATTTCGTAACAATTCTCTCGCCTAATGATACACTTTTGTCAGTATTGGTTTCTGCACCTTCGTAGACTGACATACCCAAGCAGTAGCCTGTCACAGCACATGCAATTACCCACACTTTGAACCCACGTTTAATAGGTTTCATGGGCATGTACTGTTTCAGGCTACTGCGCCCTTTGAACTTCACCATTGATTCATCAACGGATAAATAACGAGATGGTCTGAAGAGCAAACTAAACCTCTTGTTTACAAAGTTTATGAAGGGTCTCACTTTGTATAGCTTGTCGAATCCAGGTTGTCCTTTACTGGGCATCAGCTCATTATTGTTAAGATGTAGGCAACGTGTAATTTTTAGAAACCTTTTCAATGTCATTATATTCTGAATACGAGATACTTTCATATTACAATCCGAACTCCAGTACAATCTCATACTGGGTAACTTGTGGAAACCCATTATAATAACGATGCCTAAAAAAGCTTTTAGTTCACCTGTTGTCAAACCTAAGCTAGTGTTGTTCTGAAAAGCATAGAGATTTGATTGCTCCACAACGTATTGTAAAAAGATTTTAGTTGTTACACAGTAAAATATGTGAACTGGTCTGTCAAAATTTATGGAGGCAAATCGGGTAATTCCAAATGGCTGGATAAAATTATAGGACTCAAACTCTCCTGGTGTTTTAGAAGTGCGCTTCCAACTGTATGGACCAGAGTTGTCATTGTCAGATGATCCAGTACAGTCTTCTGTTTCGCTTGTACTTTCCTGAATTGGAGAAGCACCCATTTCATTTTCGTCGTCCCTAGACGATAATGCTACTTCATCATCAGGTGTTTCATTTGATGTAATATTACATGGTAAATTATCATCTGCATCGTCGTCGCCGCCAGCATCGGAATTTTCTGCCATGTCATCTGTAATACTTGCTAACAGATACTCCACATGTTGAGGGTTAGTCAAATCATATGTTTTAAGTTGATCCATCTTACGTTGAGTAAATAATAATCTGTAAATAATATTTTGCAAAAAAAAACTGCCAAAATTCCGCACTATAGATGTATAGTGGTACGTATACGTACCACATCTATTTTACTCCATAAGCATAATGGTACGTAAACGTACCACTTTTTTTAGAGAATTATATTATCTTTGCTAGACTTATTTGCTGCAAAACCCTTTGCCACATGAAAACTACATAATATCAACCATCAACCCACAAAAATGCAAACAAAAAGAAAACAGGTAAATGATTTTAAATAATTTTTAAAATCTCGCCAGAATTTTGTAAACATAACCTCAAATTCCGCATTTCTCAAATTATACTAATATTTAATTATTTCCGAGTGTTTAACTATTTGTTACGATGCATGCAGTTAGTTGAGTAGTAATTGCAGCTACTGAGTTGATTTCTAGTATCACATTTTAGTACATAGAAGTAAAATTACTAATCTTACCTTTTAAACGAAGTAACACCCACTGGTACACATTTGAACCGCTTATTCATTTTGGCAACATTTATCGCGCTAAATTCAAATTATGGTACACATATGTACCAGGAACTGTTACTTTGATGGCAACAGTATATAAGGTCGACATTTAATGCATATTCAATAGCAAATTAGTCCGTAAGAGCTAGTGGTACATATTCGCACCTTTATCCTATAAAGGGTTAATGTGTAAAATCGAAGTGGTTACGCCCTGAACTACCCCTATGCTCCGACATACATTTTTCTTATATTTATTTCGCTATACCTTAGATCAATGGATTGTGGAGAAGCTTACGTGATTAAATCGAGAAAGTCGGTTTACTGTTTTCTGTATTACCTTTATTGTACAAATCAAATTAACTGTATAAATAAAAATCTTTACATATGAAATTAAAATAAACGGTCAGTTTCTTGGGCGAACTACCTAATCCTCAAGACAAGAACGCCTAGCTAGCACGCAACCTCATTTACAATACAGCAACTGGGAAAATAGCCCTGAAATTTGCTGATTGCTTATGGACCGCTCACGTTACGGCAACCGGTGGTGGTGTCGAAAAGTTCATAGGTTTCTTAGGGCTGCCAGACGATATATGTAAACAAATCGGTTAATGGTGGATAAATACTGATTTAAAAATTCGCTGAACGCGCACCTGTGCGACGCGTGGTGAAGCGGGGAGAAGCGCGGCGAAGAGCCGAAGAGCCGTGCTAACGCGCACTTGAGAGCCGTTTCTGTCGACAACCGGGTTGGTGTTAACCAAATATTTTGTGGAATTGTTTGTGTTCGGTAGCTTTAATAAATAAAATGGATAGCTCGGACGAAGATACTTTAATTGTTTCTTTGCTGGAAAAAAAGAGAAAAAAACCGTAGGTTCATCCAATTTGTAAAAAATTATGCCTTATGGAAATTGCAATTTATTACAAGGTCTATTTTAGTTTTTCCGCGGTTGATGCTTACTTTCTATCAGACAATATATGATTTGTAATTGTGAAAAGGATCTTTCCACATCCACTGAAGCAACTGGTGAAAATTTAATATGTGCAATTTTAGTTATTTTGTAATCCACATTATTTTGATTTGTAGCTATTTTCTAAAAGAATGTTGGCAATCCCAATGACCTATGATTCATCAAATATCCTGTCTGCTTAGAACCATATAAACCCCCTTGTCAAGATAATCGTTTGCCAGACGTCAATCAAACGAAACAAACTTTGCAAGCCACAATTCAGGTCACAGCATTTTCTAGGAATTTTAACGTTAAATGCGTCGTGGGTTTGTAGTTAATTTCTATGAAAATGAGACAGTAATTTTAAATTTAAAACGAAATAGGTGCTTCTAAGTAAAAGAAGGTTTAAAATACACTGCTCAACAAATGAACTGGACCACCCAAAAAACATTTTATTTATTACATTACGTCATAAAATATATATATATATATATATATATATATATATAACATTGTGGAGAACGGCTAATGCACCCGTGTAACATTCTGTTATATAAATTATATAGTTACCGTTTGCTGTTTAGCATATGTATTAGTAATATAGGAATGAGTTCTTCTTAGTTATAAGTTTAGATAATAAGATATCACATGAATATTTTCTCGTCAAGTTAGTTAGTTGATTGGTAGTATTCATACTGTGTAGACCCTAAAAGAATAGAATCGTTTATGTTTACGTTAGTAGGTTTAGTGATACCACAATACCCTAGCAAAGATAATCTTTATATACCTATATAATTCATCTGTACGTGTGTATGTCACTGAACTTCTCCTAAACGGCTGGACCGATTTTGATGAAATTTTGTGTGTGTGTTTGAGTGGGTCCCTGGATGGTTTAGATTCACAATTGGATCCGGTAGGTAGCGCTGCAATCGGGTTCTAGGAATTTTTTAAAAATTTTTTTGACAAATTTCTCTTTTTAAAAATTTTAAAGATTTCTCGCATATCATAACATATAACCCCAAAATTTCACCCCCCCACCACCCCCAATATTTTTTAAAATGAAAAAAATCGAAAATTCGAAAATCGAAAAAACTTGCTGAACCCGCTAATAGCAGGCAGCGGGCAGGACAACGTCTGTCGGGTCCGCTAGTATATACATAGATCTCTAAACTCAACGGGCGTGCAGTCACGTTGAAAATACTTTTGTACGCGCGTGACAGATGGCGTAAGTCATTGCTTTACTTTAGAAATGTAGCTGACCAAACATTGGTTCATAGCAAATGTATTCGCTGCATGTTTGGACCGGCGTATTTGCAAACGGCACAGACAAACGCAGATAATAATCTAGGTAAGGGATTATTCTCAGCGTGTTATTTGTAAACAGAGTTTAAGTTTAGTATACTGCAGTCAGATTGGCTATCAGTTGCAAGTGAAATTAAAGATTACACCTTCATATGAAGCTAGTTTTGACGACATTTCCCTAACTATTTCATAGCAAAATGTAGTTTGGATTATTGATAGTAAGCGACTTAACTATTGCTACATGTTATTTGTAACTCATATCATTTTTAGTAAGTAAGCAACAACTGAACAATGTCTAACCTGCAGTAAAAAAACTTAAATATTTTGGTGTGTTTTGTGTGATGTTTGATAAAAATTTATTAATTATTAATTAGTACAGCTTTAAACAATACCACTAAGTCGATTATATTTTACTACAAGTTATGCATTCTTGACTTACTCGTTAAAAATTATATGAAAAACGACATGTGGCTACCTCACATTTCTAAAACATCAGTTAACCCGCTTACTACTAATAATATAATAGTTATTTACTATACAAGTGGGATAACAGCATCATTAATATACGTGTGTGTAAGTTACAAACGAGTGCGTAGCACGAGTTATGTAAGCACACAAGTATATTAATGATGCATTATCACACATGTATTGTACAAAATTTTATCTACGACTGCCTAAAATTGAGAAAAGTGCATTAAGAGTAATGTCAGATCTGTCATTTTCAAAAATATTTTAGTAGGCAAATGTCATCATGTCATTCATTTGACACTATTTCAGTTACGTAATGAAGTCATTACACAACTCAGTTGCGTAATGAAACCATTACATAACTGAGTGGTGTAATGAGCTTCATTATCTAACTGAAATAGTATCAAATGAGTGACGTAATGCGTTACTTATCCCACTCTAGTAGATAAATTACATTTTACTATGGAAAAGTTAGGAAAATGTCGATAAAATTAGTTTATTTAGTGGTGCAAATGAAGGGCGGTGTATAAAAAATTCAAGTATGCTAAAAGAAAAAAATAAATGTAAAGTAAAACCTTTATTTTTCAAGAACCGTATAAAATATAAGTAACATACGATACGAAGACAATAATAGAAATAAAAATACGTAATTCAACACTAGCACACTTTTATAAAACAATACATTGCAAGTATATTGTACAAAATAAAACAAATGTGATGTGGAAAATACTGTAAATACCTGAACATAAGTACTTTTTCATCAAATAACCGCATATATCTTACCAATTATATAAAAATAGATTTACATTAATCTATATACGCAATAAAAAAGGGTGGCAAGTAAAATAAAAACTTTATTTTCAAAACAGTTTATATGTAAGTAACGTATTTAGGCAGATAGACTAGGTACAGCAGTTTTCTCTAGTCAAGTATCACTACTTCTAACTTCTAGTAGAGAATCGCTCATAGAATGATCTTACAATGGAACTGCAACGACTACGACTACTTTGCACACCTTGGCCAGATAATAGCAGGGGATATTAATGGGCATAACCACGTATGGAGATCAAATACTACAGACAAAAGAGGAAAAATGATTGAAAAGGCAATAAATAAAGATGACTTAATATTACTAAACGATGGATCAAATACCCACTTTAATAGTCGAACAGGCAATTTCTCCTGTATAGACATAACAATATGTCAACCCCAAATCTGGCACAAATTTACATGTCAAGTGTTACAATGCCTATAC